>JANAVB010010597.1:2642582-2665082 GCA_029216955.1 Iris pallida
ATGTGAACGGGAGAATTAGGGGTGAATGCGTGAGTGGCTTTTTTTTATTAAAGAAAAAGTTTGGGCTTGGGAACAAATGGGCTGGCTAGGGTCCAAACAAAGAACACAATACAAAAATCATTTATTTCAATTTAACCAAAAATGTAATTTAATTAACCGACTAATAATAATAATAATACTAATAATATAATAGTAATAGTAATAATACTAACTATAATATTCTAATTTTAAATTATACTAATAGGAATTAAACCGACAATTCTTGCAAATATCCAAATTAATTAATTTATTAAAATTTGGATTTTACAGATTCGATTTGAACCGAACCAAATCGAACCGAACTGTTGCTCACCCTTAGCTCCTCCCACTCATTTCACATGTAATAACTCTACATCAGCTCCACTCCTCCCTCTCACGGGGAAGGTGAACTTTCAAAATGGACTCATACATAATATGTATAAACAAAATAAGAAACTAAAATAAAAATAAATGTCGTCACAAAGGTTTATACTGAGCATCTTTAAAGTACAAGATTAATATATTAACCACTACATAACAACTATTTTGTGTTAAAGATGGTCAATGATAGATAATAATACTATTTTAGATACAACCATATTTGTGGCCCTTTAACTGGATCGTCGTTCTGTCTGTCCTGGGTCAGGACCGTCCCTGCTCCCAGCTCAGTTGGACTTACCGTGATTCCTAATTTTCATGATGGCGAAGCTCACATTGACTATGAATTATTGCATGCAAGGGCATAGCTTAAGGGTACAATTTGAGCGGGTTGGGTCGGGTTTGAGCTAAACCTGAGCCCAACCCGATGAATTGTAAGCCTAGTCCAAGCCCGAGCCCGACTCGACCTGAGGTTCAACATATGAAGTCCAAAACCGAGCTCGGAGGAATAGAAAATTATCCAAGTCCTCGAATTGGGTTGGGTGCATCAGAATTATCGGTCTCTAATATAATATTTGAAATAATTTTAAACAAGATTAATATTAAACACATAATTAAATAGCAATCATGTTTAAATTATTATAAAATACAAACTAAAATGGAATTTAGGATAAGGAGTTGAAAAGTTTGGGTGAAAAAATTTATAGAATTAATTTTTTTATTTATAAAGTATGAAATAGTACATATACAAAAGTATATATAGACTTGAATAGCAAAGTGAAATACCCGGTCCAATGGGCGTGGAGTCTAGTCTTAAAACTTGGATGGGTCCGGGTCTAGAACTATGCGGACCCGACCCGATAGTGGGTCTCTGGTGCTGGTAAAAATATTGAAAAAAGAGAGATTAAATGGAGATGCAGGGCATCAATCCCCTACCTCTCGCATGCTAAGCGAGCGCTCTACCATCTACGCTACATCCCCTTGTTGATTGGTTTGCTGAATCTAAAATTAACATAAATAATGATAAAACTAATGGATCGATGTCGGTTGGACCGGTTGTTTTTTTAAAAAAAACACGGCTCGGTTCACCGTCACCTTCCTCATTTCCTCGGTCTCCATGGCCGCATCGTTCGCGCTCAGAAACCCTGTCTCCGGAGAACTCTTCCGTCCATGCTCCAACTGATCCTTATCGGTCGGACGTTAGCCGACCCGGGCCCGATATTGAAGGCGAGCTAGGGTTCTAGTGCAGGAGCTTTGGCGGCAACGTTCACTTGAAACTGGACACACAATTTTTATTTTATTTTTTAATTTTTTTGTTGAATATTTATACGAAAAGTTCAAATTTTGCGCACTTCCACTCCAAAATATCAGGTGCGGTGTCCATACCGTGTCATGTCGGACACATATCAGACATGACATAGTCAATCCAAATGCACTAGGACATGTCATCCCCAGTGCAAACATAAAAACAATGCTTGATGGCCTCTTTACCGTGCCTTTTTTCCGAGGCCTTTTCGGAGCTCCTTTCGTGACGACACTTTAAGAGGGAGTGTTAAATTCGGTAAATAATATTTTTAGATTGATCCTTGTAGTCATTCTTATTTTTGTGGGCGGCATGTGAAAAAAATATTTTTAGACTGTCGAAGAAATTCGGCCAAATTAATAAATACGTAGGGTTGACTCTAGACAACCCCTCTTCTTCCTTCTAGACATAAGTCGGCCAGTATACTTGTCCATTTTCTTATAAATTAATGAGAAAGACCTAAAAAAAATATTCTTGACACTAGGAGTACCAAAGTAATATTATTATTGCAGATGAGTTATATGTCTCGATGACAAGCATAACTCTACACCCGAAAGTTCCAAGAAAGAAAGCATTACTTCACAATTGCTAATTATAGACATAGTCTACAAGATCCAACTAATCTATAACAGAAAATATATTATATCTGCAAAGATGAAATCAATAATTAAATGAAGTAAGCAAATCCTTATGTTGTAGATTATTTCTGCCTTTCTTTTTCTACTTCACTTCACCATCCATACCTTATATCAAAGAAATTTGTTGTACACAGAAAGGCTTGTAGGAAATGCAGCCGAGTACTCTGAACTATGTGATTCCAACTCATACAGATTGATAGCTATAAGTAGTGTCCAAATCCTATCTTCTGTGTGATACGGTACCATGACTACATGGATCTGTAATAGATCTATGATTTTAACATACTGTTAAGTACAATAAATTGAGAAGAAAAAAAAACATTAGAATAGTATGAAGGTTCAAACATTGACGAGAATATATTAAAGATCATGCACAATTGACTTTTATTTCTAGAACTAATTGACAATGTCTTAAACTGACATACAAGCAAAAGCTGCAACAAATAATGACATCAAAGTATAACAGAATATATTCCGCATGTGAAGAAATGAATCAAATTCTCCAAAGAATAATTCATGAAGGCCTAGAAAAGACCATGACCATATATAAGGCGAGCATCCAAAAATTATGTGTTGCCGATCATCCAAATACCACAATGAACACCAATTTCCCTGAGGCGACGACGACGTAGATATTTGGCTTAAGTCAGAGTTTCTCCTAATTTATTTTTCCTTTATATAGATCATAAAAAAAAATTGATCTAACAATTAGAACCTAAATTAAATTAGATCTAATGATCTATGATTCTAGGTTTTTGAGCAATAATAAAAATAGATTCTGAAGCTTCAAACTCATGAATCAAACAAGGGAGGCTCTGATACCATTTGTTATAAATTTATTGTGCCCTGTCGATTCATGAGATGAAGAACATAAATTAAATTGATTGCAGAAGCGTACCTAAATCCATTGCTAGACTTAATGGATGTTGAAACGATCGTCTCTTTATTGGGTTCGATCTTCCAACCCGCTACGGCCCTTAATAACAAAGATGAAATCTTTGTTCCTCTCTTTGTTGATGGGGATACAAAGAGAATAGAGAAAACCCTCTCTTGGTGGCTGTATGAGTTGGGGACCATAACCCTATGAATACACATATATATAGATATATGTGTTGTGATATTTCTAATTTGGCCCCTCATCAAATTAGAATTATCTCCGGTATCTACACATAATTCCATGACAATTATACCCTTAAGCCATTTTTCCAAATAGACCACTTTAATTTGGCTTAATTATTTAGATAGCCCAAACACAATTAACTTTACATGTGTGGCCCCATAATTATTGAATAATTCCAACATTTAATATAATTTTCTAGTAAATAAATAGGTATCGGAAAAGCTAATTTGTCCGCTGGTCGGCTTACCCATCTGCCGCGTGACTATACTCCATTGCCTTCCTGTATTCACGGGTCTCACGCCGATTGACCTACCAATGGAGCTGAGACATGTGGCAGCGTGTGCGCTCGGATTTCGAGTTTCTCTCATAATTCTTGAGCTACTCGAGACATTTCCAATGTTAACTCAAAATATGGACATCAAAAATTGCAATGTTAACTGATAAGAAGGAGTTAGGGCAGACCGCAAAGGTTCTACTGGCTGAGAGCTGGAGACTTAGAGGCCTGGAGAGTTGCCCTAACCCAGGAGGGTTTGATGGCTTAACTGACTTATCCCAGGACCGGCGCTGAAACGACATAGACCAACAATGACAACTGTTGGTGCTTTCTTTACATGGAGAGAGCTTGCTCTCAACATGCCTTGTAAATTTTAGTCCTACATCGGAAATGCACCATGAGTTATCTCAACATATATACTTGGGTGTGTTGTTGAGAGATGCACATGGGGTGGTGACCCTAAGGAGGGAACCATGTGGGTGATTTTACTAGGAGGTAAGAATAAGGCTCCAAGGATTAAGCATTAATGCTTTTGTCATTCTCTTGGATTAATCCATTTGGAGCTAAGCTCCAAAGGGCTTAGCGACTCGGACTCGGGCTCATGGGCTCATGAGGCGTAATGTGGCATTTTGTTGGCGCACTTTGCACTTAGCACGTCAGCAGTCATGCGGTCTTTATGCGGCTCGTCAGCAGTCATGCGGTCTTTATGCGGCTCATATGCGGCCATGCGGTCTTATGCGCATGCGGCTCATATGCGGCCTCATGCGGCCATGCGGCCATGCGGTTCATGCGGCCATGCGGCCCATGCGGTCCATGCGGCTCATGCGGTCCATGCGGCTCATGCGGTCCATGCGGTCCATGCGGCTCATGCGGTCCATGCGGCTCATGCGGCTCATGCGGTCCATGCGGCTCATGCGGCTTATGCGGCACATGCGGTCCATGCGGCCCAAGCGGTCCATGCGGCCAGGCTGCTGCTGCTGCTGCCGCATGGAGGGCTACGCTGACTGTGCAGATTTCAAATCGGTTATGGAAAGGGTGAATCAATGCAATTAATTCAGATCCTATCTTTGTGGGATTTGAATTAATTTCGTTACTATCTTTGTGGGATTTGAATTAATTCAGTTCCTATCTTTGTGGGATTAGAATTAATTCGTTGCTATCTTTTTGTGATTTGATTCAATCTTTCCATAATTGAAGAGGCGGCTAAGGTTTCCACCCTCTCTCTATATATACTCTCTTCTGGCCTCCTTTGTGGGTACTACGAAAATACAAGTCAGAAAAGAGAGAAAGAGAGGGAGTTGCTGCCGCCATTGCAAGTCCATCCGAGGAGTCAGAACAGAGGTGACATCGAGCGTTCCACAAGTTCTTCAAACTTGCTGGTTCCTGGAAGCAGATCGTGTGGGGCGAATCTTGCTTTGAGCAACGGTGTTTTGACACCCCAGCATTGTTCTTCTTCTCATCTCTCTAGATTATTGTAACTTGTTCTGTTCCAATTGCAACACGTTTGCAAGGAAGAACAAGAGATCTTCTCTTTGCTATTTTTTCTCCTTCATATTGTAATTTGGCTATTAGTTTTATTCGTAGATCTTGAGTTTGATCATCACAAAGTTTTGTGTGACATCTCAGATCTCGATTGCATTAGTTTTCATCTTTGATCAAGCCCCCGGGACTAACAATCTCAAAGCAATATCCGTATAGATGGAAAACATTAATGCTTCGCTCCTCCATCGGACTTCTGCAAGTTGGAAAAGTTCGATGGAGAGCACTATCAAGTCTGGAAGAGAAAGGTGTACCTAACTCTTCAACTGAAAGACGTTGATCATGTTCTGTTGGAGGAAGAACCCTCTGTTCCAGACACTGGATCTACTGCCGCCATCAACGCAGGCTACCAAACTCCAGGCCAAGTGGAGAAGGGAAAATAGCATCTGCAGGCTTCTCATCCTGAATGCTATGGAGGACTCTCTGGCAGAATCCTACTCAAAGAAGGAACTTGCCAGAGACATATGGGAGTCTGTGGAAAATCTGTATGAAGAAGATAAGAACAGGAGCAAAATATTTGTGGTTGAAAAATATCACAAATTGCTTCTTTGAGGACGAAAAGTCCATGTTGCCACAGGTGAAGGAATTTCTGAAGCTGCGTCAGAAACTGGAAGACGAAGAGATGCCCCTTCCCGACAAGTTTGTCGTCGGAGGAGATCGTCTCTAAACTTCCTGCTGGATGGAGTACCTTCTATGCAAGGATGCACAGAAAAGAAGCTAGACATTAGCTTGGGAGATCTACTTCAAGAGATCCATGTTGAGGACGAGATGCGTTCCCAATAGAAGGTGGACACTCCTATCCAAACAGTTGGCTAAAGCCAATCTTGTGCAGACGAGAGATTCCAAGGGGAAGCATGCGGCTTCTCATCCCAAGAAGAAGGACTTCACTAATCTGAAAGTGAAGGGTCCTTCATTCAAGCAACAGAAGACTAAGTCCCACGTGACTTGTTACAATTGTGGCAAGAAAGGCCACTACAAGAGTGAATGCAGATCTAAGCCTAAACAATCAGAGAAAGGTGAGCCTAATAAGGTTTCATTGGTTTCCAACATTGTTGCTATGATCGGACAGGTCACAACTGTGGGGGTTGACTCTGACTGGTGGATAGACACTGGTGCGACTTGCCATGTCTGTTCTGACAAGGAATGGTTCGTCACGTACCAGCCGACATCTGAGAAGGTTGTCATGGCGAACCAGGCCCAAGCTGAAGTACTGGGGATTGGGACCTGTGGAGCTGAAACTCACTTCTGGGAACACTCTGACGCTTCAAGGAGTGAAACATGTTCCTGCGATTGCCAAGAACCTAATCTCTGGGAGCCTGCTCTGCAACGCAGGCTTGAGGATGGACATCAATGCTGGTCAGATGGTGATGTCCAAGAAGGGAACATACTTCGGGAAGGCTTATCTAACCGAAGGAATGTTTAAAATTCAGCTTGTCAACCAGTTTGAATGACATTAATGCAGTTGTATTTTCTGATTATTGTCTTGAGTTGTGGCATAATAGACTAGGACATGTTCATTAGTAAAAGAATCAACAAAATGTCTAGTCTAGGACTTATCTCCAAATGTGGGGGTAAGGTGGAGAAGTGTGAGGTGTGTGCTCAGACGAAGATCACAAGAAAACCCTTTCATCGGGTCAATCGAAGCACAGATCTTCTGGAGTTGGTGCACTCCGATATCTGTGACTTCAAACATTTCTCCACGAAGGCCGGGATGAAGTATTTCATAACCTTCATCGATGACTTCTCAAAATACGCGTTCGTCTACTTGCTCAAGTCCTAAAGACGAAGCTTTCGAGAAGTTCAGAGAGTTCAGGCCGAGGCTGAACGGCAGACTGGACAACAACTCAAGAGGCTGAGAAGTGATCGAGGTGGGGAGTACAGGTCTCATGAATTCGCATCGTTCTGCAAAGAACATGGAATCATATGCGAGACTACTGCTCCATATTCTCCTCAATCCAACGGAGTAGCAGAGAGGAAGAACCGGACATTAACAGAAATGATGAATTCCATGCTGCTCACTGCAGGTCTTCCAAAATGCTACTGGGGAGAAGCTGCATTAACGGCCACTTTCATTCTGAATAGAGTGCCATATGCAACTTCGGAAGTAACTCCTCATGAACTCTGGTTCAAAGTCAGACCAAACTTGAATGTCATTCGAGTGTGGGGGTGTCTGGCGTATGTGAAGCTTCCAGATCTGAAGATTCAGAAGCTGGGGACAAGGACTACGAAGGCGATCTTCTTGGGGTATGCCGAGAAGAGTGATGCTCGAAGATTTCTTGATATTGAATCAAATCATATCATTGAATCTCGCGATGCTGAATACTTTGAAGACAAGTTTGCTAAAGACAAAAACATTGTTCTTTCGGATATTCCGGAAAATGATGTAGGTGCAAATGAGACTGAAATCTTATACGAGCCAGTAGTCCAAGAAGAAGCTGTTGTTGATGAAACAACTCTTGTACCAGAACCCGCAGAGCCGTCAGCTAAGCGAGCGAGGAGACCGAAAGATTTCGGAGATGACTTTGTCACCTATCATGTGGAAGCAGATCCGCTTACCTATGATGAGGCGATGAAGACCAGAGATGCTATCTTCTGGAAGGAGGCAGTGAATGACGAGTTTGACTCTATCACCTTCAATAACACATGGGTGTTGGTAGATCTACCTGAAGGAGAAAAGTCCTATGGATGTAAATGGATCTTCAAGAAGAAGATGAAGGCAGATGGAACTATTGACAAGTTCAAGGCCAGGCTGGTAGCCAAGGGATTTTCTCAGAAACAGGGGATAGACTACTTCGACACGTACGCTCCAGTAGCTCGGATGACCACCATCAGGATGTTAATCGCTCTAGCAGCTATACATAAGTTGGTGATACATCAGATGGATGTAAAGACTGCATTCCTGAATGGGGAGCTGACCGAAGAGATTTACATGCAACAGCCAGATGGATTTGTCGTCAAAGGTCTTGAAGACAAAGTCTGCAAGTTGGTGAAATCATTGTATGGTTTGAAGCAAGCTCCCAAGATGTGGCATGAGAAGTTTGACAAAGTTATTAGGTCAAACGGCTACAGAGTCAGCGAGACAGACAAATGTGTTTACACAAAGTTCGCTGATGGAAGAGGAGTCAGAACAGAGGTGACTTCGAGCGTTCCACAAGTTCTTCAAACTTGCTGGTTCCTGGAAGCAGATCGTGTAGGGCGAATCTTTCTTTGAGCAACGGTGTTTGACACCCCAGCATTGTTCTTCTTCTCATCTCTCTCTAGATTATTGTAACTCGTTCTGTCCCAATTGCAACACGTTTGCAAGGAAGAACGAGAGATCTTCTCTTCTTTATTTTTCTCCTCCATATTGTAATCGGGCTATTTGGTATTTGTATCTTCGTAGATCTTTGTTGCATCTGTTTTACCATCTTTGTTCAAGTCCCGGGACTAACAACAACATATCATTCGGCTGATTGTTAAAGCTAGCTCATCTATATATATATATATATATATATATATATATATATATATATATATATATATATATATATATATATAGACTAGCTTGGATTGTGATATTAACTCTGATCACTCACTCACTCACAATGCATCAGGCACTCCTTCTAGTACTCATCCAGCTCCTCTTGGCCACGATGACATCTAATTCTTTCCTACCGACAGCATCTTCGCGACCGCTTCTCAAAGATGATATTGTTGATCCCGTGGAGCTGCAGCACCTCAGCCATATTTCTCCGGCCAGCTCGGGTGGACTTGCCGTAGTTCCTACTTCCCACGATGGCGAAGCTCACGTCGACTACGACGACGGCTACTACTACAGTTGCGTTATTGCTAGAGATTGTTAAGGCTAGCCAGGTGGTTGTTTTTGTTGTTGTTGTTGTTGAGAATAACAGCGGAGCAGCAATTAGTATTAATTAGCTCTAATTAATGATGCTTCCTTAAAAGTGTTGTTGTGGTGCCTCGTATGCATGTTACACTACTACAGTTGGCTAGCTTGTGTCGTGTCTCAAGAAGAAGAAAGAAGAGGAGACTTGTGTGTTGTGTCTGTTCTCTGTTATAAGTACGGAGCATTAGCTCTAGTACGGCTTGCTTTGTCTTCCTTGTGAGTACGTTGTTGTGGCAATTAAGTATGTTGGTCATTTGGTTTGTATCAAGTCTCCTCTTTTGCTGCTTATAATGCTATTTTCTTCTGTAGATGCAACTAAATATTTATAAACTTTCTAAAAAAAATATAATCTATTAAATATTCTGAACTATTAAAGGTTTTGAGACTAGGAATCTTGTTGTTGTTGATATTTTAACTTGTTACTATCAACATTAAGGTTAATTAAAGTAGTCTTAGAAATGATAAATTGGTGACAACGTCAACTAATGAGGGGCAAATATTAAGAATATTTAGCTACAAAAACTTAAATTTTAGAATTTAGTTTCAAATAAACCTACAACATTTGTTTAGCATCTTAACTAACTTTTTTGATCTGGAGTGGACATTATTTTGACGAAAACTAGGCCGAGGTATGGTAATCTTGCACTCAATTATACTCCCATCAATTAGAAATATGAAAAAAAAAAATCATACGTGTTACATATAGAAACATCAGTTTATATAGGGAGTTGCAATTGCCAAGAAAACTTTTACAATATTCAAGAATTTTCAAGATGGATTATTAAAATTAACCTTGATTCATAAAGGAAATCATAAATTTTATTTTTAAAGACTATAATAAATTAAGTAAAACATTTTTTTTTAAACAATGGGTAATTGTGGCGAACTCGCCTCCAGGTTCGAACTCCGACTACTTGGGCCGCACGCATCTCTCTTAACCACTAGGCTAGAGGCCATATATATATATATATATATATATATATATATATATATATATATATAATATATATATATATATATATATATTTATTGAGGCAATGGGTAATTGTGGTGAACTCGCCTCCACTGGGGCTTAACCACTAGGCTAGAGGTCATTTGCATATATATATATATATATATATATATATATATATATATATATATATATATATATATATATATTTTTTATTTATATATATATATATATATATATATATATATATATATATATATATATATATATATATATATATATATATATTTTTATATATATATGTATATATATATATATATATATATATATATATATATATATATATATATATATATATATATATATATATATTATGTTTGCTTAATATATAAATGTACATAAATGTATTAATAAGATCATATATATATTTTTTCATATATATAAAAAAATATATATATATGATCGTATTAATACATTTATGTACATTTATATATTAAGCAAACATAAATATGAAATAAATTATGTTTTTCAATTTTTTTGGGTACAATTTGGCACACTGAAAAAAGAGAGGACAAAACACATACTTTCTTCTTCCTCATGCGTACATGGCCGAGTCGGAAGGTTGATTGTCCTATACTAGAGCTAATTTTGGTTGCCCCTTGATCCTTATTGTCAGCTGGTCCGGATGGTCATCCATGACTCTACCTTTGGCAGGATCATGTTGAGTCTGGAGAGTTGTCCTAGCAGAAAGGGATTGTCCAAGTCCTAAGTTTTGTTCGACTTATCCCAAGACTGATCCTAAATACGTACACAACTAACAACAATCACAGATGACAAAATCACAGCTGGATATCATCCCAACAGTTGAATTAGGAATCGCGAAGATATCATCGTGGCCAACAGGAGGATAATCCAAGTCTGTTGCGAAACTTGGATGGGTCCGGGTCTAACACTACGCTGACCCGACCCGATATTGTAAAAATATTTAAATGGAGATGTGGGGTATCGATCCCCGTACCTCTCGCATGCTAAGCGAGCGCTCTAACCATCTGAGCTACATCCCCATACTTTTTTCTTCGATGAACATAACATTAATATTCACAAAACTAATGGATCGTCGTAGGTTGGACTGGTGGGTTTTTTAAAACACAGCTAGGTTCAACGTCACCTTCCTCATTCCCCCCCTCTTTCTCTCTCTCTCTCTCTCTCTCCTCTCTCTCTCTCTCTCCAAGCCCGTATCGTTCGCGCTCAGAAAGCCCGTCTCCGGACTACTCTTCCGTCAATGCCTCGGCGGATCCTTGTCGATCGAGTCTGTTAGCCGAACCGAACCCGATATATATCAAAGGCGAGCTAGGGTTCTAGTGTAGGAGCTTGTTAATGGAAGCGTCCACTCGCATCAATGTGAGTTGCAAACTGGACACATAATTTCTTCTTCTTTTTTTTGGTTGAATATTTATACAAAAAATTTCAAATTTTGCACACTTCCACTCTAAATATCAGGTGTGGTGTCCGTATCGTGTCATGTCGGACACATATCAGACACTTCCACTCTAATTTGTTGTTTAGCGACATCCTCCAGCGTCGCTAATATGACTTATTTTAGGAGTAGTGCTGCTGCGCAGCTACGTGCAGGCGCACGGGCTGAGTGGGCGCAGGGGTGCAGGTGACGGATAATGTGGCTGATCGAAAGATTTGAGTGGTTATGGAAAGATTGAGTCAATTATTCAAATACATCTTTTGTGGGATTTGAATTTAATTCATTCAAATCTTTTCATTATTCGCTCCTATCTTTTCGCAATCAGTTACGGCCAGCATTAGAGATTATGGTTTTTTTAACTCTATAAATACTCTCTTCGTGTCTTAATTGAAGATCACTCAGAATAAGTACGAATCATTAACTCTAATACGGCTTGCTTTGTCTTCCTTGTGAGTTGTTGTGGCAATTAAGTATGTTCATTACTTGGTTGTATCCTGTCACGACCCGCACCCGCTTTTCGGATACGAGACGTGTCCAAGCCAGCCTACGCTGCAGAGTCGGCGGTAGAACGCTGTCAAGCCCGCAAGAAATAAATGCACAAAATAAAACATTTGCTGCTCATTCACATTTCTAAATTTATTATAACATTTACAATATTTCTAATTAAAAAAATACAAGATTTTATAATTAATGAAATATTACAACTGCTATCTATTTCTAGGTCGGCCTCAGCATACCCATGTCTTCCCAGTGCTAAGAGTGATCGCGGCTAAACCTGAAAAATGTTAGTTTCCAGTCAGGAATGGAACAAGTACACAAACCGACGACAATGCAAAAACATAATAGAATTAACAAGACATGAAAATAACATATGAGAGATAAAAACTGGAAGATAACTGATGACATAGCACAATAGAGAAAAAAACAAGAAAAAAATAATAAAAGACATCTATCTAGGTGGTTTAAAATATCATTTTCGACATGTGAACGGCTAGGGGGTAAATCCGGCATCTACACGTGTCGTGTGCAGATGCTATTATTCACGAATAGACATCATGGGATAGTTCTGGGTAGTCCACATGTTTACTAAGATATTTTCCCTCCCGACTACTCCGTGTGACGAGCGTGTCAACAAACAGCAAGATATATGTATAGACATGAAATGAAAAGACTACTATGAATCGAAAGCAATCAAAAAGTGTACTTGTCTGAGGTCCTTAGCTGGAAAAACCAATAATACTATACCACTCAAAGAGCCACAATCAGTCAACACATGCAGAAGTCTCCAGATGCTGAAATAAACAGTATCAACATTCTCAGAATAGTCAAATTAGCTAGGATTGCCTGTTCTTAAGTCAAATTCTGGATACAGGGGCAAAACGGTAATTTCAAAAAAAAACGATGTCCGCCGTTGGACTCGCTTTGTACCGAAAAGCGTGCCAGAGTCAATGGTCTCTAAAGTCGTCAAACTATATGTCTATGGATTCAGTTTTCCGATACGAACCCAACCGTATGTCCAGAGTTGGATTCCGGTGGGCCGTGCACAAAATCGCCCGTTGAGTGGGACCGTAGGGCCCGCAAAACGACGTTCTGATTCAACTGTCTCAGAATTGGACCAAACTTGACATACAGGACCAAAAAAACGATACGGTTCTGTTGGCGCAAGTTTTGTCTCGATCTAAGGAGCGTGTACGAAGTAATTGGAGAATTTGTACAGAGGCCGATACGGTAAATTTCGACGGATACGCATCAAATTCGTCGCGCACACGCGACCAATTTGAATTCCGCCAAAGCCCACACAACCACGAAGCCATTACGCACCTTTCGATGCCTTCGGTTCGTGACCACGTCATCCGGAATGGCGGGACAGACGTGGTATCGGAGTGATTTTCCTATTTTCTATATCTTTGAAAACAGATTTTTCCTGATTTTTAGCAATGAATAATTTCTTGCACAATAACTCAAAAATAATTCTACCAGTGGCGTTTCGATCCTGTATATGTTGTCTAAATTACCCTTCAGATAGATTTTCTAATCTGGCGTTAGACCGATCGAAATCGATCTTCAAACGTGGGTGATTGGACTACGAAACTATCCTGTTTTCGAACAGTTATTCGCCAGTTTTGGCGTCGATTTCTCGGGCAATCTAGGGTACTACAATTTAATCTATTTGAACAGACTTAAAGTTGTATAGGTTGAGTACACACATGTTCAAATGGTTCGAGATACGATCCACCGTGCGCGAAGAATTTCTGCGACGAAGTGGCGCATCTGCTGCCTACGCGATCCTGTGTTCGCGCGACCGCCTGCCGCCGGCCGGCGGTGGCTGCGGCGGAGCCCAACCGCCTGGCAACGCGCCGAGACCCGGGGTCGGGGCTGGGATTTAGGTTTTGCGAAGACTCCTCTCCCTATGTATAAGTACGATCGAAACCAGTCGGGGGGTTTATTAGAGTTCAGCGGCTGCATCCCCTCTCGGGTTGGGCCCTGGGCTCGGGTCGAGCATGGGATTGATGGGGGTTTGGCCTGGGCCGAGCTGTTAGCTGGGATGGCTCGGTTTGGATATGGGAATGCTGCTGCTTCTAATTCCTTTTCTTTTCATTTCTTTTTCTTTTCTATTACTTATTTCTATTTCATTTCTATTTTCTATTTCTATTATCTATTTTCTATTAGCAATTTATATATATATATATATATATATATATATATATATATATTTATATATATATATATATATATATATAATATATATATATATATATATATATATATATATATATATATATATATATATATATATATTATTTATTTTTTTTTATATAGGCTCATGTACATATATATACTTATACATGTATATTACACACATATACATATTTATATACTATATTTATGTATATATACAAATACACCTATTCGCACGTTTATATATACCTACACACACATAATATTTATATTTATATATATGCACACACGCACATATATTTACATATATTCACATATATAATATATAATCTTATATTCATACACACACACACACACACACATATATATATATATATATATATATATATATATATATATATATATATATATATATATATATATATATATATATATATATAATTATTATTTTTTTCGGCGGCTAGGTTTCCCTCGAGATTGCGCTGCTCACCCCCTCCGGGAGCCGTCGGCCGGCCCCGGCCATGTCGGCGGCCGCTCCTAGCTCCGTCTCCCCCTCAGTCTCCCAACCCCCCTCACTCTCTTGCTCCACGGTTGCCCCCCCCCCCTTTTGCCCACTTCTCTTTCTCGTAACCCACCTCTGCCTCACCCAATCTCTCCGCCTAACCCTTGTCCTCCATCGAGCGCCGACCTCCTCGCCCCAGTTGCCCCCTCACCTCCACCACTTTCCTCAGGGGACTGAGCCCCCTTGGTCCCCCACCCCAACATCCTCACCTCTCCTTTCCCCTGTTCCTCCTGCTTTCTCGGCACCTCCACCATCGGCCCTGTCATCGCCTGCCACCGATCTTGCCCCCCTTTCACCTCTGTGCCGACGTCGTATGCGGCCGTGGTCTGCGCTCCGTCGGAGGCGCATTCGGGAGCAGCCCCCGCCTTCGGGGTCCCGCAGGCCGGTCTCGGTTGCCAGATATCGACGTTCCTTGGACCTCCGGCCATCTCATTTCCGGTTTCAGCGGTCGAGGCTCTGGTCTCCCCTCTCCGTTGGGCCTTGATCGGCAAATTCTCTCACTCCCGCCTGTCTGTGGATGCTGTAAGGCGAGCCATGGAGGGCATAAAGTTCGCCGGCGCTGTCGACGTCGGTTTGATTGATGGGAGGCACATGCTGCTCCGCCCTAGTCTCGAAGTGGATTTCCTCTGCATTCGCTCCCGTGAACTTTGGATGGTTGCGAACGCTCCGATGCAGGTGTTCAGATGGGATCCTAGTTTCATTCCCAATCGGGAGTCGGCCATCACCCCCGTGTGGGTCTCCCTCCCTGGTTTGCTGTTTCATCTATTCGCTAAAGAGGCCATCTTCGCCATTGCCCAGGGGATTGGTCAACCTCTCCTGATCGATCGCGCCACGGCGCAGCGCTCCAGACCGAGTCAGGCCCAGGTTCTTATCGAGCTGGATTCCAGTAAGCCCCTCCCCTTGAAGGTTCGTCTAATTCTTCCGTACGGCAATAGCGCTTGGCAACAAATCAAATATGAGCGCACCCCACAATACTGCGATCACTGCTATCATCAAGGCCATACGATCCGTTCGTGCAAGAGAAGGAAGGACATAGAAGAGGAAGCCAACAAAGACAAAGGAAAAGGAACAGAGGGTGAAAGCTCGAATTCTACTAGAGAGGGGAGCAGAGTATCGCTCGAGCCAGATAGCATTGCTGCCAATCTTCAGACCAGCAGAGGAAGACGCAGAAACCGAAAGCGGAAAAGTCACGAGAAGGAGTCTGCACAGATCGAACCCTCCATCATTGCCCCACCCGGGAGCCCGAGGAGTGAGCTGACGGCTATTGCCGAGACTGAGTCCGGGCAGACCAGCAGCGAGCAGAACACCAATGCTTCGAAAAGGCGATTAGTGTTATATCAACCTCGCCTTATTCCCATTGCAGAGAAAAAAGAAGATCAGATGGAAGAAGCCGCTCAGGTTTGTGAAGCGGCCAAATTAGACAACTCCCCAGGAGACTCTCCGAATCGCTGGGCCATTCTAGCCGCTGAAGATAATTTCGAGACCGGAGTAAAGCAACAAGGGACACATCAGCAGGAGGAGCTCCAGGAAAGCACTGATATCCCCATCATGAGAATCACGTCATCTCCTATCACCCCCAGGATTCTGAGATCGGCCACAAGGAGGGGCCAAAACTCCCACACTAAATGTTAAGTATGTTGATTTGGAACGCGAGAGGGCTGGCTAACTCTCAGACCCTCAACCGGCTCAAGAGTCTCAAGGAGACGCATCGGCTAGTCATCCTGGAGGTGATCGAATCCAAAGTAGATGCTGGCAAGTTCAACAGTTTTCGCCTCAAGCTCGGCTTCAATGGGGGAGTTGCTTACGGAAAGGACATTTGGGTTTTTTGGAATAAAGAAGTGGAGGTAGAGATCGTCGCGGAGAGTCCGCAATCTCTATCCTTCCTCTTTCGCCACCCCCACATTGAAGAATCCATGCTCCTGTCTATTGTGCATGGTAGCTGCCAGCGGCGGACGAGAAGAGAGCTGTGGAACGAGCTGCTCCATCTGCAGAGTCGTTTCCCACAGTCCCCGTGGTTGTGCGGCGGCGATTTCAACGCGATCGCCGCAACGACGGAGAAGACGGGTGGCCTCGCTCCTTCGTCGGGTTTGATGTTTGAATTCAACCAATTTGTGCTCGACGCCCAGCTGTCTCCGATCAGTTTCTCTGGGAATGAGTTCACGTGGACGAACTCCCAAGAAGGCGGTGATCACCAGCGGTCCAGGCTCGACAGGATTTTCTCCAATCAGCGCTGGAGAGACATCGTCCATGACTCTCGCGTCTCTCATCTGAGTAGGGTGGAGTCCGATCACTCGCCCCTCCTCCTTGACATCCATACTACCAAGCCGGAGCATAGCAGGAGCTTCAAGTATCTCAATTTCTGGAGCTCGTACGATGACTTCCGCAGCGTGGTCTCGGCTGCTTGGGTTTCGGCTAACCACGCCAACCCCCTGATCCGGATTGGGATTAGGTTGGCTGCCACGAGGAAGGCCCTCAAGCAATGGAGCCGCGCCGCTTTCGACGACATTTTCCTTGCTCTTAAGAACGCAGAGGCGGACGTCCAACTCGCTGAGCTCGAGTTTGAGAGGAGTGGTGACCCCGTTCGGCGTAAGAATTTGCACGCTGCCCACGCTAGGCTGAAGCATTGCATGTTCAATGAGACCAGCTTCTGGCGTCAAAAGGTGCGCATTAAGTGGGACAACGGCGGCGACAGGAATTCGAAATTCTTTCACGATTGCGTGCGACAGCGAAGATGCTCCCTCAACATTCACCAGACCCGAGGAGATGATGGCGTCGTCGTCCGGGGTCAGACGGCCATTGCGTCAGCGGCGGAGACGTATTTTTCTCAACTGTTCGAGAAGGACAGGTTGGTTGCCGATGCGGAGTTTCTTGACGCTATTCCTCAGCTGATCGACGAGGCGGATAACACCGAAATGGTTAGACCCGTCTCCAGAGATGAGGTAGAAGCGGCGGTTCGGGCATTGAACAATGACAGTACCCCCGGACCCGATGGGTTCTCTGGTGGATTTTTCGACGAGTTCTGGGATACGGTGGGCAGCGACATCGTCAGCGCCGTCGAGGCTTTTTTTGAGGGTTGCCAGTATCCCCGTTCGATCTCCAGCTCTTTCTTTATGTTGATCCCGAAGACGACCAATCCCTCAACATTCGTGGATTTTTGCCCCATTAGCATCTGCAATTTCATGAACAAGGTGATCGCGAAGGTGGCTGCTAACAGGATGGTGCCTCTCCTTCCTAAAATTATTTCTAGGGAGCAGAACGGCTTCGTGCAGGGGAGGAGCATTGTCGACTATATCCTATTGGCCCAGGAGTTGGTCAGCAAGATGGGTCGAGACAACCGCGGCGGCAACGTCGTGATGAAGCTCGACATGGAGAAGGCGTACGACAGACTGGATTGGCAGCATCTGATTTGGGTATTGCGGAAGTTCGGTTTCTCGGAAGTGTGGATCGACATCTTGTTCCGCTCGGTTAGCAGCTCTTGGTTCTCGGTCCTCATCAACGGGGTCCCCTCGGGTTTCTTCCGGTCTCATCGGGGTGTGCGGCAAGGAGACCCCCTGTCGGCCTCCTTATTTATTATTGCGGCGGAAGCTCTTAGTCATAACCTTATCAAGTTGGGTTCCGCTCGGAGCTTTGGTCGTTACCGGATGACTAGCGGGTGCCCGCTCATTACACACCTGTCGTACGCCGACGATGTTCTGGTCTTCTCGTCTGGCGACAGGCGTACGGTGAAGAGTATCATGCAGCAGCTTCAGAGATACCAGCAGTCGTCTGGTCAACGGATCAATACTAGGAAGAGCCGCATTTATATCCACGAGGTGAAGCTCTGGTGGCGAGTGCGGACCGAATCCAGCTTATGGACCGACTTTATGCGATCGGCGTATTTCCCGCATACGCATCCTTCCCTGGCCGGTGCCAATAGCAACGCCTCTAGTGGTTGGCGTCGCCTGATCTCAGGTCGGGAACGTGGCGAGCGTCACATTCGAGTGGAGATTGGCCGGGGTGAGGTTGACGCCTTCGCCGAGGACTGGACTGGGAGAGCGGCACCCCCGCGGCAGGCGGAGCAGCAGCGTAGGCCGGCACTGCTGGTGCGGCACTTCCAGGCGGACGGGCGCTGGGATCTGTCCCGGATTGTCGTGCACTTTGGGCAGGAGGTTGCAGACGGTATTGTTGAGGACGGGCTTCTGCTTTCGGATCAGGCCGACTCTTTCCGGTGGCGGCCGACTAGGGACGGGGTTTTTACGACGTGCTCGGCGTGGCAGAGTTGCAGGCCCAGCTTTTCTGGCCCGTCCGGTCCTTTTCCAGTTTGGGGCAGTCAGATTCCGATCAAGTGGTCGATCCTCCAGTGGCGTTTGGTTAGGCTCAAGCTTCCGACGGACGACTGGCTCCGGCGGACAGGTTTCGCCATTGCCTCTATGTGTCACTGCTGCGACTCTCCGGACGTTGACAGCCTTGATCATATTTTCTCCTCCGGCAACCTTGCGGACAGGCTTTGGGATCACTTTCAGGCGTCTAGAGGCATCCCCGGAGGCGGTCGTCAGCGGCTCGCGGATTGGGGCAACGCTCGGACGGAACGTAATGACATCACGGCGTCGGCGATCATCTGGGTTCTGTGGAAGAACCGTAACAAGCATCGGTACGAAGGCGTTTCCCAGGCCTACTCGCTTCTCCAGCTGGAGGGAGAAGTGGAGCGGCAATGCTCGAAGGTTAGGGCCCCTCTGTGTAGGGTCGGGTCCCTCGTGGGCGAGAGGGAGGGTCTTGGGTGAGGTTTTGGGCCTCCGAGCCATTTTGGTTTTTTGTTTTTGGCATGTGGCTTGGCTTTGTTGGCGGCCACAGGGCGTGGCATGTTGTGCACTTTTGTGGCCCCCCCGTGTAATCGTATTTTTTTCCCATGCAATATAGTCTGCGGTTTTCATTATATATATATATATATATATATATATATATATATATATATATATATATATATATATATATATATATATATATATATATATATAGCAGCATTGGTGAAGATAGTCAAAATACAAGCAGGCGAGATTTTTGGAAAGGAGGCACAATCGAGTTTTGGGAAAATCAAATCCTTTCCTGGTGTTATTGCTTATATAGGCATCCTACTATCTTTATTTCACATGTATTTCAAATGGCTGAGGGAAAACTTTGAACCAATTCTACCTTAAGATTTGTATATGAACAACAGGATCAGAAATTATAAACCAGTTCCTCACAGTAAAATAGAATTTTAAAACAGGCAATTCTAACTTATGATATATAAGATTTATGTCTAATAAAGCAAAAGAAAATTGAACAGTTTATCAAAATTAACGCCTTAATTCTAGGCAAGCCTAACATACCAAGTGAATAGTATATCCACATGGGGTCATATCGTCATATCAAGGTAAGAGTGTACCTATAGGGTTCTAGCAAGCAATCTAAATTTAATAATTCTAAATTGTATGGCCTATCTAACATCCTTAACTATCCAACGGTCAATTTGAACAAGGGACTCCTAGTCCTAGTCATTATCTTAAATCATTTTAATCCTAGTTTGTGAATGAGCATTTCCTGGTCGCAGGCTCGCAATAGTACGACTAACGTACCATTACGAGTTTGTAAAATTTTACGAAAACTGACCTGCATGGGCCACCACAAAAACTTGTCATGACCCACACCCGCTTTTCGGATACAAGACGTGTCCAAGCCAGCCTACGCCGCAGAGTCGGCGGTAGAATGCTGTCAAGCCCGCAAGAAATAAATGCTCAAAATAAAACATTTGCTGCTCATTCACATTTCTAAATTTATTACAACATTTATAATATTTCTAATTAAAGAAAATACAAGATTTTTACAATTAATGAAATATTACAACTGCTATCTATTTCTAGGTCGGCCTCAGCATACCCATGTCTTCCCAGTGCTAAGAATGATCGGGGCTAAACCTGAAAAATATTAGTTTCTAGTCATGAATGGAACAAGTACACAAACCGACGACAATGCGAAAACACAATAGAATTAACAAGACATGAAAATAACATATGAGAGATAAAAACTAGAAGATAACTGATGACATAGCACGATAGAGAAGAAAACAAGGAAAAACTAATAAAAGACATCTATCTAGGTGGTTTAAAATTTGGGATTTTTTGACTTTCATCCCACTTATTAATATGCATTTGTACTTACATCCCACTTTTTAATTTTTTTAGACTTACATCTCACTTTTTGTCACTAAAAGTATTTATATTGTCACGAAAAGTATTCGTTTTGTCACAAAAAATATTTTTCGTGACAAAAGTGGGATGTAAGTCAAATAAAATTAAAAAGTGGGATGTAAGTACAAATTCATATTAATAAGTGGGATGAAAGTCAAAAAATCCCTTAAAATATTCTTTTCGACATGTGAACGGCTAGGGGATAAATTCGGCATCTACACGTGTCGTGTGCAGATGCTATTATTCACGAATAGACATCATGGGATAGTTCTGGGTAGTCCACATGTCTACTAAGATATTTTCCCTCCCGACTACTCCGTGTGACGAGCGTGTCAACAAACAGTAAGATATATGTATAAACATAAAATAAAAAGATTACTATAAATCGAAAGCAATCAGAAAGTGCACTTGCCTGAGGTCCTTAGCTGGAGAAACCAATAATATTATACCACTCAAAGAGCCACAATCAGTCAACACATGCAGAAGTCTCCAGATGCTGAAATAAACAGTACCAACGTTCTCAGAATAGTCAAATTAGCTAGAATTGTCTGTCCTTAAGTCAAATTCTGGATACATGGGCAAAACAGTAATTTTGGAAAAAATGATGTCCGCCGTTGACCCACTTTGCATCGAAAAGCGTGCCAGATTCAATAGTCTCTAAAGTCATCAAATTACATGTCTATGGATTCAGTTTTCCGATACGAACCCAACCGTATGTCCAGAGTTGGATTCCGGCGGGCCGTGCACAAAATCGTCCGTTGAGTGGGACTGTGGGGCCCGCAAAACGGTGTTCCGATTCAACTGTCTCAGAATTGGACCAAACTTGACATACAGGACCAAAAAAATGATACGGTTCTGTTGGCGCAAGTTTCGTCTCGATCTGACGAGCGTGCACGAAGTAATTGGAGAATTTGCACATAGGCCGATACGGTAAATTTTGACGGATACACATCAAATTCGTCGCGCACACGCGGCCAATTTGAATTCCGCTAAAGCCCACATGACCATGAAGCCGTTACGCACCTTTCGATGCCTTCTGTTCGTGACCACGTCGCCCGGAATGGCGGGACGGACGTGGTATCGGAGTGATTTTCCTATTTTCTATATCTTTAAAAACAGATTTTTCCTGATTTTTAGCAATGAATAATTTCTTGTACAATAACTCAAAAATAATTCTACCAGTGGTGTTTCGATCCTGTATATGTTTTCTAAATTACCCTTCAGATAGATTTTCTAATCTGGCGTTAGACCGATCGAAATCGATCTTCAAACGTGGGTGATTGGACTGCGAAACTATCCTGTTTTCGAACAGTTATTCGCCAGTTTTGGCGTCGATTTCTCGGGCAATCTAGGGTACTACAATTTAATCTATTTGAACAGACTTAAAGTCGTATAGGTTGAGTACACACCTGTTCAAGTGGTTCGAGATACGATCCACCGTGCGCGAAGAATTTCTGCGACGAAGTGGCGC
>JANAVB010010597.1:2667582-2708162 GCA_029216955.1 Iris pallida
TATATATATATATATATATATTATTGGTGTTTTTGCTTGTTGGTCTTTTGCTTTAGAAACTAGAAAGATAGTCCCACATTGAAAAAAACCAAATGGACGGTATCTCTATATAAAGCTTTGCTTGTGTTCAGAGATCACATGAAGTGTGGAGAGACGCATTGGTGCCAAGTAGGGGCATTTTTCTAGTGGAAAGAAGGCTAAACTAACAAAGAAGTATTAATGCTTTTTGTCATGCTCATGGGATAATTTTCTTATGGAGCTAAGCCCCGAAGGGACTTAGCGACTCGGGCTCGGGCTCAAGGGCGTAAAGTGGCATTTTGTTGTGCGCAGTTGATGTGCTCGCGCGCGAGTCGCAATGCAGGCGTGCTGGTGCTGCGATGCGCAGGTGCTACGGCGGTGGGTGCGTAGGTGTTGCTGTGCTACAGCGTGCAGGTGTTGGGCACTGAGCATGCAGGTGCTGCAGGGCTGCTGCGCACAGGTGCTGCGGGGCTACGGCACGCATATGCTGGGCACTGAGCGCGCAGGTGCTGGGCACTAAGCGCACAGGTGCCGTGGGCTGTTGTGGACTTCGCAACTACGCGCGCAGGTGCCGCGGGCTTCGCAGCTACGCACACAGGTTGACGGGCTGAGTGGCTATGAGGCGCAGGTGGCGGATAATGTGGCTGATTGGAAGATTTGAGCGGTTATAGAAAGATTGAGATATTTGATCAGATCCGAGCTTTGTGGGATTTGAATTTAATACATTCAAATCTTTCCATTATTCGCTTCTATCTTTTCGCAATCAGTTACGGCGAGGAATAGGATTAGGGTTTCAACCCTTTTCTATAAATACTCTCTTCGTTCCTTCTTTAAGGACTTACGTCAAATAAAGAGACGAAGAGAGAAATGCTGCCGCCGCCATTGAAGTCATAAGGAGTTCTTCGAGTTCGTAAAGAAGGTGACAGCGGAGGCGGTGGCCGCGGGGGGGGGGGGGGGGGGGGGGAGGGTGGTGGGAGACGAGGGGAGTGGGTAAGAGGAAAGAGGAAGGAGACAAGGACATTTTTGTCCAAAAAAATATTTTTTAACGGATTCCGTCCAAAGTGGGGATACTGTACATTTTTGCAAAACTGTAGGGTGCACCGAAAAATCGGATAAACAAAGTGGGGGACATGTCAAAATATTTCATATATATATGGATCCGGATCGGGAGTCCCGTTTTCGGAGCCCCGCAATCCTTGGTCAGGAGTTCACGACATCACGTGGGCCCCGTGCGATCCGATGGTGCAGGAGGGGCTGGACTTCGCCTGGCTCCGCGGGCGGGGTCTTTGATCCGGATGTGTGTAAGGCGAACTCGCTTCCATTGGAGCTCGAACTCCGACCACTTGGGCCGCATGCATCTTTCTTAACCACTAGGCTAGAGATCATTTGCTTCAAATAATAATAATTTAAGAATATCTATTAATCAAACATAAATATGAAATAAATTATGTTTTTTATTTTGTTTTGGTAGACTTGAAAAAAAGGACAAAATAATAAGTTGAAAAATTGAAATAATTGAGATTATCAAGTTACAATTAAGTCAATACTTAAAAGATCATAGCCACAGATTTATAGAATATTGAAAGTTGAAATAATAACATTATAAAGCAACAAAAGAGCAGTAGTAGATTTGATACAACAAAGTACAAATTAACACCACACTAGGAAGACAAAACAAGCAGCTAATACTAATTGCTTCGTTCAAAATCACAGCTAAATATATATAAAAAAAAGTTAAATGGAGATGCGGGGTATCGATCCCCGTACCTCTCGCATGCTAAGCGAGCGCTCTACCATCTGAGCTACATCCCCTTGTTGATTAGTTCAATGAACATGGATATAATAGTCCCATAACAACTGGATCGATGTCGGTCGGACCGGTGGATTTTTTTAAAAAACACGGCTCGGTTCACCGTCACCTTCGGCCTTCCTCATTTCCTCGGTCTCCATGGCCGCATCGTTCGCGCTCAGAAACCCCGTCTCCGGACGACTCTTCCGTCCATGCCCCGGCGGATCCTTCTCGATCGGGTCCGTTAGCCGACCCGGACCCGATATCGAAGGCGAGCTGGGGTTCTAATGTGTAGGAGCTTCCATGACAACGTTCACTCGCATGTGAGTTGGAAACTGGACACGCAATTTCCATTTTCCTTTTGTTGAATTTTTTTACTGCAGGCCTCGGATTTTTATATGAAAAAAAATTTTCAAATTTTGCACGCTTTCACTCCAAATATCAGACGCGCCGTCCGTACCGTGTCGTGTCGGACACACATCAGACACGACATAGTCGATCCAGAATACACTAGGACACGCCGTCTCCAGTGCAAACATAAAAACAATGCCTGGCGACGTCTTCACCATGCCTTTTTTTTTTCAAGGCCTTTTCGGAGCTCCTTAATTTCGTGCCGGCACTTAAAGAGGGAGTGTTAAATTCGGTAAAGAATATTTTTAGATTGATCTTTGTAGTCATTCTTATTTTTATAATTTTACGGGCGACATGAGAAAAATATATGCATATGAGGAAGTGTCGTGTCCAATACGTGTCGGATACGGATACGGTCCTCCTGAGGGGTACCCGTGTGACTAGTTCCCAGAAAGTTGATTCTCTGTAAAGAGGTGATATTTTTTCGCATCTCAGTTATGTTTGGCACTGTTCACAGACATGTCAAAATCACTCTCTCGACTATGTTTCGGGTCCCTTTGGAGCCTATACATGTACGTGTGTTAAGGAAGTATCATGTTCCACACGTGTCGGATACGGATACAAGCACGGATATGGTCCTACCGAGGAGTATCCGTGCAAGGTAGCTGCTCTCTAAGTTCATATTCTGTCTGTTGATTCTCTTACTGGTTTAGGGCCACTAAGGTGACTAACATATTCACTGTCTTATGGAAGTGTAATCTTCTGCAGTAATTTGTTCTTCTCTTCAGTTTGGTGTCTCTCTTATGACTTACAGAACGTATCTGTTCTTTTTTCTTTGAGAGAATGGGTTACTTCTCTAAGAAGAGTATTCAAACCTGCCAATAGACAAATTTGCCACTGTTACAAGGGCACAGTGCAATACTGACACGGTGACGCAAATGGCACATTTTGTGTGTCCTAGCATATTTTGGAGCGTCTAGGTTTCTGTTGTGTCTGATATGTGTCCAACACGATACAACACGGACATGCCACTGATTTTGGGTGTCCATTCTTCCTAGAATTGCCATGTATCTATACATCAAGCGTGTATTTCTCTACTTTGTGCTAGGTTTAAACATCTCTTTCATTTGCTCAAGTAAGAAGAGTCGATATGAGCGCATAAATTACATAAAACTGATTACGTTTACATTTATGTACAAAATGATGTTTTAGTATTTACATTTACATGTAAAAGTCTAAAAGGACAAATAAATTCAACGAAACACAATGCCTCTTTCTCTCTGGTATGTCTTTTCCTTTCTGAATGCCTGAAAGAATCATGTATCCTTCCAAGTGAATTGTATGATTTCTGTTAACAGCACGATTATTTCTATATGTAAATTTGGGTTGGAACTTGGAACATCAGCTTCTGCTGCTCAATTTTATTTCGGGTAATTTCATTGGGGGGGGGGGAAACTTTAGGATAATTATAAAAAGGGGGGGTAACTTTAACAATTTTACAAAGAAAGGGATGAAACGACATCCCTGATGGCGCCAAAGGGCTCCCACCCCCTTGGCGACATCTATGATGGCGCCAGAGGGCCGCCACCCCCCTCGGCGCCATCTAAGATGTCGCCAGACATCCTTCCCCCCCCTTTTTTTCCCTCCCACTTTCACGTGGACATTGTTTTCTTCCCTCTCTCTTTCAAATGTGATTATTCCCCCTCCCTTTTCATTTGTCCATATTCTCTTTCTCTTCTCCCAATGCTAACTTTTTCTCCCCCCTATGTAATTTTTTTCAATGTAATTATAATTGAGGGTTTAGTTTCTTAGATTCCTCACGGGTGGTAGGAGTGGAAGATGTATATAAGAGGGTTCGAGTGGCAGAACATATACATTCACATAGAGGAAGAAGAGCAACTTACCTAAGAGTCTGAGAAGATGAATGCTGGAAACGATGGTCGTATTCCCGGCGGACCGACGACTGAAAGAGAGGAACAAGAAAGAAAAAATCACATATCGCAATTGGTGTTTACCGGAGAGGTAATAATTTAAAAGTTCATATTTAATCGTTATTTTATTGTATATTGAATTAGAGTTAATTTTTGTCATTCGTTTCATTTGTAGTTATTTGATTATAAGCCGGACGTACGGTTGCGTGAACGTGGACAATGGCGTAACGCTACAAACTACGCCACATGGCAGATAAATACATATCAAAAGGGCTTAGTGAACGTATTTGGTTTTGGATATGTAGATGAGCTTCGATTCTTGTTGCACGACAGATATTTAATATTTTCTCTAGTGGAACGTTGGTGGCCCCAACGCAACACTTTCCAACTGCCGGTAGGAGAGATGACCGTAACTCTACTGGATGTAGCCAATATTTTAGGGTTACCTATTGCAGGTGAGCCTATAATTTTTGATAATCAACCAAGCGCTGCTACTACAATTAGACGGTATCTCGGTATTGATCCGCCCGAAGATACAAACGTAAGATCCGACGTCACCATAAACTGGTTGCGCGGAAACTTCATGGATCTAGACCGTACAATTGACGGTCCAGTTAACGTTGACGAAGACCGGGTATTTAACTTCACTTGTTTATTAATGTATTTATATTGAGAATATGGAGCTGATAGTACCGTACGTTACAGATTGTTTGCTGCACGAGGGCGTATCTACTCGCTCTATGTGGTTCAGTTCTCTTTCCGAACGCAACCGGATGTCGGATTACTGTTCGACTTCTTCCTTTTCTGGAAAATTTGGTCCACCCGACACGCTATGCATGGGGAGCCGCAGTCTTGGCTTACTTGTATGCTTCTCTGACAGAGTTTGTGACTGCGAGCTCTTTACAAGATATGAGCAAAAATTTAACTGGATGCATGTCACTCCTACAGGTATTTTATTATTCTAGAGAGTATTAATGTTACTTAACATAATCTAATTTTGTATTATTGTTATCGGTTTGTCACGTAGATTCTTAACCCAACTATTGAAACATTCTGCAAGATTTGAAGTGTAAATATCTAATCTAGGATGAGAAGAATAAGCAGCTATCCAGTGTTCAAAACTACGATTTTTATCATTCACCCCAATAAGCCAGTTAAACATGTCAATGTTTTCGGCTTTGATTATTTCAAATCTATAGTCAGCATCCGTTTTATTATACGATCTAGCAAGAGAGTCTAACATTCGATGAAATTTTGTAATCCGGGTGACAGATTTTAAATTCTGTTTAAAATGTTGAATACAAAAGAAGTGTGGTGATTCTGGAAAAATAGCACGCATAGCATTTATCAGTCCCTTTTGTTTATCAGATATAAATGAAAATCTACTCCAGTGATCTAAATATCTTTCAAAAGTATTTCTTAAACAGTTTAAAAACCATGTCCATGAATCAGTATTCTCACCTTCAGCAACAGCATAAGCAATTGGATATAACTGATAATTAGGATCATGAGCACAAGCAATAAATAGTATACCTTGGTATCTAGATGAAAGAAATGTACCATCAATACTAATAACTGGTAAACAACCTGCTAAAAAACCATCAATACATGCTTTGAAGCAAATAAAAATTCTTTCAAAGCTATTGTCTTCAGTGGTTTTTATACAAACTCTACTGCCTGGATTTGTCTCCAAAATTCTTAAACCATACTCTTCAAGACTAGCATAGGCATCAGCATAACTACCGTTTATTTCAGCTAATGCCATCTCTCGGGCTCTCCAAGCTTTGGCATAAGAAATTTGTATATGATGTTCTCTACGGATATCCTTTACTACTTGCGATGGACTATAAGACTGATTATCCCTAATTATATCAATAATCTTATTTTTAATCCACTTAGCAGTAGCTAGTGGATGGCATCCTCTGGTTAGTCCACTCAAACAAGAATGTTGACTTTCTAATGTACTAATAAAAAATATTTGTCCTGTGCCAAGGGGTCTAGCATATACCCTCCAATTACAAGCTGGTTGATCACAAGTATAAATAATACCCCTAGAATTGTTCATACTACCGGTTGAACATGTAAAGTTATGTTCAATTGCTACATTACTTATAAAATTTCTAAACTCAAGCCGTGTAGCAAATTGTTGTCCGACAAATAATTCAGGAGTGGTACTACTACTAAAAGTATCATCAAAATCATCTATATTTTCAATTAAATCATCACTATTTTCAATAGTTTGAAAATCATCAAAATCATCATTAATAGGTGGTTCTACTGGTCGTTCTTCTTCATGAGTTGGAAGTGGTCGAGAAGAACTACCACCCACTTCATAATTAGAAGCACGTGGACGTGAAAACATTTCAAGTGGTGGAGAAACTTCAGTAACAAAAATACTTATAAATGGCGATTGCAAATTAACTTCAAGAACAAAATTCCATGCTTGATCAGAATCTATCAACAAACAATGAGAAACGAAAACATGCCGTAAAATAAATTCATATCGAATAGAAAAAGAGTTAATAATCAAAGTTCGTAGACTATCTAATGTAGTAATACGATCGGTTAAAAGAAGTTGTGTAAAACCGCCTTCGTATGATAACCCATTTACTGAACCTCCATGTGAGCACAATATTCTTAGGCTCTGATCCATATCGAAAAAATGGACTTCTGTAGAAAAATTTGAAAATTGTAGAGCGCTGCTAATAGAAAGTGGAAGGAAGAATAGAAAGAGTGAAGTGGGAATGAAATTCTCTCACAATCACCTCGTTTATATAGATGCAATCTCCAACGGTCAGAAATACGAACGTTAGAAATGTGAACGTTGGAAATATGAACGTTGGGTGGCTCGGCGACATGGAGGATGGCGCCAAGGGGGGGGGGGGGGGGGGGGGGGGGGGGGGGGAAGGATGTCTGGCGACATCTTAGATGGCGCCGAGGGGTGGGAGCCCTTTGGCGCCATCTGGGATGTCGTTTCATCCCTTTCTTTGTAAAATTGTTAAAGTTACCCCCCTTTGTATAATTATCCTAAAGTTTACCATGAAATTACCCGATTTTATTTTATGGTAACCCTTCACTGCATGAATTTTACTGTATACACAATAGCCTCTACAAAAGAAGATTTTACCAGTCAATCACATCTTAGGCTATCAAGTCCAGCGTTGTATCTACTAGGGAGAAGATGGTCATTTTGTCCTGGTACAGTCCGATGCTTCCAGAAAAATTAGTGAAGCACTCATGCTCTGATGTGGTTCTGCAACATATCTTGTGTCTCTCTGTGCTCCTAAATTCTTGAATATGACTCTCATGGGATTTCATCATCCAAATTGCCACCTCGAAGATGAAATTTCTTCTTCTTGGAACCTTAATCTTGGCTAGTTGTGTCATTTCAGTATCTTTATCAGCTTCTTCACATAGGCATCGTCTCTGATGCTGGCTCTTCCATGTTCTTTAGAAATTTCTTCAGGAGTTGTGAATCTGAATATCCTGTTGCAAGCCCAACTCGTAACTCAAATAACTTCTCTTTCTTGACGACTATTGCTTATATTATCGTGTGTAACATTGACCTATTCTTTGTTGAGGTATTGTTGATGTTTGAACTGTTATAAGTATTTCTGACTTACTTTCACTTTAGCATCGTGAACTTTATCCTATGTTCACTTAGTAACATGACCTTTTCTTCAACCATGATGCACTGAACATTTCAAGTACGAGACTGCCATTTCTTTTCACTCGTTTGCTTAATGTGTCATAAAGATGAAGGTAATTCCCTGTAGCAAATTGTATCGTTTTACTTCTTCGTCTAGACTATTTAACAGTGGAGAACTCGACTTGGAGGGGGTGCTCATTTGTTGCATGAGCTTAAATTTCATATCCAAAAGGTAGGTTTACTTACATGCTAATTGGCCGCCTAGGTTTTGTATCATGACCCTCCCATGCTCATAGTTAGCTTGACTAAAAATTTGCTACAGAGAAACTTCAAGAATTATAAAAAATCTCTATGGCTCCCTATGTATGTAGTTTTGTAGTTGAGGGGTCATCTGCAATTAACGTTGTGTCCGTCCGAAAGTGGCTTATGGGTTGGTTCTAAAAGGCTTTTTAATTTGTGGATATCATCATAACACCTTATGTCTTAGAATGAGCTACTCTACCTCCATGGTGGCAGAGTAGTAGTTGAAAGGCAGATTAGATCCTGCCCATGGTTGAGCTAAGCTCAAAGAAGTTCAATTATTCTTTGAGTTCATATTTGGTTCATTTTTATCTGTTGATTCTCTTACTGCTAGGGTCTAAGCGACTAATAAATTCATTCTTATATAGAACTGTATTCGTCTGCAGTAATTTGTTTGTTCTTCATCCTGGAGTGTCTCTTATCATTTCCTGTAAATATTTGTTATTTTTCCTTCAGATAATGGGTAAACACTCTAAGAAGAGTATTCAACCAGACATGAATACAAGATGACAAATACAGGTACGGAGACACAGATGACACCAGTTTTGGTGCGTCCGGGTATATTTTGAAGTGTCTCGTGTCGTGTCCAATATGTGTATGATACAACATGAGACAGTTGCCTCTGATTTTGGAGTGTCCGTGCTTCCTAGATTTGCTATGCATCGATACATCAATCTTGTAATTTTCTACTTTCTCATAGATATAAACGCATTATTTCCTCGACTAAGAAGAGTTCACTAAGATGCTTGTACACATTTCTTAAGACTGTTTGACAAGATGATATTTAAGATGCTCTCTCTCTCTCTCTCTCTCTCCAGACTTTTGCTTTTTGAATGTCTGGAATAATCATTTTCTGTTAAAATGCACGATTATTCTGTGTGCTCAGTTTTGTATTTATGCATCCATTGAATGCATGATTTTCTCCCCCCGTATAAACAATGGGCTTTACAGTCAAATCTCACCTTAGGCCATCAACTCCAGTGCTGTATCTACAAGGGAGGAGATGGTCATTTCGTTTTGGCAGAGTCCGACGCTTCCTGAGAAAAGACTGAAGCATTCAAGCTCTGATGTGGTTTCTGCAACATCCTTGAGTGCCTCCTTTGCTCCTAAATTCTTGAATAGTTGTATACAACTCTCTTGGGATTTCATCATCCAAATTGCCACCTCGATGACGAAACTTCTTATTCTTGGAACCTTAACTTCTGGGTACTTGTATCTTTTCAGTATCTCTATCAGCTTCTTTGCAAAGTCCTCGTCTCCAATGCTAGCCCTTCCAAGTTCTAGCGAAAATTCTTCAGGAGTTGTGAATCTGAATAGCTGTGTTGCAAGGCCAAGTGATACCTCCAGTAACTTCTCTTTCTCAAACATTATTGCTTTCAGTACCTGTAGGAGAAAAATATGATTCAATTATTTGCTTGCTATTTCTTCTATGTCAGGAAACTGATTATTCAATATCGATAGAAGGTTAGTAACCACCTAAGTCCGCTACCTTTCTGGAACTTTTATTATGTTCTATAACATAAGAGCAATTGGATAGCATACCTCTTAACCTCTTATTTATGTAGTTGAAAAATGTTGAGAATACCTCCAACATTTCATCAAAGACAGTTAACGAGAAATAATACTAGAACGGGTTATTGCTCTCTATCTTTCTACGACATAACCAGTCTTGCTCACAGAAGTTAAAAGGATCCTAGCCCCAATAACTATTCATCTTGCTATTTCTTCTTAATCAATCTATTTATAGGATTTCTTTCCCTGCTAGGCTTTTATTTAGGTAAAACATATGCACACTCTCAAAAGATATCAGACGCTCATAACTTTGAAATACTTGAAGTTTTTATGAAACGCGGATTGGTAACATTCATATTAATTCTGTTTTTCTTGCATGAGGGCATAGATATAAGCTAATCAGAAATAGTTCCATGGGATTTTGTGTAGGAAGCCTAAAGTTTATTTGTCCCGATCCGATACGGCCGATACCGATACGATACGGCATGTCCCGATCCGATACCGACAGATACCCGATACTCACCTATACCGACATTGGGGGTCTCTTTTCCGATCAATTTGCCAAAGAAAATTGAAGGAAGAAGACAAATCAACAAGGATTTGAAGCATAATAAGAATGTAAAAGCATATAAAAGAAAAAAAATTGATCTATTGCATGTAAACCAATCTGTAATGGTGACTACTATTTCATTTAATTTCAAAACTACTAAAAAATAACACTGAAAATACTTAAAATTATGCCTAAATGTATAAAATATATTTTTTTAAATGTTAATAATTTATTAATATGTTTTCCGATACCAAAGAGTCCGATTCTCCGATCCGAAACTGCCGATACTACCAATATCGCCGATACCGATACTCATAGGAATGGTCCGAAACCAATACTGCGAACCTTAATATCATTATGCTCTTCCCTTTTATTTCAAGACATTTTTGCAGCTTCATTACTTTGCATTAGTCTGTGATGTCTAACAAATTATTTTGACATATATATAAGCATAGCTTAGATGAAGAGAATGCAAAGGCAAAGAAGAGAGGCAAGGCTTACATCAGGAGCAGCAGCAATGACTCCTCTGAGGTGGACGAAGCGTTCGGGACTAGAATACGCACACAAATTCCTGAGGATCCTCGAGGAGTTCACCTGAAGCACTTGGTCATCCAGCAACCCGACCAGCCTCCCTACTACCGCGTCCCTCGCCTCCAGCACGCGACTGCAGTTGTCGCTACTGTCGAATGCCAGCACGGCCAGAGCCTCTCCTGCCTCAACGCTGACGGACTTCTGATCGTCCGTCAGCGTCTGCTGGAAAAAGATGGACATCAGCAGCCTGATCACTCCCCCGGTGCGCCCAATCTTCTCCCTCGCCTCCTTATCCGTCGCCAGGCTCGTCAGTATCTCGATCCCCAGCTTCTGCAGCACAATGTGGCTCTCCCCGTACTGCAGGATCTCCCTTATGTTGCTCACGGAGAACACGATCTCCGATATCTCCTTCCTCAGCATCTCCCCCGTCTGTCCGGTGGCTCCCGCGAGCATCTTCACCAGCTGTAGCGACAGCTTCACCGTCTTTATCTGAGACTCCGGCGCTCTGTCGTTCCTCAGCAGATTCTGGCTTGCATTTGTGAAGTCTATAATCTTGGGCACGAGGCCTCTGGCAGCGCCGATCTTCCAGCAGTTTTCGTGGTCGCGTGCGAGCTTCTTCAGTATGAGAAGCCCCAGCAGATTGAACGCAGAGAACTCGTAGTCCGAACGGTCTGCGACGACCGCTCTCTGCCCGACCTCGTGAGGCTTCGTCTCGTAAGTGCGGCCGGTGTACAACAGCGACGATATCGACTCCATCGAACCCGGGATCTCTGTGACACGGATGGCATTCTGTTTCTTCCCTGCCAGCTTCGAGACGATCACCGCTGCCGACCTCCTGATCTCCTCTTCCGCGGGGTTCTTCCAGTTGAGCATCTCGATCAGCCTCTCGATCACCAGCGTCGATGTCCCAATCTTTCGGAGGGTGTAGCCAGAGAACTGGTTACTTTTCACGAACGCCTCGAGGATTCGTGCCCCGTTGAGCTGCTCGTCTCGAGAATCGGAGACCAGCAGCTCCTCGGCGAAGGAGACGAGGTCCATCTTCAGGCCGTCGAATATGCTTCCTTCGATGCATCTGGAGTAGGAGTCGTAGAAGAACCGGTTGATGGGCACCATCCCAGTGGACGGGGCGAGCTCGCACTGCCGGCAGACTTGTTCCCTCAACTTGCAGTATCCGATTTTCCAAGTCCAGTAGGCCTTCTCAATCAAGAAAACAAGAGCTTCGCTCAGTGCCAAGCCATAGAATATGTTGAGCGCTGATTTCCGGTTCTTGCTGTCGCTGTCGACCTCTCCGTAATCTTGCTGGATGAGCCTCATCAAGGAGAGTACGACACATGCGGCGGCCGATAGGAGCTGCAGCCAACCGAGCAAACGACTGACATTTTCCGATACGAAGACCCAGCCGACATATGGGAAGATCAGAACCTCAGAAGAGTGCCATGTCCGTTGGGTTCTGTAGTGATGGGCTTGCTTCTGAGAAGCTCGATCGTTTGCAGCCAGAGGGCTTTGCTGGACAACCGAGGAAGAAGGCCTAAAGATGGCCTTGACGATCCGAAGGAGCAACCGGGAGCTGGAGGCTATGGCGCGGAAGCTGTTGCGTCCGGCAGTGGCGAGGGACCACGAGGTGGCCTGGTGCTGCCACTCGAGCTCGTGGCTGCGGCTGAAGATCCTGGCCCCTTCGACAAGGAGGATAATCGTGATGAACCAGAAGTCCTTCGCCTCCAGAGTTATCGCGAACCCCCCGAGGAGGACTACGGTGGCCCAGATGAACCCGAGGGTGCCCAGCCCGCTGGCAGCCTTCTCCAGGATTGCGAGGCGGAGGGCGAAGAGCGTGAGCTTCTTCTCCGGGGCGGGCACGGCGGGGTCCATTCTACTGCTGTCATTGCTCCCTGTCGGGGTCTCTTCGCTTCCTTCTCTCTGGGGTTCAAACACGCTGGCGGAGCCCCAGCCTTTCTGTGACAGACTGCTGCTTCCGCCGCTTCGATGCTGAATGATTTCCAAGTGGATGCTCCGGTTATCGCCTTCCTTTGGTATGTTGCTTTTCGACACCATACTGAAACAAGATATGTCGAAATATCTTGAATTGGTGAATTCCTGAAACAAAGAAGGATATTAATGAATCAAGAGGAGCTTGCAAAGCAAGTTAAGATATCATACAGTAATTGCTTCTCTTTGGTCCTCATGTCACTCTCCTTCCTTTTCTCAGTTGAGAATTGAAGTGTCTTGGTAGAATGTTCTCTTGACCACTTCCCCTCCCATATTTTTATGTAGATTCCTATCCATTTTACTTTCTTATGAAGGCATGATTCTTTTGCTTCCTTGATTGTGGTCCTGATGACTTTTTTGCTCTTTTAGCTATGTCAAAACTGTGGGGGCTCCTATACACTTCCTTACGGTAATTTTTAGAGGCACTCCACATTTTACTCTAGGGCACTCCACATCTTAATATTCAAATTCTTTAGGACTGTCAATTTGTTGGCAGTCCTACTTTATGTTAGGACTGCCAACAAGCTGGCAGTCCTAGGACTGAGCTGTACTGTAGTAAAATGTGGAGTGCCTTTAGAAATTACCCTTTCTTACCTGAATATATGATCCAGTAACCAGCACTGATCTTGTCTATTATGAACCTATTGTTTCTTTTCATGGAAACATTGATCTCTATGCTTTTCTTTGTCAGGCCACCTCCCATCAGTGAAACCTTCCTCAATTTCTGTCTTAACTATCATTGTTATCCTTAGTGAATTTACATGTGGATACCTATCATTTTCACTGCAACCTAGAATAAATTATAGACTTTATATATAGGATGCACTCCTTGGTTGCACGAGCTTAAACTGCATAGTCAAGAGGTAGATCTACTTACTTGCCAACTGGCTGCAAAAGTTTTTGCCATGACCCTCTCATGCTCATGGCTACTAGACTAGGAATCTTGCGCGCATTGAAGGCTGATGTCATGTCATCCAGCTGGTGGTTATAAAAACTGTGTCAATTCTCTTATGGAGCATTCTTATGCTTCATAGATGACCCCGTTTAATGATGATGATGTTGATGATGACCTATAATCAGTTCTGGTTTCACCCATTGGTGAAAAAAAAAAAAAATCTATCACACAGTAGTGCCTAAATTATCCACAGTGGCCAATTTGTAAGGTTGTGCGACAGAGTTGCAGCTTTTATGGGTACACAGACATGAATATGACATGACAAGGCAAGGATACAGGGACATGGATATGGCATCTATTTTGATGTGTTAAGTTGATGCGTGCAGGTTGTGTCTAATACGAGTCCGGTAGGTGTCCAACACGACACGGCCCACATTTATGGAGTGTCCGTGCTTCCTATGACTCAGATAAATATGCCAGCTTGCCTTCTCTTTTATATCAGTATATGATGGTAAACTTTGTACCTCAAGTATTTGTGATTGTTAACAGTATCTTTTGGTTCGGATAAATTCCCTTATTTGATTAATTCCCTTAGTTGGAACATTGACTTCGACAAAGCTTATACAAAAAGTTTGCTTGTAAAGAATCGTGGGGAAATCTAATTGCCATTATCTTAAAGTTCTGAACTCTTAGAATACTTATCTTAAACTAAGCTTTCTTGTTAGACTGTTCTGAAAGCTAAGCTACATTATTGTATTATTTCCTCTGGGTCCAGTTTTATTTTCCAATGACAAGATTAGGTACAAGGTTGGGCATTATCACAAGGAATCCCTAAAGAATGCCTTGCTGTTCATCAAATCTTAACACTAAGGCTGTGTTTGATTGGACTTTTTTTTTTTCCATGGAAAATATTTCCATCACAAATTTTCCACCAATTGTAGTGTTTGGTAGCTTATATTTTTCACAGATTTTCCAGAAAGCTATCATTTTCCATATTTTCTTCTAAAATTTTGGAAAATAAAACTGGTCCAACCCATAGGAAAATATCATTTGTCTATGGAAAATAACTATTTTTCGTAGAAAATAACGACAACCAAACACCAAAATTAAGTTTTCCATAATAAATTTTTTAAATTCCATGGTATTTTTTCTTAGTAAAATAATTCCGTGGAGTTAATTTGTTTTCCACGCATTTTTCAACTTGCAATCAAACGCACCCTAAGGTGATTTCGGCGTATTGCCCTCCCTCTTTATATCAGTGTTATGATCACCCCACCATGTTGGTAGTAGTTTTTGTTGGGTCTTTAATGTTTCTCGACTTACACGCATAAATGAGACAGCAACTGAAAATTTTGAGATGTGCATTTGCAGTTGGACCAGCTTGTAGAACATGTTTGAAATCTACTTGGTGGAAACTTCTACAGTAGAAACTCTATAAAATAATACACTTGGGACCACCAAAATTTATTAATTAAAAGAGTTATTAATTAATCGATAAATTAATAATTAATAATTTATATATTAATTAATATTTTATTAATTTATAGTAAAATACTTACGTAGTTTACAAACACCTTTCAAGCTTCCACTTAATTATTGTATACAATGCATGTGTATATCAAATGAAGGGCCCAATTTGAAAGAAACCTTCAATCTCCCACCTTATTATGCTTCTTGTGTTCAGTGTATCACTTTATGGACATTAAAAATATTTTCTATATAGTAGTTTACAAACACCTTTCGAAGATGTTCTGACTCACCCAGAAGAAAATGTAGTTGCACAGTTGTTGACTGATGAAGAAATTATTGAAAGCGTTATTGGAATTAATAAAGATGATATCGATGAAGAAGATGATGAAAGTTCTACAATGGAGCCCCCTTCGCGAAACGAAGCTATTAAAGCGGCAATCACATTGAACAATTTCTTGTTGAGCTATGAGAAAACAACACCAGAAGTTCTTACCATGCTAAGGAAAATTAGAGACGAGATTCAAGGGAAAATTGATTTCAACAAAAAACAAAAGACAATTGAGTCATTTTTCAAGAAACCTTCATAAATCATTCATGTAATATGCTATATATAAGGAATTATTAATTTATATTTTATATGGGGTCTGAAGAAATTATCAAAAATGTATTATCTTATAATTTTAGCGAATTATTAATTTAGCACCCTATCCCCGAGTCGGGACCGGCCAAAAATATTATCTTAGAGAGTTTATTAAATAATCGAGTATTAATTTATAGAGTTTCTACTGTACGTAATTTCTTCTTGTTTCTTGGATAAATGGTCACCATGCCAATTTGATTTGATATGGGTATGAACTATGAAGGGAAATGGGTGAACCATCCTTCTCTTTGTCATGCAGTAGTTTTCGATTATTTCGTGTTCAATAACACAATTGACTTGGCACAACATGATTTTCTGTAGTGACCAAACTATTTAATTGACTGCATCTTGCAGGAGCTGTACAGCTATGAAGGGATACAGAGGCTGTTGTTAAGAGCAAAATTCCTGCAAGAGGACCAGTTATCCTGCAGTTGGTATTTGATCTTTCAATTTTAGTCTAAATACTTTTCACTTTCTTTTTTTTTGTTCCAAACACATTTAAATGCTCCCTAAAACATCAGCTGTGCACAGGTGTACCACAATTTTTCTTAATCGAAAGTGATGGGAAATTGTGGAAGTCGGAATTGGTTTTAGGTTATACAGTTTTAGGATCTCGTGTAATATTCAAAATTTGTGTTTATGTCTCCATATTGTCTAGAAGAAGGTTTGGATCTCGTCCTGACAGTTGGCTTGGACTAACTGGCCAAAAGTGAGACCCTAAAACTAAATATAAATTTCAAATATTATGGAGACCGATGGTCAGTCCAAGTACCCTCACTACCAGAATAAGTCATATTAGCAACGCCAGAACACGTCGCTAAAATGACAAAAAATGTCGCTAATCGTATTTACCGACGTTTTAATGACGTTTTCCTGTGGTCAAGGAAAGCCATGTCGCTAACAGGCTAAACGTCGGTAATCGTTGCCATTACCGATGCTTACCGACGTCAATAAACGTCGGAAATTGACCGACGTTCACCGACGCCACGTCGGAAAAATGGCGACGTCTCAAACGTCGGCCAACGTCGGTGAATTTAGCGACGTATGCCAGTTGTTACCGACGTTCACCGACTCTGTAGACGAGGGAAACTGGGACGCTAAACGTCGCTATACCTGGTGATTTACCGACGTTTAGCTGCGTCGCTAAACGTCGGTAAACGTAGCTAAACGTCGCTAGATTACAAAAAAAAATAATAAATATATAAATTACAGAATATCCACAGAATCACATTTTCTACCTGCAATTCAATAAATAACAAAAAAAACCACAAGTACATTTTCTTCCTGGGTTCGCCGACCCCTTCGGTGGAACACTCAACACCGGTACATCACAATATACATATGTATCAACGCAAACAAGAGTAAAAGTCTACAAGAGTAAAATATCCAAAGTCGGTAAACGAATATCCAAAGTATACAACCAATATCCACATGAATCCACAACCAATAATGAAAGTCTACACAAACAAATAATCCACAACCAATACTGAAATAACATAAACAAACACTAAAAAATACCACAATCTCGTAAAACATTTCTAATTCGGACTACTGTGGATCTGGAGGAGGATGGGCACCGTCGCGCCTCAAGGATATGAACATCTCGTACTCCTCCCGTGAAATCGTCACCGATGAAGAAGGTAGTGACGTCGGTGGAGTCGGAGGTAGTGACGCCGGTGGAGTCGACGACGATGAAGGCGCACCCGGAGGACAATAACGCTCCAACGCTGCTAGTCGCTCGTGGTAGGAATGCATGGTAGATAACTGTCATGCCCGCTCCCGTAGGAGCGATCGTCCTCGCTAAGGCGCGATGCCGCACGAGCCTAGATTGCGCTCGTGCAAGACGGATTCCATAACGGCCGATTACAGCGGCTGCGACGGGGTCACCGCACAGAAGTCCCAAATAGAGACATTGAATAAGTCGGCAAAAATTTAGAACAAAACACAAGTCATTCAAAAGAGGCTCTTTATTGATATTGAAACAAAGATTACAATGGGACGCAAGGCCAAGATTACAATCTCTCAAGCTCACTCTTCTCACATTACAAGTCACTCAGCTCTCTCTCATCTCTCAATACATGTCTCGAGCCAGCGGATGCTTCGAAAGGCGACGTCCATACATTATGTCCCGTATAAGTCTTTACTCCATGCGGCCGCACGCTTTGAATCGCCAAGGAACTCCGTGCCTCGACGCATCAAAGCGAGCTCCGCGCCACGAGCTTCTACCTATGCCTGCACATAAAAACTATGTGGGTGTCAGTACTCAACTGTACTGGTGGAATGAGCTCCTCGCCCACCCATACAAAACCTACACGTTTGATTTACTTTGTGTAACATAGCCCCCTTTGTATTGTCTTTCTAGTCTTGCCTTAGAATCAGTTTTAGGACAGACGCATTGGCCTAATTCGTGTCTCAAGACTATCCCGTGCTTGCAACAACAATGTTAACTCATAATTTGTCTCTAGACCCTTCTCGTGCCAACAATATTAACCTATCACGTCGTGCTTGCCTTTCGGCCCATAATCAGAGACGCAACTACACGATAAGACCCAATTTCCTTGTGACCGTGCTACAAATCCTTATTGAGGCCGTTCCTCGCAACTCAGTGAGACTTAACCATATCGCCACCTCGCGACCCTTGCAACTTTGGTCACCAACTGACCCAATCGAGACTTGTGAACTTAGTGCCACTCAACCAACTTTGCCTTGCGGCGATTCCTGACTTAAACTCGAAATGACCCAAATCCTACTTATGCAACTTACATGCCAACACTTAAGACTCGATGCCACATCTCGTGCCAAGGCACATCGCCTACGTTGCAGCCAATCTTAGGCCCAAACATCGTGTTCCAACCATACACATTCAACTAGACTCAATCCAAAGGCACACACGCGGATTTGCGCCCATGCCGACCCACCCATATGAGGTCACTAGCACCACAAGCTATACCTGGACTTATATCTTTGTTATTCGGGATACCTTTCAGCGCAAGTAGCGATCCCCGCTGAAAGCCCTCGACTAACTTGAGCGGTAGTCCCAGCTCGACTATACCCCTGTTTCCTCATAGGCCGAGTCGGTCCCGTGGCCCCGGGATGCCGCTCGAGGAAATCTTCGCCTTTGTCGACAAGTTGTCCAATGACCATGCAAGACTCGACTCAAAATTACGTCTCATACAGTCATTTATCTTCCAGTGTTACCATCTCTTTCAATACCAATATCAAGACTTCTATCATTGAGACCATCTCGACGACCCACGGTCGCGAGCAGTCTTTCATGTTACCCTATCATTTTACTCAACTCAGAACGACCATTTGATAACCCTCTTTCTAAACTCGACTTGAAATCAACCGTAGCACGTGCCTTAAATACTGTCTGTGCATCGTGCCTTAAGCCAACTGAACTCTATGCGACACCACCGCCCAAGTCATACTCTATATGACGGGCCTTACGTTCGTAGAACCAAGTTATTTAGACATCCACGGGAACGTAGGTCAGGGCATAGAAAAGACTTCACTCGTCTAGCATAACTTAGCCTAACTCAATCGTGCAACAACTTGACGAGCAAAGGCTACGTCAAGCCTCGCATCGGGGGAATGAGCCGTGCATGCAACTTAACTCATGGGACAGGTCAAGGCTATGCCAAGCCTTGGACGATGGGACCGTGTATGCTTTATGAAGCATTTATGCGGGCGAAGCCTATGACTTAGGCTAACTCTTAACTTTGTCGCGAAGACTAACTTTCCCTTCTCCCAAGCCACGGGACGAAGGACCGAGTGTCATTTCAAAGCACGCCGTGCACCAACTCTAAGCTGACCGTTGGACCTTTCCATATTCTAAATTAATTTGACCAGTCGGGATTACTCTCTTAGCTATGTAGATTCATCTCTTTTATTATCAAGCCTACTTGTGCAAGTTGAAAACGTGCGATTTATTATGTGAAGGCTAAGATGAGGCAAGTTCACCGAAGCTACCCCACCTGAGCGAGCGGTCGCCTCGACCGAGCGATGCCTCCGATCAAGTCGTTGCAAGGCTAAGTCCGAACGTCGTCGGCATTTCGATTCCTCCGATTGACTGAGCGGGACAGGGCACTACATCATACACCACTTAGAAAAAGTTCCGTCATCGAAACTAACTCAGTACAATTATCGACTTATTACTTTACTCAACATTCAAGGACTCTCGCACGCATTACTCCTATGTGTTTCCTCAATCCGAGCCACGCTCGCACTACCGTCACATTTCTTTTGAAACTCTATTTCTAAATCCTTGACACTTTTCCATTCCTCAAGTCTCACTTGATTCAACGTATCACTTAGTTTGGATCGTGCACATATTTTAGGCGTCCACAAAATACATGCATTTCAACCAAGCCTCGTGATAGAGAATCTGCCATCACCACTCGAGTCGGATCGTGCACATATTCGGGCGTTCCTGATATACGTGCATGTCAACCGAGCTTCATGAGTGGTGCTTCCACAATTTTCTATCGCTCCGCACCGGGACGTTTGCCTAATTACTAGGCTACGTCTTTGGGCTAAAGTCATCCGTCAGTATTGGAATCATAGTTCCCAAACAATAATATCAACACTGACCCCATCCTAAGGTCAAACCAAGTTGATAGTATGGAGGTTTTCTACCCAAGCTCGCATCACTCCGATTTATAAACTTCGAGCATAGATTTCCTACACACATCCCGACATTCGTCGCATGGGGTCTAAGTCATTCAGCAAAGCCATCCTACGATAACTTACGTTTCAACCAATTCCTTGACATATCAACATCACTCGTTCGTCAAGCCATTTTGCATAGTCTATCTCTTCGAACACGTTCGACATACTCCGCCTATCAATCCTTCCAAGTCAAGCACGCTACGACACAATTCATTGCTAAACCATAATTCACATTTTATATTCCCTATGTCATTCATCCCAATTCACGTATTCGATCATGAGGTCGTCTAGCTTAACAATATATTGTGCCCCGATCTCACGCGAGTCAGATTATCCACGGTAGGCATGAATCACCATGCACACTCCCGCATGGTAATCATCCTCATCGAGACGTAACTCTTGTTTTGTGTCTAGACTAGTTCATTCTCGATGCGCGGATCGGACCTACTCAATCCTCAAGTTTCATTCATACGTCAATTACAAGTCCTACAAATCCTCAAATTCACCTTCGTATCAAACCAACAAGTCGAGACAATCAAAGTTGCTGCGTCCTGATTTTCCGAGTTCGATCATTCCCGCAACATGAATCACCATGTTAGCGCTCACGCGGAACGATCGTCCCAAATCCGACGCGATGCATGTGCGAGGCTAGAGTTGCGCTCGCACAAGACAAGAATATCGACGTTGTGGTTATCCGCGTAACCATCAAGACACTTCTGTTTTCATCCAACATTCATCTCAATCAAAAATCCTAAGTATAGCATTCAACCGAACAATAACACTTGCACGATCGTCATTCCCGAGTCAGAGTACCCCCGAGTTATCGCATATCGATCTTTAATACGCTTCAATACCATCGACGATATGCGTAACCTGACGATCTTCCTTTGCAACCAATTTTGAGTCGTACGAATGATGCTACCGTCCGACTGGATAATCTCCTCGACATTCAAATTCAAGTTCGATCATTATTCCTCGAATCATTCACAACATCAATTTTCTCGAACCCAATTTTGCGTATCGTTCATCCCTCTATCTTGAGTCATCGACCAACATATTTCCTCAATCAAGTCATCCATTCGTACACCCTAACTTTTCCTCGATTCAATTTCACCTACTCAATCATTTTTACGTTTCATACTCGCGCAATCACTATCCCGTGCACGTTCCGTGCGCGTCATTTCTAGGTTGTTCGAATCAACACGTCAAACTTCAAGACTTAACTTATTCAACGATACTCAATCTAACGGCTTTGCATACACGCGACGCTTGCTGATAGATTCATCGACACCCCGCATCCTCAATCGATCGATCGACATCCCTGAGGCTATCACATACACCACTCAGGGATGAAGTCATTCAATAAATCCTCAACTTATCATTTGAATCAAAATTGACTTCTTCAAATTTTTCGTTCGAACTATTGCTTGAATTCCAAGCATGCTCATCTATATCGCACCGACGTTATCGTCGCTCGATAGCACTCCTATCGATAGTCATCTCACTTTTACTCAATTGAGTTCAACTCATTCTTGTTCGACACGATTCGAATCCCGCACTCGACTTTTCTAATGTCGACGCAATCCTTGGTGTATATGCCCAGCCCGACTTAGCCAACCGTGCTTTCGTGAATCATTTTTTTGTTTTATCAAAAACTGTTATCCTACGTTTTGCAAAAATAGATAGACTTATTGTATGGACATCCCGTGGGATAATTGAGAGAGAGCGCACCAACGATATCAACTTTGCGGAAGCAACACTTCAGAGTTTGCGAAAACAACGAAGTTAAAGAATTCAATCGGTAGTCCAAGGATGTAAAGCCATACTCTGATGCCATTATGTCACGTCCCGCTCCCGTAGGAGCTATCGTCCTAGCTAAGGCTTGATGCCGCACGAGCCTAGATTATGCTCGTGCAAGGCGGGTTCCATAACGGCTAATTACAGCAGCTGCGACGGGGTCGTCGCACAGAAGTCCCAAGCAGAGACATTGAATAAGCCGGCGGAAATTTAGAACAAAACACAAGTCATTCAAAAGAGGCTCTTTATTGATATTGAAACAAAGATTATAATGGGGCGCAAGGCCAAGATTACAATCTCTCAAGCTCACTCTTCTCATATTACAAGTCACTCAGCTCTCTCTCATCTCTCAATACATGTCTCGAGCCAGCGGATGCTTCGGAAGGCGGCGTCCATACATTATGTCCCGTATAAGTCTTTACTCCATGCGGCCGCACGCTTCGAATCGCCAAGGAACTCCGTGCATCGACGCATCCAAGCAAGCTCCGCGCCACGAGCTTCTACCTGTGCCTGCACATGAAAACTATGTGGGTGTCAGTACTCAACTGTACTGGTGGAATGAGCTCCTCGCCCACCCATACAAAACCTACACGTTTGATTTACTTTGTGTAACATAGCCCCCTTTGTATTGTCTTTCTAGTCTTGCCTTAGAATCAGTTTTAGGACAGACGCCTTGGCCTAATTCGTGTCTCAAGACCATCCCGTGCTTGCAACAACAATGTTAACTCATACTTTGTCTCTAGACCCTTCTCGTGCCAACAACATTAACCTATCAAGTCGTGCTTGCCTTTCGGCCCATAATCAGAGACGCAACTATACGATAAGACCCAATTTCCTTGTGACCGTGCTACAAATCCTTATTGAGGCCGTTCCTCGCAACTCAGTAAGACTTAACCATATCGCCGCCTCGCGACCCTTGCAACTTTGATCACCAACTGACCCAATCGAGACTTGTGAACTTAGTGTCACTCAACCAACTTTGCCTTACGGCGATTCGTGACTTAAACTCGAAATGACCCAAATCCTACGTATGCAACTTACATGCCAACACTTAAGACCCGACGCCACATCTCGTGCCAAGGCACATCGCCTACGTTGCAGCCAATCTTAGGCCGAAACATCGTGTTCCAACCATACACATTCAACTAGACTCAATCCAAAGGCACACACGCAGATTTGCGCCCGTGCCGACCCACCCATATGAGGTCACTAGCACCACAAGCTATACCTGGACTTATATCTTTGTTATTCGGGATACCTTTCAGCGCAAGTAGCGATCCCCGCTGAAAGCCCTCGACTAACCTGAGCGGTAGTCCCAGCTCGACTATACCCCTGTTTCCTCATAGGCCGAGTCGGTCCCGTGGCCCCGGGTTGCCGCTCGAGGAAATCTTCGCCCTTGTCGACAAGTTGTCCAATGACCATGCAAGACTCGACTCAAAATGACGTCTCACACAGTCATTTATCTTCCAGTGTTACCATCTATTCTAAAACCAATATCGAGACTTCTATCATTGAGACCATCTCGACGACCCACGGTCGCGAGCATTCTTTCATGTTACCCTATCATTTTACTCAACTCAGAACGACCATTTGATAGCCCTCTCTCTAAACTCGACTTGAAATCAACCGTAGCACGTGCCTTAAATACTGTCTGTGCATCGTGCCTTAAGCCAACTGAACTCTATGCGACACCACTACCCAAGTCATACTCTATATGACGGGCCTTACGTTCGTGGAACCAAGTTATTTAGACATCCACGGGAACGTGGGACAGGGCATATAAAAGACTTCACTCGTCTAGCATAACTTAGCCTAACTCAATCGTGCAACAACTTGACGAGCAAAGGCTACGTCAAGCCTCACATCGGGGGAATGCGCCGTGCACGCAACTTAACTCATGGGACAGGTCAAGGCTATGCCAAGCCTTGGACGATGGGACCGTGCATGCTTTATGAAGCATTTATGCGGGCGAAGCCTATGACTTAGGCTAACTCTTAACTTTGTCACGAAGACTAACTTTCCCTTCTCCCAAGCCACGGGACGAAGGACCGAGTGTCATTTTCAAAGCACGTCGTGCTCTAACTCTAAGCTGACCGTTGGACCTTTCCATATTCTAAATTAATTTGACCAGTCGGGATTACTCTCTTAGCTATGTGGATTCATCTCTTTTATTATCAAGCCTACTTGTGCAAGTTGAAAACGTGCGATTTATTATGTGAAGGCTAAGATGAGGCAAGTTCACCGAAGCTACCCCACCTGAGCGAGCGGTCGCCTCGACCGAGCGATGCCTCCGATCAAGTCGTTGCAAGGCTAAGTCCGAACGTCGTCGGCATTTCGATTCCTCCGATTGACTGAGCGGGACAGGGCACTACATCATACTCCACTTAGAAAAAGTTCCGTCATCGAAACTAACTCAGTACAATTATCGACTTATTACTTTACTCAACATTCAAGGACTCTCGCACGCATTACTCCTATGTGTTTCCTCAATCCGAGCCACGCTCGCACTACCGTCACATTTCTTTTGAAACTCTATTTCTAAATCCTTGACACTTTTCCATTCCTCAAGTCTCACTTGATTCAACGTATCACTTAGTTTGGATCGTGCACATATTTCAGACGTCCACAAAATACATGCATTTCAACCAAGCCTCGTGATAGAGAATCTGCCATCACCACTCGAGTCGGATCGTGCACATATTCGGGCGTCCCTGATATACGTGCATGTCAACCGAGCTTCATGAGTGGTGCTTCCACAATTTTCCATCGCTCCGCACCGGGACGTCTGCCTAATCACTAGGCTACGTCTTTGGGCTAAAGTCATCCGTCAGTATTGGAATCATAGTTCCCAAACAATAATATCAACACTGACCCCATCCTAAGGTCAAACCAAGTTGATAGTATGGAGGTTTTCTACCCAAGCTCGCATCACTCCGATTTCTAAACTTCGAGCATAGATTTCCTACACACATCCCGACATTCGTCGCATGGGGTCTAAGTCATTCATTAAAGCCATCCTACGATAACTTACGTTTCAACCAATTCCTTGACATATCAACATCACTCGTTCGTCAAGCCATTTTGCATAGTCTATCTCTTCGAACACGTTCGACATACTCCGCCTATCAATCCTTCCAAGTCAAGCACGCTACGACACAATTCATTGCTAAACCATAATTCACATTTCATATTCCCTATGTCATTCATCCCAATTCACGTATTCGATCATGAGGTCGTCTAGCTTAACAATATGTTGTGCCTCGATCTCACGCGAGTCAGATTATCCACGGTGGGCATGAATCACCATGCACTCCCGCAGGGTAATCATCCTCATCGAGACGTAACTCTTATTTTGTGTCTAGACTAGTTCATTCTCGATGCGCGGATCGGACATACTCAATCCTCAAGTTTCATTCATACGTCAATTACAAGTCCTATAAATCCTCGAATTGACCTTCGTATCAAACCAACAAGTCGAGACAATCAAAGTTGCTGCGTCCTGATTTTTCGAGTTCGATCATTCCCGCAACATGAATCACCATGTCAGCGCTCACGCGGAACGATCGCCCCAAATCCGACGCGATGCATGTGCGAGGCTAGAGTTGCGCTCGTACAAGACAAGAATGTCGACGTTGTGGTTATCCGCGTAACCATCAAGACACTTTTGTTTTCATCCAACATTCATCTCAATCAAAAATCCTAAGTATAGCATCCAACCGAACAATAACACTTACACGATCGTCATTCCCGAGTCAGAGTACCCCCGAGTTATCGCATATCGATCTTTAATACGCTTCAATACCATCGACGATATGCGTAACCTGATGATCTTCCTTTGCAACCAATTTTGAGTCGTGCGAATGATGCTATCGTCCGACTGGATAATCTCCTCGACATTCAAATTCAATTTCGATCATTATTCCTCGAATCATTCACAACATCAATTTCCTCGAACCCAATTTTGCGTATCGTTCATCCCTCTATCTTGAGTCATCGACCAACATATTTCCTCAATCAAGTCATCCATTCGTACACCCTAACTTTTCCTCGATTCGATTTCACCTACTCAATCATTTTTGCGTTTCATACTCGCGCAATCACTATCCCGTGCACGTTCCGTGCACGTCATTTCTAGGTTGTTCGAATCAACACGTCAAACTTCAAGACTTAACTTATTCAACGATACTCAATCTAACGGCTTTGCATACACGCGACGCTTGCTGATAGATTCATCAACACCCCGCATCCTCAATCGATCGATCGACATCCCTGAGGCTATCACATACACCACTCAGGGATGAAGTCATTCAATAAATCCTCAACTTATCATTTGAATCAAAATTGACTTCTTCAAATTTTTCGTTCGAACTATTGCTTGAATTCCAAGCACGCTCATCTATATCGCACCGACGTTATCGTCGCTCGATAGCACTCCTATCGATAGTTATCTCACTTTTACTCAATCGAGTTTAACTCATTCTTGCTCGACACGATTCGAATCCCGCACTCGACTTTTCTAATGTCGACGCGATCCTTGGTGTATATGCCCAGCCCGACTTAGCCAACCGTGCTTTCGTGAATCATTTTTTTGTTTTATCAAAAACTGTTATCCTACGTTTTGCAAAAATAGATAGACTTATTGTATGGACATCCCGTGGGATAATTGAGAGAGAGCGCACCAACGATATCAAATTTGCGGAAGCAACACTTCAGAGTTTGCGAAAACAACGAAGTTAAAGAATTCAATCGGTAGTCCAAGGATGTAAAGCCATACTCTGATGCCATTATGTCATGCCCCGCTCCCATAGGAGCTATCGTCCTCGCTAAGGCTTGATGCCGCACGAGCCTAGATTGTGCTCGTGCAAGGCGGGTTCCATAACGGCTAATTACAGCAGCTGCGACGGGGTCGTCGCACAGAAGTCCCAAGCAGAGACATTGAATAAGCCGGAGGAAATTTAGAACAAAACACAAGTCATTCAAAAGAGGCTCTTTATTGATATTGAAACAAAGATTATAATGGGGCACAAGGCCAAGATTACAATCTCTCAAGCTCACTCTTCTCATATTACAAGTCACTCAACTCTCTCTCATCTCTCAATACATGTCTCGAGCCAGCGGATGCTTCGGAAGGCGGCGTCCATACATTATGTCCCATATAAGTCTTTACTCCATGCGGCCGCACGCTTCGAATCGCCAAGGAACTCCGTGCCTCGACGCATCCAAGCAAGCTCCGCGCCACGAGCTTCTACCTGTGCCTGCACATGAAAACTATGTGGGTGTCAGTACTCAACTGTACTGGTGGAATGAGCTCCTCGCCCACCCATACAAAACCTACACGTTTGATTTACTTTGTGTAATATAGTCCCCTTTATATTGTCTTTCTAGTCTTGCCTTAGAATCAGTTTTAGGACAGACGCCTTGGCCTAATTCGTGTCTCAAGACCATCCTGTGCTTGCAACAACAATGTTAACTAATACTTTGTCTCTAGACCCTTCTCGTGCCAACAACATTAACCTATCAAGTCGTGCTTGCCTTTCGGCCCATAATCAGAGACGCAACTATACGATAAGACCCAATTTCCTTGTGACCGTGCTACAAATCCTTATTGAGGCCGTTCCTCGCAACTCAGTGAGACTTAACCATATCGCCGCCTCGCGACCCTTGCAATTTTGATCACCAACTGACCCAATCGAGACTTGTGAACTTAGTGTCACTCAACCAACTTTGTCTTGCGGCGATTCCTGACTTAAATTCGAAATGACCCAAATCCTACTTATGCAACTTACATGCCAACACTTAAGACTCGACGCCACATCTCGTGTCAAGGCACATCGCCTACGTTGCAGCCAATCTTAGGCCCAAATATCATGTTCCAACCATACACATTCAACTAGACTCAATCCAAAGGCACACACGCGGATTTGCGCCCGTGCCGACCCACCCATATGAGGTCACTAGCACTACAAGCTATACCTGGACTTATATCTTTGTTATTCGGGATACCTTTCAGCGCAAGTAGCGATCCCCGCTGAAAGCCCTCGACTAACCTGAGCGGTAGTCCCAGCTCGACTATACCCCTGTTTCCTCATAGGCCGAGTCGGTCCCGTGGCCCCGGGTTGCCGCTCGAGGAAATCTTCGCCCTTGTCGACAAGTTATCCAATGACCATGCAAGACTCGACTCAAAATGATGTCTCACACAGTCATTTATCTTCCAGTGTTACCATCTCTTTCACGACCAATATCAAGACTTCTATCATTGAGACCATCTCGACGACCCACAGTCGCGAGCATTCTTTCATGTTACCCTATCATTTTACTCAACTCAGAACGACCATTTGATAACCCTCTTTCTAAACTCGACTTGAAATCAACCGTAGCACGTGCCTTAAATATTGTTTGTGCATCGTGCCTTAAGCCAACTGAACTCTATGCGACACCACCGCCCAAGTCATACTCTATATGACGGGCCTTACGTTCGTGGAACCAAGTTAATTAGACATCCACGGGAACATGGGACAGGGCATAGAAAAGACTTCACTCGTCTAGCATAACTTAGCCTAACTCAATCGTGCAACAACTTGACGAGCAAAGGCTACGTCAAGCCTCGCATCGGGGGAATGCGCCGTGCACGTAACTTAACTCATGGGACAGGTCAAGGCTATGCCAAACCTTGGACGATGGGACCGTGCATGCTTTATGAAGCATTTATGCGGGCGAAGCCTATGACTTAGGCTAACTCTTAACTTTGTCACGAAGACTAACTTTCCCTTCTCCCAAGCCACGAGACGAAGGACCGAGTGTCATTTTCAAAGCACGCCGTGCACCAACTCTAAGCTAACCGTTGGACCTTTCCATATTCTAAATTAATTTGACCAGTCGGGATTACTCTCTTAGCTATGTGGATTCATCTCTTTTATTATCAAGCCTACTTGTGCAAGTTGAAAACGTGCGATTTATTATGTGAAGGCTAAGATGAGGCAAGTTCACCGAAGCTACCCCACCTGAGCGAGCGGTCGCCTCGACCGAGCGATTACTCCGATCAAGTCGTTGTAAGGCTAAGTCCGAACGTCGTCGGCATTTCGATTCCTCCGATTGACTGAGCGGGACAGGGCACTACATCATACACCACTTGGAAAAAGTTTCGTCATCGAAACTAACTGAGTACAATTATCGACTTATTACTTTACTCAACATTCAAGGACTCTCGCACGCATTACTCCTATGTGTTTCCTCAATTCGAGCCACGCTCATACTACCGTCACATTTCTTTTGAAACTCTATTTCTAAATCCTTGACACTTTTCCATTCCTCAAGTCTCACTTGATTCAACGTATGACTTAGTTTGGATCGTGCACATATTTTAGGCGTCCAGAAAATACATGCATTTTAACCAAGCCTCGTGATAGAGAATCTGCCATCACCACTCGAGTCGGATCGTGCACATATTCGGGCGTCCCTGATATATGTGCATGTCAACCGAGCTTCATGAGTGGTGCTTCCACAATTTCCTATCGCTCCGTACCGGGACGTCTGCCTAATCGCTAGGCTACGTCTTTGGGCTAAAGTCATCCGTCATTATTGGAATCATAGTTCCCAAACAATAATATCAACACTGACCCCATCCTAAGGTCAAACCAAGTTGATAGTATGGAGGTTTTCTACCCAAGCTCGCATCACTCCGATTTCTAAACTTCGAGCATAGATTTCCTATACACATCCCGACATTCGTCGCATGGGGTCTAAGTCATTCAGCAAAGCCATCCTACGATAACTCACGTTTCAACCTATTCCTTGACATATCAACATCACTCGTTCGTCAAGCCATTTTGTATAGTCTATCTCTTCGAACACGTTCGACATACTCCGCCTATCAATGCTTCCAAGTCAAGCACGCTACGACACAATTCACTGCTAAACCATAATTCACATTTCATATTCCCTATGTCATTCATCCCAATTCACGTATTCGATCATGAGGTCGTCTAACTTAACAATATATTGCGCCCCGATCTCACGTGAGTCAGATTATCCACGGTGGACATGAATCACCATGTACGCTCCCGCAGGGTAATCATCCTCATCGAGACGTAACTCTTGTTTTGTGTCTAGACTAGTTCATTCTCGATGCGCGGATCGGACCTACTCAATGCTCAAGTTTCATTCATACGTCAATTACAAGTCCTACAAATCCTCGAATTCACCTTCGCATCAAACTAACAAGTCGAGACAATCAAAGTTGCTACGTCCTGATTTTTCGAGTTCGATTATTCCCGTAATATGAATCACCATGTCAGCGCTCACGCGGAACGATCGCCCCAAATCCGACGCGACGCATGTGCGAGGCTAGAGTTGCGCTCGCGCAAGACAAGAATGTCGACGCTGTGGTTATCCGCGTAACCATCAAGACACTTCTGTTTTCATCCAACATTTATCTCAATCAAAAATCCTAAGTATAGCATACAACCGAACAATAACACTTGTACGATCGTCATTCGTCGAGTCAGAGTACCTCCGAGTTATCGTATATCGATCTTTAACACGCTTCAATACCATCGACGATATGCGTAACCTGACGATCTTCCTTTGCAACCAATTTTGAGTCGTACGAATGATGCTATCGTCCGACTGGATAATCTCCTCGATATTCAAATTCAAGTTCGATCATTATCCCTCGAATCATTCACAACATCAATTTTCTCGAACCCAATTTCGCGTATCGTTCATCCCTCTATCTTGAGTCATCGACCAACATATTTCCTCAATCAAGTCATCCATTCGTACACCCTAACTTTTTCTCGATTCGATTTCACCTACTCAATCATTTTTGCGTTTCATACTCGCGCAATCACTATCCCGTGCACGTTTCGTGCGCGTCATTTCTAGGTTGTTCGAATCAACACGTCAAACTTCAAGACTTAACTTATTCAACGATACTCAATCTACGGCTTTGCATACACGCGACGCTTGCTGATAGATTCATCGACACCCCGTATCCTCAATCGATCGATCGACATCCCTGAGACTATCGCATACACCACTCAGGGATGAAGTCATTCAACAAATCCTCAACTTATCATTTGAATCAAAATTGACTTCTTCAAATTTTTTTTTCGAACTATTGCTTGAATTCCAAGCACGCTCATCTATATCGCACCGACGTTATCGTCGCTCGATAGCACTCCTATCGATAGTCATCTCACTTTTACTCAATCGAGTTCAACTCATTCTTGCTCGACACAATTCGAATCCCGCACTCGACTTTTCTAAGGTCGACGCAATCCTTGGTGTATATGCCCAGCCCGACTTAGCCAACCATGCTTTCGTGAATCATTTTTTTGTTTTATCAAAAACTGTTATCCTACGTTTTGCAAAAATATATAGACTTATTGTATGGACATCCCGTGGGACAATTGAGAGAGAGCGCACCAACGATATCAACTTTGTGGAAGCAACACTTCAGAGTTTGCGAAAATAACGAAGTTAAAGAATTCAATCGGTAGTCCAAGGACGTAAAGCCATACTCTGATACCATTATGTCACGCCCCGCTCCCGTAGGAGCGATCGTCCTCGCTAAGTCATGATGCCGCACGAGCCTAGATTGTGCTCGTGCAAGGCGGGTTCCATAACGGCTAATTACAGCAGCTGCGACGGGATCGTCGCACAGAAGTCCCAAGCAGAGACATTTAATAAGCCGGCGGAAATTTAGAACAAAACACAAGTCATTCAAAAGAGGCTCTTTATTGATATTGAAACAAAGATTATAATGGGACGCAAGGCCAAGATTACAATCTCTCAAGCTTACTCTTCTCATATTACAAGTCACTCAGCTCTCTCTCATCTCTCAATACATGTCTCGAGCTAGCGGATGCTTCGGAAGGCGGCGTCCATACATTATGTCCCGTATAAGTATTTACTCCATGCGGCCGCACGCTTCGAATCGCCAAGAAACTCCGTGCCTCGACGCATCCAAGCAAGCTCCGCGCCACGAGCTTCTACCTGTGCCTGTACATAAAAACTATGTGGGTGTCAGTACTCAACTGTACTGGTGGAATGAGCTCCTCGCCCACCCATACAAAACCTACACGTTTGATTTACTTTGTGTAACATAGCCCCCTTTGTATTGTCTTTCTAGTCTTGCCTTAGAATCAGTTTTAGGACAGACGCCTTGGCCTAATTCGTGTCTCAAGACCATCACGTGTTTGCAACAACAATGTTAACTCATACTTTATCTCTAGACCCTTCTCGTGCTAACAACATTAACCTATCAAGTCGTGCTTGCCTTTCGGCCCATAATCAGAGACGCAACTATACGATAAGACCCAATTTCCTTGTGACCGTGCTACAAATCCTTATTGAGACCGTTCCTCGCAACTCAGTGAGACTTAACCATATCGCCGCCTCGTGACCCTTGCAACTTTGATCACCAACTGACCCAATCGAGACTTGTGAACTTAGTGTCACTCAACCAACTTTGCCTTGCGGCGATTCCTGACTTAAACTCGAAATGACCCAAATCCTACTTATACAACTTATGTGCCAACACTTAAGACTCGACGCCACATCTCGTGCCAAGGCACATCGCCTACGTTGCAGCCAATCTTAGGCCCAAACATCGTATTCCAAACATACACATTCAACTAGACTCAATCCAAAGGCACACACGCGGATTTGCGCCCGTGCCGACTGTCACGCCCCGCTCCCGTAGGAGCGATCGTCCTCGCTAAGGCGTGATGCCGCACGAGCCTAGATTGCGCTCGTGCAAGGCAGTTCCATAACGGCCGATTACATCGGCGGCGACGGGGTCGTCGCACAGAAGTCCCAAGCAGAAGCATTGAATCATTGCAGCGGAAATTTAGAACAAGCACATGTGAACACAAGCAACTCAAAAGAATCTCTTTATTAATATTGAATACAAGATTACATTTGTGGGCGCAAGGCCAAATTACAAGTCTCTCGTGCTCACTTTTCTCTCATTTACAAGTCACTCTGCTCTCTCTCATCTCTCGATACAATACTTGAATCCAACGGAAGCTTCGGAAGGCGATGTCCATACATTATGTCCTGTATAAGTCTTCGGATCACGCGGCCGCACGCTTCGACTCGCCAAGGAACTCCGTGCCTCGACGCATCCAAGCGAGCTCCGCGCCACGAGCTTCTACCTGTGCCTGCACATGAAATACTGTGTGGGTGTCAGTACCAGTACTGGTGGAGTGAGCTTCTCGCCCACCCATACATAACCGACACGTTTCATTTACTTTGTGCAGCTTAAAACCCTTTCTATTGTCTTTCTAGTCTTGCCTTAGGATGCATTTTAAACAAGACGTCTCGGTCTATACTTAGCGATACAACGACAAGGTCGTGCAATGACGGGGTCATGCTATAATGCCAACGTATGTTTCGATCGAGACGGTGCCTCATCGCTTAGGTACTTGACCGAACTACAACTCGGGACGGCAGGGTCGTGCCACATTCTATTTTCACTTAGACATATTCGAGACAATGCTATGCCGAGGAGCAACTTACGCGATCTCGGCCGTGCCAAGACCTTTACTTAAACTTTAGCGCCACTAGACCAATTCTCGCGCCAACGATTCAAGTGCCAAGGACGGCAATGGGACGACTCGTGCAGGCCGTGCCTCTAGACCTTGCTTAGACTTGTCCGTGCTTCCAGATGAGGCCGCGCCTCGCAAGTTATCAAGACTTATCATGCTACCGCCTTGCGGCCTTCCTGTTAGACCCATTTGCTAACTTAGACAAGACTTGTGGACCATAGTATCACTTTCATAAACATCTCGACGCCATCTATCGTGCCAAGCACGGTGCCTATGCTGCAGTCCAGTCTTAGGCCCAGACCTTGTGTTACCGACTAGACCTGCATTCAAGCTCTAGACTCAATCCAAAGGCATACACGTGGTGTGCCGCTATTGCCGACACATCTACGTGAGTGGTCACTAGCAATTTCAAGCTATCTTGGACATGGCTCGTGGGATATCCACCTGTACCAACACGGGTAACTAGCCCGGTGGGGTGGAACTCTCCCATGCGGTCATCCAGCATCCTACTTTGAGCCACACTCGCTTCTCCTGGGCCGAATGATCCCAGCGCCCTGGTGATCACTCGAGAAGACTACACCTTGTCGACAAGTTGCCCAATGACCATGCATACTCGATCTATCCAGTCTATCCAGTCCTTTCTTAACATGACCATGCATTCCTTCTTTCTATCAAGACTTAGCGAGACTCCCAAGCCGCGGGACCGATCTCGTGTGCGGGACATATCAAGACTTAGCGAGACTCCCAAGCCAGGGGACCGATCTCGTGTGCGGGACATATCAGGACGTAGCGAGACTCCCAAGTAGCAGGATCGATCTCGGCAACAACCAGTCGCGTGGACTTACTTTGTTCGTGGCAAGCTTTTCACTAAACCGACCGTAACTCATGCCTTAGACAAGCCTGGTTCTATTGGCGACGCTAACGCTCAAGTCATAGACTTATACGACGAGCCTTGTTCTCAAGGGACTACGCAACTTGACAACCGCAGATAGAGCGGGACAATGCTAGAAACGGCTTTGATAGCCCAGCACAACACTTGTCTAACTTATTCAGGCGACGACTCGACGAGCGAGGGCTACGCCGAGCACCGCGTCGAGGGAACGTGCTAGGCACGGGGTCGACTTGGACAACCAACTTTTCGGGTGCCTAGACTTAAGCCAACGAGCCGTACGAGACGACTTAACTTACGGGACGTGCGAAGGCTATGCCAAGCCTTGCGGGACGGGACCGTGCATGCTTTATTAGCATTCATGCGGGCGACGCCTATGACTTAGGCTATTTCAAGTGTTGGGACAAATGACGGGACCGTGCAGGCTTTTCAAGCCTTCATGCAGGCGATGCCTATGACTTAGGCTATTTCAAGTGTCGGGGCAACTTAACTTAAGCCAACGTCCTTCTCCCAAGCCACGGGATCGAAGGATCGAGTGTCATTTGAAAGCACGCTGAGCCGACTTCTATGAAAACTGTGGGACCATTTTCCATGTTCTAAGACATTTCGACCCGACGGGATTATTCCCTTAGCTATGTTGGTGCGTAGCTTTTAGATTAGCCTACCAGTGCAAGTTGAAAACATGCGCATTATTAAGTGAAGGCTAAGATGAGGCAAGTTCACCGAAACTACCCCACCTGTGCGAGGAGTCGCCTCGGACGAGCGAGCCTTTGAGGAGCCGTTGCAAGGCTAAGTTCCAACGCCGTTGGCGTTTCGATTTCTCCGATTGACTTTGCGGGTCGGGGCACTATACCGACCCACCCATATGAGGTCACTAGCACCACAAGCTATACCTGGACTTATATCTTTGTTATTCTGGATACCTTTCAGCGCAAGTAGCGATCCCCGTTGAAAGCCCTCGACTAACCTGAGCGGTAGTCCCAGCTCGACTATACCCCTGTTTCCTCATAGGCCGAGTCGGTCCCGTGGCCCCGGGTTACCGCTCGAGGAAATCTTTGCCCTTGTCGACAAGTTGTCCAATGACCATGCAAGACTCGACTCAAAATGACGTCTCATACAGTCATTTATCTTCCAGTGTTACCATCTCTTTCAAAACCAATATCAAGACTTCTATCATTGAGACCATCTCGACGACCCACGGTCGCGAGCATTCTTTCATGTTCCCCTATCATTTTACTCAACTTAGAACGACCATTTGATAGCCCTCTTTCTAAACTCGACTTGAAATCAACCGTAGCACGGGCCTTAAATACTGTCTGTGCATCGTGCCTTAAGCCAACTGAACTCTATGCGACACCACCGCCCAAGTCATACTCTATATGACGGGCCTTACGTTCGTGGAACCAAGTTATTTAGACATCTACGAGAATGTGGGACAGGGCATAGAAAAGACTTCACTCGTCTAGCATAACTTAGCCTAACTCAATCATGCAACAACTCGACGAGCAAAGGCTACGTCAAGCCTCACATCGGGGGAATGCGCCGTGCACGCAACTTAACTCATAGGACAGGTCAAGGCTATGCCAAGCCTTGGACGATGGGACCGTGCATGCTTTATGAAGCATTTATGCGGGCGAAGCCTATGACTTAGGCTAACTCTTAACTTTGTCGCGAAGACTAACTTTCCCTTCTCCCAATCCACGGGACGAAGGACCGAGTGTCATTTTCAAAGCACGCCGTGCACCAACTCTAAGCTGACCGTTAGAACTTTCCATATTCTAAATTAATTTGACCAGTCGGGATTACTCTCTTAGCTATGTGGATTCATCTCTTTTATTATTAAGCCTACTTGTGCAAGTTGAAAACGTGCGATTTATTATGTGAAGGCTAAGATGAGGCGAGTTCACCGAAGCTACCCCACCTGAGCGAGCGGTCGCCTCGACCGAGCGATGCCTCCGATCAAGTCGTTACAAGGCTAAGTCCGAACGTCGTCGGCATTTCGATTTCTCCGATTGACTGAGCGAGACAGGGCACTACATCATACACCACTTAGAAAAAGTTTCGTCATCGAAACTAACTGAGTACAATTATCGACTTATTACTTTACTCAACATTCAAGGACTCTCGCACGCATTACTCCTATGTGTTTCCTCAATCCGAGCCACGCTCGCACTACCGTCACATTTCTTTTGAAACTCTATTTCTAAATCCTTGACACTTTTCCATTCCTCAAGTCTCACTTGATTCAATGTATCACTTAGTTTGGATCGTGCACATATTTCAAGCATCCACAAAATACATGCATTTCAACCAAGCCTCGTGATAGAGAATCTGCTATCACCACTCGAGTCGGATCGTGCATATATTCGGGCGTCCCTGATATACGTGCATGTCAACCGAGCTTCATGAGTGGTGCTTCCACAATTTCCTATCGCTCCGCACCAGGACGTCTGCCTAATCGCTAGGCTACGTCTTTGGGCTAAAGTCATCCGTCAGTACTGGAATCATAGTTCCCAAACAATAATATCAACACCGACCCCATCCTAAGGTCAAACCAAGTTGATAGTATGGAGGTTTTCTACCCAAGCTCGCATCACTCCGATTTCTGAACTTCGAGCATAGATTTCCTACACACATCCCGACATTCGTCGTATGGGGTCTAAGTCATTCAGCAAAGCCATCCTACGATAACTCACGTTTCAACCAATTCCTTGACATATCAACATCACTCGTTCGTCAAGCCATTTTGCATAGTCTATCTCTTCGAACACGTTCGACATACTCCGCCTATCAATCCTTCCAAGTCAAGCACGCTACGACACAATTTACTGCTAAACCATAATTCATATTTCATATTCCCTATGTCATTCATCCCAATTCACGTATTCGATCATGAGGTCATCTAGCTTAACAATATGTTGCGTCCCGATCTCACGCGGGTCAGATTATCCACGGTGGGCATGAATCACCATGCACGCTCCCGTAGGGTAATCATCCTCATCGAGACGTAACTCTTGTTTTGTGTCTAGACTAGTTCATTCTCGATGCGCGGATCGGACCTACTCAATCCTCAAGTTTCATTCATACGTCAATTACAAGTCCTACAAATCCTCGAATTCACCTTCGCATCAAACCAACAAGTCGAGACAATCAAAGTTGTTGCGTCTTGATTTTTCGAGTTCGATCATTCCCGCAACATGAATCACCATGTCAGCGCTCACGCGGAACGATCGCCCCAAATCCGACATGACGCATGTGCGAGGCTAGAGTTGCGCTCGCGCAAGACAAGAATGTCGACGCTGTGGTTATCCGCATAACCATCAAGACACTTCTGTTTTCATCCAACATTCATCTCAATCAAAAATCCTAAGTATAGCATCCAACCGAACAATAATACTTGCACGATCGTCTTTCGCCGAGTCAGAGTACCCCCGAGTTATCGCATATCGATCTTTAATACGCTTCAATACCATCGACGATATGCGTAACCTGACGATCTTCCTTTGCAACCAATTTTGAGTCGTGCGAATGATGCTATCGTCCGACTGGATAATCTCCTCGACATTCAAATTCAAGTTCGATCATTATCCCTCGAATCATTCACAACATCAATTTCCTCGAACCCAATTTTGCGTATCGTTCATCCCTCTATCTTGAGTCATCGACCAACATATTTCCTCAATCAAGTCATCCATTCGTACACCCTAACTTTTCCTCGATTCGATTTCACCTGCTCAATCATTTTTGCATTTCATACTCGCGCAATCACTATCCCGTGCACGTTCCGTGCGCGTCATTTCTAGGTTGTTCGAATCAACACGTCAAACTTCAAGACTTAACTTATTCAACGATACTCAATCTACGGCTTTGCATACACGCGACGCTTGCTGATAGATTCATCGACACCCCGCATCCTCAATCGATCGATCGACATCCCTGAGGCTATCGCATACACCACTCTGGGATGAAGTCATTCAACAAATCCTCAACTTATCATTTGAATCAAAATTGACTTCTTCAAATTTTTCGTTTGAACTATTGCTTGAATTCCAAGCACGCTCATCTATATCGCACCGACATTATCGTCGCTCGATAGCACTCCTATCGATAGTCATCTCACTTTTACTCAATCGAGTTCAACTCATTCTTGCTCGACACGATTCGAATCCCGCACTCGACTTTTCTAAGGTCGACGCAATCCTTGGTCTATATGCCCAGCCCGACTTAGCCAACCGTGCTTTCGTGAATCATTTTTTTGTTTTATAAAAAACTGTTATCCTACGTTTTGCAAAAATAGATAGACTTATTATATGGACATCCCGTGGGACAATTGAGAGAGAGCGCACCAACGATATCAACCTTGCAGAAGCGACACTTCAGAGTTTGCGAAAACAACAAAGTTAAAGAATTCAATCGGTAGTCCAAGGACGTAAAGCCATACTCTGATACTATTATGTCACGCCCCGCTCCCGTAGGAGCGATCGTCCTCGCTAAGGCATGATGTCGCACGAGCCTAGGTTGTGCTCGTGCAAGGCGGGTTCCATAACGGCTAATTACAGCAGCTGCGACGGGGTCGTCGCACAAAAGTCCCAAGCAGAGACATTGAATAAGTCGACGGAAATTTAGAACAAAACACAAGTCATTCAAAATAGGCTCTTTATTGATATTGAAACAAAGATTATAATGGGGCGCAAGGCCAAGATTATAATCTCTCAAGCTCACTCTTCTCATATTACAAGTCACTCAGCTCTCTCTCATATCTTAATACATGTCTCGAGCCAGCGGATGCTTCGGAAGGCGGCGTCCATACATTATGTCCCGTATAAGTCTTTACTCCATGCAGCCGCACGCTTCGAATCGTCAAGGAACTCCGTGCCTCGACGCTTCCAAGAAAGCTCCGCGCCAAGAGCCTCTACCTGTGCCTGCACATAAAAACTATGTGGGTGTCAGTACTCAACTGTACTGGTGGAATGAGCTCCTCGCCCACCCATACAAAACCTACACGTTTGATTTACTTTGTGTAACATAGCCCCCTTTGTATTGTCTTTATAGTCTTGTCTTAGAATCAGTTTTAGGACAGACGCCTTGGCCTAATTCGAGTCTCAAGACCATCCCGTGCTTGCAACAATAATGTTAACTCATACTTTTTCTTTAGATCCTTCTCGTGCCAACAACATTAACCTATCAAGTCGTGGTTGCCTTTTGGCCCATAATCAGAGACACAACTATGCGATAAGACCCAATTTCCTTGTGACCGTGCTTCAAATCCTTATTGAGGCCGTTCCTCGCAACCCAGTGAGACTTAACCATATCGCCGCCTCACGGCCCTTGCAACTTTGATCACCAACTGACCCAATCGAGACTTGTGAACTTAGTTTCACTCAACCAACTTTGCCTTGCGGCGATTCCTGACTTAAACTCGAAATGACCCAAATCCTACTTTTGCAAATTACATGCAAACACTTAAGACTCGACGCCACATCTCGTGCCAAGGTACGTCGCCTACGTTGCAGCCAATCTTAGGCCCAAACATCATGTTCCAACTATGCACACATTCAACTAGACTTAATCCAATGGCACACACGCGGATTTCTGCCCGTGCCGACCCACCTATATGAGGTCACTAGCACTACAAGCTATACCTGGACTTATAGCTTTGTTATTCGGGATACCTTTCAGCGCAAGTAGCGATCCCCGCTGAAAGCCTCCGACTAACCTGAGCGGTACTCCCAGCTCGGCTATACCCCTGTTTCCTCCTAGCCCAAGTCGGTCTCGTGGCCTCGGGTTGCCGCTCGAGGAAATCTTCGCCCTTGTCGACAAGTTGTCCAATGACCATGCAAGACTCGACTCAAACTGACGTCTCACACAGTCATTTATCTTCCAGTGTTACCATCTCTTTCAAAACCAATATCAAGACTTCTATCACTGAGACCATCTCGATGACCCACGGTCGCGAGCATTCTTCCATGTTACCCTATTATTTTACTCAACTCAGAACGACCATTTGATAGCCCCCTTTCCAAACTCGACTTGAAATCAACCGTAGCTCGTG
>JANAVB010010597.1:2708175-3034326 GCA_029216955.1 Iris pallida
TCCTACTTATGCAACTTATGTGCCAACACTTAAGACTCGACGCCACATCTCGTGCCAAGGCACATCGCCTACGTTGCAGCTAATCTTAGGCCCAAACATCGTATTCCAAACATACACATTCAACTAGACTCAATCCAAAGGCACACACGCGGATTTGCGCCCGTGCCGACTGTCACGCCCCGCTCCCGTAGGAGCGATCGTCCTCGCTAAGGCGTGATGCCGCACGAGCCTAGATTGCGCTCGTGCAAGGCAGTTCCATAACGGCCGATTACATCGGCGGCGACGGGGTCGTCGCACAGAAGTCCCAAGCAGAAGCATTGAATCATTGCAGCGAAAATTTAGAACAAGCACATGTGAACACAAGCAACTCAAAAGAATCTCTTTATTGATATTGAATACAAGATTACATTTGTGGGCGCAAGGCCAAATTACAAGTCTCTCGTGCTCACTTTTCTCTCATTTACAAGTCACTCTGCTCTCTCTCATCTCTCGATACAATACTTGAATCCAACGGAAGCTTCGGAAGGCGATGTCCATACATTATGTCCTGTATAAGTCTTCGGATCACGCGGCCGCACGCTTCGACTCGCCAAGGAACTCCGTGCCTCGACGCATCCAAGCGAGCTCCGCGCCACGAGCTTCTACCTGTGCCTGCACATGAAACACTGTGTGGGTGTCAGTACCACTGTACTGGTGGAGTGAGCTTTTCGTCCACCCATACATAACCGACACGTTTCATTTACTTTGTGCAGCTTAAAACCCTTTCGATTGTCTTTCTAGTCTTGCCTTAGGATGCATTTTAAACAAGGCGTCTCGGTCTATACTTAGCGATGCAACGACAAGGTCGTGCAATGACGGGGTCATGCTATAATGCCAACGTATGTTTCGATCGAGGCAGTGCCTCATCGCTTAGGTACTTGACCGAACTACAACTCGGGACGGCAGGGTCGTGCCACATTCTATTTTCACTTAGACATATTCGAGACAATGCTATGCCGAGGAGCAACTTACGCGATCTCGGCCGTGCCAAGACCTTTACTTAAACTTCAGCGCCACTAGACCAATTCTCGCGCCAACGATTCAAGTGCCAAGGACGGCAATGGGACGACTCGTGCAGGCCGTGCCTTTAGACCTTGCTTAGACTTGTCCGTGCTTCCAGATGAGGCCGCGCCTCGCAAGTTATCAAGACTTATAATGCTACCGCCTTGCGGCCTTCCTGTTAGACCCATTTGCTAACTTAGACAAGACTTGTGGACCATAGTATCACTTTCATAAACATCTCGACGCCATCTATCGTGCCAAGCACGGTGCCTATGCTGCAGTCCAGTCTTAGGCCCAGACCTTGTGTTACCGACTAGACCTGCATTCAAGCTCTAGACTCAATCCAAAGGCATACACGCGGTGTGCCGCTATTGCCGACACATCTACGTGAGTGGTCACTAGCAATTTCAAGCTATCTTGGACATGGCTCGTGGGATATCCACCTGTACCAACACGGGTAACTAGCCCGGTGGGGTGGAACTCTCCCATGCGGTCATCCAGCATCCTACTTTGAGCCACACTCACTTCTCCCGGGCCGAATGATCCCAGCGCCCCGGTGATCACTCGAGAAGACTACACCTTGTCGACAAGTTGCCCAATGACCATGCATACTCGATCTATACAGTCTATCCAGTCCTTTCTTAACATGACCATGCATTCCTTCTTTCTATCAAGACTTAGCGAGACTCCCAAGCCGCGGGACCGATCTCGTGTACGGGACATATCAAGACTTAGCGAGACTCCCAAGCCAGGGGACCGATCTCGTGTGCGGGACATATCAGGACGTAGCGAGACTCCCAAGTAGCGGGATCGATCTCGGCAACAACCAGTCGCGTGGACTTACTTTGTTCGTGGCAAGCTTTTCACTAAACCGACCGTAACTCGTGCCTTAGACAGGCCTGGTTCTATAGGCGACGCTAACGCTCAAGTCATAGACTTATACGACGAGCCTTGTTCTCAAGGGATTACGCAACTTGACAACCGCAGATAGAACGGGACAATGCTAGAAACGGCTTTATAGCCCAGCACAATACTTGTCTAACTTATTCAGGCGACGACTCGACGAGCGAGGGCTACGCCGAACACCACGTCGAAGGAACGTGCTAGGCACGGGGTCGACTTGGACAACCAACTTTTCGGGTGCTTAGACTTAAGCCAACGAGCCGTACGAGACGACTTAACTTGCGGGACGTACGAAGGCTATGCCAAGCCTTGCGGGACGGGACCGTGTATGCTTTATTAGCATTCATGTGGGCGACGCCTATGACTTAGGCTATTTCAAGTGTTGGGACAAATGACGGGACCGTGCATGCTTTTCAAGCCTTCACGCAGGCGATGCCTATGACTTAGGCTATTTCAAGTGTCGGAGCAACTTAACTTAAGCCAACGTCCTTCTCCCAAGCCACGGGATCGAAGGATCGAGTGTCATTTGAAAGCACGCTGAGCCGACTTCTATGAAAACTGTGGGACCATTTTCCATGTTCTAAGACATTTCGACCCGACGGGATTATTCCCTTAGCTATGTTGGTGCGTAGCTTTTAGATTAGCCTACCAGTGCAAGTTGAAAATATGCGCATTATTAAGTGAAGGCTAAGATGAGGCAAGTTCACCGAAACTACCCCACCTGTGCGAGGAGTCGCCTCGGACGAGCGAGCCTTTGAGGAGCCGTTGCAAGGCTAAGTTCCAACGCCGTTGGCGTTTCGATTTCTCCGATTGACTTTGCGGGTCGGGGCACTACACCGACCCACCCATATGAGGTCACTAGCACCACAAGCTATACCTGGACTTATATCTTTGTTATTCTGGATACCTTTCAGCGCAAGTAGCGATCCCCGTTGAAAGCCCTCGACTAACCTGAGCGGTAGTCCCAGCTCGACTATACCCCTGTTTCCTCATAGGCCGAGTCGGTCCCGTGGCCCCGGGTTACCGCTCGAGGAAATCTTTGCCCTTGTCGACAAGTTGTCCAATGACCATGCAAGACTCGACTCAAAATGACGTCTCACACAGTCATTTATCTTCCAGTGTTACCATCTCTTTCAAAACCAATATCAAGACTTCTATCATTGAGACCATCTCGACGACCCACGGTCGCGAGCATTTTTTCATGTTCCCCTATCATTTTACTCAACTTAGAACGACCATTTGATAGCCCTCTTTCTAAACTCGACTTGAAATCAACCGTAGCACGTGCCTTAAATACTGTCTGTGCATCGTGCCTTAAGCCAACTGAACTCTATGCGACACCACCGCCCAAGTCATACTCTATATGACGGGCCTTACGTTCGTGGAACCAAGTTATTTAGACATCCACGGGAACGTGGGACAGGGCATAGAAAAGACTTCACTCGTCTAGCATAACTTAGCCTAACTCAATCATGCAACAACTCGACGAGCAAAGGCTACGTCAAGCCTCGCATCGGGGGAATGCGCCGTGCACGCAACTTAACTCATGGGACAGGTCAAGGCTATGCCAAGCCTTGGACGATGGGACCGTGCATGCTTTATGAAGCATTTATGCGGGCGAAGCCTATGACTTAGGCTAACTCTTAACTTTGTCGCGAAGACTAACTTTCCCTTCTCCCAATCCACGGGACGAAGGACCGAGTGTCATTTTCAAAGCACGCCGTGCACCAACTCTAAGCTGACCGTTGGACCTTTCCATATTCTAAATTAATTTGACCAGTCGGGATTACTCTCTTAGCTATGTGGATTCATCTCTTTTATTATTAAGCCTACTTGTGCAAGTTGAAAACGTGCGATTTATTATGTGAAGGCTAAGATGAGGCAAGTTCACCGAAGCTACCCCACCTGAGCGAGCGGTCGCCTCGACCGAGCGATGCCTCCGATCAAGTCGTTGCAAGGCTAAGTCCGAACGTCGTCGGCATTTCGATTTCTCCGATTGACTGAGCGGGACAGGGCACTACATCATACACCACTTAGAAAAAGTTTCGTCATCGAAACTAACTGAGTACAATTATCGACTTATTACTTTACTCAACATTCAAGGACTCTCGCACGCATTACTCCTATGTGTTTCCTCAATCCGAGCCACGCTCGCACTACCGTCACATTTCTTTTGAAACTCTATTTCCAAATCCTTGACACTTTTCCATTCCTCAAGTCTCACTTGATTCAACGTATCACTTAGTTTGGATCGTGCACATATTTCAGGCATCCACAAAATACATGCATTTCAACCAAGCCTCGTGATAGAGAATCTGCCATCACCACTCGAGTCGGATCGTGCACATATTCGGGCGTCCCTGATATACGTGCATGTCAACCGAGCTTCATGAGTGGTGCTTCCACAATTTTCCATCGCTCCGCACCAGGACGTCTGCCTAATCGCTAGGCTACGTCTTTGGGCTAAAGTCATCCGTCAGTACTGGAATCATAGTTCCCAAACAATAATATCAACACTGACCCCATCCTAAGGTCAAACCAAGTTGATAGCATGGAGGTTTTCTACCCAAGCTCGCATCACTCCGATTTCTAAACTTCGAGCATAGATTTCCTACACACATCCCGACATTCGTCGCATGGGGTCTAAGTCATTCAGCAAAGCCATCCTACGATAACTCACGTTTCAACCAATTCCTTGACATATCAACATCACTCGTTCGTCAAGCCATTTTGCATAGTCTATCTCTTCGAACACGTTCGACATACTCCGCCTATCAATCCTTCCAAGTCAAGCACGCTACGACACAATTCACTGCTAAACCATAATTCACATTTCATATTCCCTATGTCATTCATCCCAATTCACGTATTCGATCATGAGGTCATCTAGCTTAACAATATGTTGTGCCCCGATCTCACGCGGGTCAGATTATCCACGGTGGGCATGAATCACCATGCACGCTCCCGTCGGGTAATCATCCTCATCGAGACGTAACTCTTGTTTTGTGTCTAGACTAGTTCATTCTCGATGCGCGGATCGGACCTACTCAATCCTCAAGTTTCATTCATACGTCAATTACAAGTCCTACAAATCCTCGAATTCACCTTCGCATCAAACCAACAAGTCGAGACAATCAAAGTTGTTGCGTCTTGATTTTTCGAGTTCGATCATTCCCGCAACATGAATCACCATGTCAGCGCTCACGCGGAACGATCGCCCCAAATCCGACATGACGCATGTGCGAGGCTAGAGTTGCGCTCGCGCAAGACAAGAATGTCGACGCTGTGGTTATCCGCATAACCATCAAGACACTTCTGTTTTCATCCAACATTCATCTCAATCAAAAATCCTAAGTATAGCATCCAACCGAACAATAATACTTGCACGATCGTCTTTCGCCGAGTCAGAGTACTCTCGAGTTATCGCATATCGATCTTTAATACGCTTCAATACCATCGACGATATGCGTAACCTGACGATCTTCCTTTGCAACCAATTTTGAGTCGTGCGAATGATGCTATCGTCCGACTGGATAATCTCCTCGACATTCAAATTCAAGTTCGATCATTATCCCTCGAATCATTCACAACATCAATTTCCTCGAACCCAATTTTGCGTATCGTTCATCCCTCTATCTTGAGTCATCGACCAACATATTTCCTCAATCAAGTCATCCATTCGTACACCCTAACTTTTCCTCGATTCGATTTCACCTGCTCAATCATTTTTGCGTTTCATACTCGCGCAATCACTATCCCGTGCACGTTCCGTGCGCGTCATTTCTAGGTTGTTCGAATCAACACGTCAAACTTCAAGACTTAACTTATTCAACGATACTCAATCTACGGCTTTGCATACACGCGACGCTTGCTGATAGATTCATCGACACCCCGCATCCTCAATCGATCGATCGACATCCCTGAGGCTATCGCATACACCACTCAGGGATGAAGTCATTCAACAAATCCTCAACTTATCATTTGAATCAAAATTGACTTCTTCAAATTTTTCGTTCGAACTATTGCTTGAATTCCAAGCACGTCATCTATATCGTACCGACATTATCGTCGCTCGATAGCACTCCTATCGATAGTCATCTCACTTTTACTCAATCGAGTTCAACTCATTCTTGCTCGACACGATTCGAATCCCGCACTCGACTTTTCTAAGGTCGACGCAATCCTTGGTATATATGCCCAGCCCGACTTAGCCAACCGTGCTTTCGTGAATCATTTTTTTGTTTTATCAAAAACTGTTATCCTACGTTTTGCAAAAATAGATAGACTTATTGTATGGACATCCCGTGGGACAATTGAGAGAGAGCGCACCAACGATATCAACCTTGCAGAAGCGACACTTCAGAGTTTGCGAAAACAACGAAGTTAAAGAATTCAATCGGTAGTCCAAGGACGTAAAGCCATACTCTGATACTATTATGTCACGCCCCGCTCCCGTAGGAGCGATCGTCCTCGCTAAGGCATGATGTCGCACGAGCCTAGGTTGTGCTCGTGCAAGGCGGGTTCCATAACGGCTAATTACAGCAGCTGCGATGGGGTCGTCGCACAAAAGTCCCAAGCAGAGACATTGAATAAGCCGACGGAAATTTAGAACAAAACACAAGTCATTCAAAATAGGCTCTTTATTGATATTGAAACAAATATTATAATGGGGCGCAAGGCCAAGATTACAATCTCTCAAGCTCACTCTTCTCATATTACAAGTCACTCAGCTCTCTCTCATATCTCAATACATGTCTCGAGCCAGCGGATGCTTCGGAAGGCGGCGTCCATACATTATGTCCCGTATAAGTCTTTACTCCATGCAGCCGCACGCTTCGAATCGCCAAGGAACTCCGTGCCTCGACGCTTCCAAGAAAGCTCCGCGCCAAGAGCTTCTACCTGTGCCTGCACATGAAAACTATGTGGGTGTCAGTACTCAACTGTACTAGTGGAATGAGCTCCTCGCCCACCCATACAAAACCTACACGTTTGATTTACTTTGTGTAACATAGCCCCCTTTGTATTGTCTTTATAGTCTTGTCTTAGAATCAGTTTTAGAACAGACGTCTTGGCCTAATTCGAGTCTCAAGACCATCCCGTGCTTGCAACAATAATGTTAACTCATACTTTTTCTTTAGATCCTTCTCGTGCCAACAACATTAACCTATCAAGTCGTGGTTGCCTTTTGGCCCATAATCAGAGACACAACTATACGATAAGACCCAATTTCCTTGTGACCGTGCTACAAATCCTTATTGAGGCCGTTCCTCGCAACCCAGTGAGACTTAACCATATCGTCGCCTCACGGCCCTTGCAACTTTGATCACCAACTGACCCAATCGAGACTTGTGAACTTAGTTTCACTCAACCAACTTTGCCTTGCGGCGATTCCTGACTTAAACTCTAAATGACCCAAATCCTACTTTTGCAAATTACATGCAAACACTTAAGACTCGACGCCACATCTCGTGCCAAGGTACGTCGCCTACGTTGCAGCCAATCTTAGGCCCAAACATCATGTTCCAACTATGCACACATTCAACTAGACTTAATCCAATGGCACACACGCAGATTTCTGCCCGTGCCGACCCACCTATATGAGGTCACTAGCACTACAAGCTATACCTGGACTTATAGCTTTGTTATTCGGGATACCTTTCAGCGCAAGTAGTGATCCCCGCTGAAAGCCTCCGACTAACCTGAGCGGTACTCCCAGCTCGGCTATACCCCTGTTTCCTCCTAGCCCAAGTCGGTCCCGTGGTCTCGGGTTGCCGCTCGAGGAAATCTTCGCCCTTGTCGACAAGTTGTCCAATGACCATGCAAGACTCGACTCAAACTGACGTCTCACACAATCATTTATCTTCCAGTGTTACCATCTCTTTCAAAACCAATATCAAGACTTCTATCACTGAGACCATCTCGACGACCCACGGTCGCGAGCATTCTTCCATGTTACCCTATTATTTTACTCAACTCAGAACGACCATTTGATAGCCCCCTTTCTAAACTCGACTTGAAATCAACCGTAGCTCGTGTCTTAAACACTAAGCCTGTGCATCGTTCCTTAAGCCGACTAAACTCTATGCGACACCACCGCCCAAGTCATACTCTATATGACGGGACTTACGGTCGTGGAACCAAGTTATTTAGACATCCACGGGAACGTGGGACAAGGCATAAAAAAGACTTCTTGCCTAGCATAACTTAGCCTAACTCAATCGTGCAACAACTTGACGAACAAAGGCTACGTCAAGCCTCGCATCGGGGGAATGCGTCGTGCACGCAACTTAACTCTTGGGACAGGTCAAGGCTATGCCAAGCCTTGGACGATGGGACCGTGCATGCTTTATGAAACATTTATGCAGGCGAAGCCTATGAATTAGGCTAACTCTTAACTTTGTCGCGAAGACTAACTTTCCCTTCTCCCAAGCCACGGAACGAAGGACCGAGTGTCATTTTTAAAGCACGCCGTGCACCAACTCTAAGCTGACCGTTGGACCTTTCCATATTCCAAATCAATTCGACCTGTCGGGATTACTCCCTTAGCTATGTGGATTCATCCCTTTTATTATCAAGCCTACTTGTGCAAGTTGAAAACGTGCGATTTATTATGTGAAGGCTAAGATGAGGCAAGTTCACCGAAGCTACCCTACCTGAGCGAGCGGTCGCCTCGACCGAGCGATGCCTCCGATCAAGCCGTTTCAAGGCTAAGTCCGAACGCCGTCGGCATTTCGATTCTTCCGATTGACTGAGCGGGACGGGGCACTACAATAACAGCCTCGTACAGCTATCAACCATCGAATCCTGCATCAACGTGAGCCTCTCGCCTATGGACAGCTGTGATGCCTGCAGATCCGTCACGCTGCGCTATGTCGATGCTCTAAGATCATTGACGCCCCACTCTGTCCTCTCAGTCACATCCCTGAGCTCCATAATGCTGCGGTCGAGCGTATCCAATCGTGCTATAAGCGCAGCATCGTTCGTCTGGTGCTGCTCCTGGATCTGTCGTAGCAGCTCGTCACGGACAGACTCCACCATCTGCTGGACACGGGCAGACTCCTGGGAGGGTTGTGGGCCATGCACACTAGCATAGGAGGCCCTAGAGGACTGTGTCGCAACTAGGGCGCCATAGGATCCCGTACCGTAGTACGTACCCCTGTGGAGACCACCAACGGCGGTCACCCACAGCTCGTCCTCCGACGGTGTCACTACCACTTTTCTAGGACAAGGGTATTTCTGTCATTTCATAAATGGAGTCTATTTTTTTCTTTTAATATGATGGTTGTAATTATTAGTAGTCTAATTAATCATTAGTCATGGTAGACCTCATTTATTTTGACTTGACCAACTAGTTGATAAATTAGACTCTGTTCATGGTTAGGTTGAACACAAGCCTTAATTAGAGCCAAACCACTTAGCCTACTTAAGGACCCACTTAATACTAAGTATAAGGAGAGGATTAGGGCTAGTCTAGAGACTATTTAACCCCCATTTAACCTAAAATAGCAGCCACCATAAACTAGGTTTTTCATCCTTTCCTCCATTCCAAACTTCCCAAAATTTCTTCCTCTTTCCTCCATTGTTTGGGCAAAAGCTTAGGGGAGCTCAAGGAGGCTAGGAGAAGGCTCTAACAAGGGTTTGAAGGCTCATTCTCCGTCCATCTTCCCCATTTTCGTGGAGATTTGTGAAGGCTCTTTCCTACATAGGTATAACCCTCAAACTTGCATTTCTATGATCAAATTTCATGTATTCATATAGGAGACCCACACCATGACTCATAGGAAGTATATTGAGGTCCTAGTGAGCCTATTTGTGATGGTTTCATAGAGTTTGTGTCCATCCTATGAAGACTATGAATTTGACCCCATAAGTGTTTATGAAATTGTTACATAGGCCAAATAGGTTTTGTTCTTTCAGTTTTGTGCTAGGGGATAGTTTGGTTGATCAATGGTAGGCATCTCAATTGATTTCCTAGTCTATCTCACTAATATATATACATATAAATATGTGTGGCATATTTTATATAAGGATTTATGCATCTATGAGTGTTGTGTATTCAGGAATGTACATAGGCAGGGTGAGGGGGACTTGTGTTCACTGTCTTGGGTCTGCCACTGTTTTGGTTCAGTGAACAGTAGACTCTATTGCCATAGGCACATGTTGAGTTTTGTTTAGGTTCAGTTAGGACTTCCCATATGAGTGTCCTAGCAATCCCTATTGTTAGGGTCAACCGAGAGTAGATTGTTAGTGAGGCTTTGGCCAATCCCTATGTGCTCGAGAGTGTGAGTACCTATTTAGTTAGTATCAGTCAGTGAGTTAGCAAGGGGCCTTGGCATTGCCATTCTAGTGCAGCAGTAAATGCAGTAGAAGCCAGTAGCAGTAAGGGCCTGCAAGGCCATTTTGGTTTAAGTTGGGCCATGTTGCATTGCTTGAAATGGCAGCAACATGGTGTTAGCAGCAGGGAATCGAGCAGGTATTGTGGGGAGGATATGAGGGTATCATAGGTTAGGATTTTTAGTTAGTAAGGTTTTTAGTTGAAACCATATATGTATATATTTGAGTATGTTTTAAAAGGAGAGCTAACCTGGGATTTTCCCCTACATATATTGAATATGTAGAAGGTTTAGAGGGAGGTTTTGGTTCAGATTTCTGATCTGGACTCAGCCTACAATAGCTAGGGTGAGGTCAGTTTGGAGGCTCATGTGTGATTGTAAGTTGATACACTCAAGTATCAGTAATTTGAGTGTGGCAAATAGGAAAAGGAAGAATTGGTTTGGCATTTCCAGATAGGTGAGGAGAGGGAGTGCCTGCAGGGCAGTGCAAGGCCTGGCCTCCTCTCTCCTGTGGGTAAGATGTAGATACAGTCGAGTATGACAGAATAATAGCAGGCAACTGATCCTCTTATTCCTCTATTCTTCTTTTATTCAGTTCCTGATTTTGTATGTGTGTGTCTATTAATATGGGGTGGTTCACTGTTTGGGTTGCCTTGTGTCAACTGGGGGTGTCCAGTCCTCATTAGGCAGCAGGGGTCACCCCTGCAGACCCATAGAGTAGCAGCTATAGGCATTGTGCACTCGTGCACATGTTGAGTATCAAAGAGAGAGGCAGTGGGTAGTAGCAATGTGCTAGGATATGAGGTCATTGGCTATAGGTCAATGCTTGTGCACGAGTTAAGGGCCAAAATTGGCCATTTGCTAGGATTAGTATAGGGTATCAGAGGGTGTGTCCATATTGGTAACATGGTATCAGAAAATAGAGTGTTAGTCTAGGTTCATGTGAGTGTTGGTACTAGAGTATCAATCCCCTTATGACAGTCCATCTCTCTTGGTATGTAAACCACTCCCTAATTCCTATTTGTTCAGTCCCAAGCCTCATAGAGTAGAAGATTTTGGTTTTGAGAGTTAGAAGGAAGTATCAGTATAAGGGAACAGTGGTATCCTGAGTTCTGGGTTTTGATAGGTGTTTTTGGTCGAGGGGATGCTCGGCCAGGGAATACACTGTGAACAGTGTATCCCCTGCTGCCACGAGCTCAGTTCTCCCTCGATACGACTCAATATCACTTGCTAGTGACAAAATCGAGTAGGGGCCATGACTGACAGCAAGTGTGGAGAGTTTGGCTTCAAACCATGGAGGTTTTGAATTGTCATCCGATCCACAGAGGTCATTCTGTGCATTCGAGTGCATTGTTTGCATTGCCTTGAGCACCTGCATTCTTTGCATTGCTTTGGCAGCTCGAGCAGTAGCAGCAGCAGGTGTAGAAGCTTGTAGTTCGATGGGCATGGGCAGCAGTGGCTCGAGCTTGCCTTGGCATTGGCCATTTGGCTATATGCCACATAATTAGTGAGTGAGTGTGTCGTGTTAGAGTATGGTGTATGGAGATTATAAAGTAAGAAGGGGGACTAGACAGTGGGAGAAATAAGCAGTAGGCTCGAGAGAGTGGCCTGTGCACTAAGTGCACAGAGCCTTTCTTGTTCAGAGAATAAGGAAATATAGGAGGATTGATATGTTTTGTGTGTGAGGTTGAATATGGGATTTAGATGTATTAGTTAATTGATTTTATATGTATCAGATATTGATTTTTATAGTGTATCAGTCCTCCAGTTCTTATAGTGTATCAGTTTATATATAGGGGTCCTATATGTTATCTACTAACTGTCATGTAGGGGGTTAAAAAAAGAGTTGTAGCAGTAGTATTTGTGAAAGAGAGAGGGACTGATATATGCATATTGTATCAGTGAACTATGGAGAGGAGTAGGACTGAAATGAGGGTATGGGCCACTTGCATTAATCCTAGGAACACATTCATGTACTTATCTAAGAGAACAATGCATCAGCCCTATATTGGATGTATTTGAGTCAATTACTTGAGTGAGGGTTATACGTCTGTTAACTGATTGAAGTGAGGGAAGGTTAGACTTGATATAGTATCAGTTTGGACCTTGGGTTAAAGGCAGGCAAAGCCATAGGGCAGGACCCAGGTTTTGGTTAGGTAAACTTGGTTGTCTTGTTAATAGTAGTGTACATATGTGTTTGCCCGTGTTAGATATATAGATATGAAGGGGACTTAGTAGCACAACAGTTATTGAAGGGTATATGATAGATAGCAGTCCAATTAGAATAAGAAGGGGCTTTAGATGTTCAGGTTGGGGATTTGGGAAGACTGTCAAGTTGTATGTGTGTGTGTTTCATACATACGCATGAGTGTTTCATACATACACATTTGAGGTAGGTTGAAATAGTATGATAGTGAAGAGTAGGGTAAGTTATAGTATAGTATAGTGTACCATGGATAGAAATGTATATGTATATATTAAGTTATGGCATATGAATATCTAGGTTGGGGTATTTTAGGTAGTTATGACTTTATATAGGTTAACTTGACCGAGAATGACCTAGATTTGACTAAGGTTTGACCAGGGTTGACCAGTTGACCAAAAGTCAACTGTGAGTCAACAATTGACCTAGTTTTGACCTAGATTGCATACCACTCACTAGAAAACCATGTTTGACACTATCTAACACCCATTTAACTCATGTATCTTATCTATAGGCTTTGTGACTCCACTTTGAGGCTCATTTTACATTCATTGCTCAGGACGACAGGTGAGTACATTCTCTGATAGTTTTATTATGTTGATATATCCTGTGATGCATGTTATATTAGTGTTCTATCATTATTTTGACACGATGGACTCACAGATTGGTATTTTATGGATTCCTTGATTGGAGATACGTAGTTTCATGCCTATCTTGAATAATGTAATCATGACTAATACATCCATCATGACTAATGAATGCGTGTCAAAGAACCTGGATTCCATGTGTACTAGTCGAGCGGGAAAATACCTAGGAGACATGTGAACATACCCATTCTATTCCATTGGTCTTACGTGAATAATAGCGGCCACACACGTACGTGTATGGTTTGTCGGATATTCTTTTTTAGCCGTTCACATGACAAACTTGGTATTTCAAATCACTTGTCTTAACACAGTTTGTCTGAGTTGTCTACAATATATCTTGCATGACAGGTTTACTCATTTTAATATATCTGCCTGTTTCTCATATGATCTTGTACACTTGTCTTTCTATCATACATTACCTCTGCAACTTGATCATCAAGAATTTTATTATTATTTCATGACTCATAGCGCTTGTCAATTATTTTGAACTGTTAGATGATGTGCTCGTTCCAATCCTGATTGGATGTGTTAAAAAATATTACAGATGATGATGATGGTGACTGCCCTACTTTCTATGGGGCATATGAGGATGACACTCAGGAGCCTGAGGAGCATCTAGCTCAGTAGAGGACTACCCCCTGATTAGACTAGTTAGTTAGGCTTGACTGGACTGCGATCCAGCTAGTACTTGAGACTTGTAGTATATTTATTATTCTGGGATCTTGTGTTATATTTTGAACTCTAACTTGTGTTGGGATCTTGATCCAGCTAGTACTTGAGACTTGTAGTATATTTATTATTCTGGGATCTTGTGTTATGTTTTGAACTCTAACTTGTGTTAGGATCTTGCATATTTTTTTTTTCTTCTATCTTATCTTTCATAATTCTTGCTATCTTCCTTAGATTTTTTTGTGATTGAGTTATGCCATATTACACCTCCGTGCGGAGATGACAGGTACCTTTATAATTGTCTAGTTGTAGTATTTATAGACGACCTATACAGCGTTTTACCGCCGATTCTGCGGCGTAGGCTGGACGTACCCACGTTCTCATGCCCTTCCTCAGAGTACGGGTCGTGACACGTTTTTGTGGTGTCCCATGCTGGTCTCGAACCTGCGACTAGGACATAGTATCTAGGATATGATAGGAGTTACTCAATCACAGTTAGGACTACTTGAGAAGATTTTTGGGATGACCCTTGAGAATCTCATTATAAATTATCACGAAATTCAATTCCGACAATTTCTGTCTACTTCCTTGTTCATCGTTGAATTTGATTCTTGGTATTCATTATTGACTTGATTTTCTACCAAGATAACATTATGGGCTAGGTTGTCTCAGTCATGAAATCTAGAGTCTTCTACAGCCATATTAGCTGGTTTGGCGATGAGATAGAGTCTGATTTTGGATGTATTTCTCGGGTGTGAGAATTTAAAGTTTTCGCAGCCAAGCTAGCGGCAATGCAAAAATTTTAAATACCATGATTCTAGAGGTATGTACCTTAGTTGCAGACTCTATGGATTATCGCTGTTGTACTTACTAGCGTAACGAAGTTCTGGTAACATGGTTCTGGATAGACGGGTATGATTATCAGATTTTAGAATATATACCATGTAGATGGTGCCCTAGTATGATGGAATGGAATATCAGCGTGGATGTTACTCGAGTATCATGGATTTGATAGAGGGAGCTAGGCCACCTGTAGTGCAGCACCATGCCCCGCACCATCAGAGGGATATACCCCAGAGGGGCAGGGTTTTTGCGCTGACAATCGAGTAGACCGACTCTACGGGTGACGGGTTAGCAGGTCTGTCTTTCATGTTCTTCTTTCTATCTTGATGTATGATTCCATTAGTACCTGTTAGGATATTTTGTGCTGTGATAGATAGTATAGGGACCCTAATCAAGATCGTGATATCACGACCAGTAGGACCACAATTTGTATGTTTTAGATATAGTTTTCTTAACCTTGATTGTTGGGGGTTTAACCTAGAAGAAGTACGGTCATCTTAATTTCGAGGACAAAATTTTCTAAGGAGAGGAGATTTGTCACTACCACTTTTCTAGGACAAGGGTATTTCTGTCATTTCATAAATGGAGTCTATTTTTTTCTTTTAATATGATGGTTGTAATTATTAGTAGTCTAATTAATCATTAATCATAGTAAACCTCATTTATTTTGACTTGACCAACTAGTTGATAAATTAGACTCTTTTCATGGTTAGGTTGAACACAAGCCTTAATTAGAGCCAAACCACTTAGCCTACTTAAGGACCCATTTAATACTAAGTGTAAGGAGAGGATTAGGGCTAGTCTAGAGCCTATTTAACCCCCATTTAACCTAAAATGGCAGCCACCATAAACTAGGGTTTCCATCCTTTCCTCCATTCCAAACTTTCCCAAATTTCTTCCTCTTTCCTCCATTGTTTGGACGAAAGCTTAGGGGAGCTCAAAGAGGCTAGGAGAAGGCTCTAGCAAGGGTTTGATGGCTCATTCTCCATCCATCTTCCCCATTTTCGTGGAGATTTGTGAAGGCTCTTTCCTACATAGGTATAACCCTCTAAACTTGCATTTCTATGATCAACTTTCATGTATTCATATAGGAGACCAACCCCATGACTCATAGGAAGTATATTGAGGTCCTAGTGAGCCTATTTGTGATGGTTTCATAGAGTTTGTGTCCATCCTATAAAGACTACGAATTTGACCCCATAAGTGTTTGTGAAATTGTCACATAGGCCAAATAGGTTTTGTTCTTTCAGTTTTGTGCTAGGGGATAGTTTGGTTGATCAATGGTAGGCATCTCAATTGATTTCCTAGTCTATTTCACTAATATATATACATATAAATATGTGTGGCATATTTTATATGAGGATTTATGCATCTATGAGTGTTGTGTATTCAGGAATGTACATAGGCAGGGTGAGGGGGACTTGTGTTCACTGTCTTGGGTCTGCCACTGTTTTGGTTCAGTGAACAGTAGACTCTATTGCCATAGGCACATGTTGAGTTTTGTTTAGGTTCAGTTAGGACATCCCATATGAGTGTCCTAGCAATCCCTATTGTTAGGGTCAACCGAGAGTAGATTGTTAGTGAGGCTTTGGCCAATCCCTATGTGCTCGAGAGTGTGAGTACCTATTTAGTTAGTATCAGTCAGTGAGTTAGCAAGGGGCCTTGGCATTGCCATTCTAGTGCAGCAGTAAATGCAGTAGAAGCCAGTAGCAGTAAGGGCCTGCAAGGCCATTTTGGTTTAAGTTGGGCCATGTTGCATTGCTTGAAATGGCAGCAACATGGTGTTAGCAGCAGGGAATCGAGCGGGTATTGTGGGGAGAATATGAGGGTATCATAGGTTAGGATTTTTAGTTAGTAAGGTTTTTAGTTGAAACCATATATGTATATATTTGAGTATGTTTTAAAAGGAGAGCTAACCTGGGATTTTCCCCTACATATATTGAATATGTAGAAGGTTTAGAGGGAGGTTTTGGTTCAGATTTCTGATCTGGACTCAGCCTACAATAGCTAGGGTGAGGTCAGTTTGGAGGCTCATGTGTGATTGTAAGTTGATACACTCAAGTATCAGTAATTTGAGTGTGGCAAATAGGAAAAGGAAGAATTGGTTTGGCATTTCCAGATAGGTGAGGAGAGGGAGTGCCTGCAGGACAGTGCAAGGCCTGGCCTCCTCTCTCCTGTGGGTAAGATGTAGATACAGTCGAGTATGACAGAATAATAGCAGGCAACTGATCCTCTTATTCCTCTATTCTTCTTTTATTCAGTTCCTGATTTTGTATGTGTGTGTCTATTAATATGGGGTGGTTCACTGTTTGGGTTACCTTGTGTCAACTGGGGGTGTCCAGTCCTCATTAGGCAGCAGGGGTCACCCCTGCAAACCCATAGAGTAGCAGCATTAGGCGTTGTGTGTCATGCCCCGATTCCGTAGAATCGATAGTCGTCCCCCGAGTGTGATGTCGTGCGAACCTGAGTTGCGATCGCACAAGGCATAGTCATAAGGTTATCCGAAACACAACATCAAGTTAGATTACGCAGAGAAATTGAATGACACGTTTGAAATAGAAGTAGACTTTTTCATTGATAAAACTTCATTTACATTGACTTCATTACATTCATTGTCGCGCAGGCTACAATATGACTCGACTTACAAAATGAACGCCGATGAGATATTTGTTCCATACATTACATCCCTTTTTACCTGCAAAAACCATTACACATTTCCACCTGCGATCGAGGGAAGCCGAGCCGCCATTGGTCTTCTTTTGTACTGAATGCGGAGTCTTCAAAAGGAATTCAGAAACAAGCCTTTACACGGACGTGGCTTCAAAAGTGTCCACGCTGCCTTGAGATTTTAGGTGGCACGCCCTTCATGGTTCGGGGTACCTGTGTGGAGAGCGAGGATCAGTACATTACACTTTGTACTGGTGCGTGGCAAGTTAAGTTCCAAGCTCTCATTTGGTTGAATGAGTTTATATGACTTAGTTCATGAATGTTTCTAACCATCCTAATGAATTTCAAGCGAGAAATGACAAGCATTATGTAATTTACGTTGAAACTTACCCCCGGCGGGCCGCGCCGCGCCTTATGAAACTTACCATGTTCTTCCCTGTCAATTGTTATCATTTACATACCAAGTGCAATATTGCGTGTGATGATTGGCCACTGGCATGACAAGCCATCCTGGACTATAGCTTTGTTAGCCGGGGCCCTTGCAGCGCAAGTAGCGAGCCCCGCTGCATGTCCTCGCTTAACCCGTGCTATCATCCAGCACAGCTATACCGTGTTTCCTCCTAGACCGAGTCGGTCCCGTGGCCGCGGGTTGTCGCTCGAGGAAACTCTCCCTTGTTGACAAGTTGTCCAATGACCGAGTTAAGATATTATTCAGTTGTTAAGGTATTGCCTACGTTCACTTTGAATCTTGACCATTTTATCGTGCCCGTGCCTCTGCATTCAATCTTTCCTCCACAACAACACTATCGATTTACTTAAGAAGGGGTCGAGAAGAGAAGGGTCAGCCACTCACCTTGAGTTTACTTCGGCGAGAGAACTTGTTGGTCGCGCTAGACGTCGCCTACGCGATTACCTGAAATCGCACAAGCAACCGATTAGAATACTGCATTATTCAAGGAGTTCGATAGAAAATGCGAGTTCGAAATGCAAGCCATAAAAATCATCGAAAACATCCACGAAAATGAATTCAGAAAACAAAGCCAAAACCAACGCAAGCGGCGTGAAAAGCAGAGCAACGGGAGGTCTCTCCCGACTCAGCCGCAGAGTCAATCCTCGAGGCGCAACCAGCTGAATATGGGACTTGGTTCCGAAGAAGACATTCCATAACGAGGAATGGACCTTAATTCAACCGTTCCCGTTCGATCGACTCGGTCGATCCCGACCTATCGGTCCCGACCGAATCGATAGCGACAGTGTTCCTTTCTCGCGCACCCCGTAGACAGAGTACGGGGCACGATGTAGGGACGGGGCACTACACCATAACCAACTAAGAAAAAGTTTCGTCCTCGAAACTTAAAATAGAACCTACCTCTACGAGAACAACGAAGGGAACTTCTCCTTCATTTCTGACTCAAGCTCCCATGTCGACTCCTCGACTGAATGGTTTCTCCAGAGGACGCGGACGAGGGAAATAGCACGGTTGCGGAGAAGTTTATCCTTGCGCTCCAAGATTTGCACCGGCTCTTCGACATATGACAAGTCCGCCTTCAGGTCCAGCTTACCCAAATTCACAACATGGCTCGGATCATGCACGTACTTTCTCAATTGTGATATGTGGAAGACGTCATGTACCTCTAACAACGCAGGCGTCAAGGCAATTCGGTAAGCTACCGGGGCGACTCGCTTCAATATTTCGAACGGGCCAACAAATCTTGGGCTCAATTTTCCCTTCGCACCGAACCTGGAAACTCCACGCATAGGCATCACCTTCAGGAATACATGGTCGCCTTCCGAGAACTCGAGGGGGCGTCGGTGCGTGTCAGCATAGCTTTTCTGCCGACTTTGTGCTATCTTCAATCTTTCTCGTATCAACTTGAACTTCTGTACAGTCTGCTCCACCAGCTCCGGACCAAGTATCTGTCGCTCCCCGACTTCATCCCAGCAAATGGGCGATCTGCACTTCCGGCCGTACAAAGCTTCATACGGCGCCATTTGGATGCTGGACTGATAGCTGTTGTTGTATGCAAACTCGGCCAGCGGTAGATGGACGTCCCAACTTGACTTCAAGTCGATCGCACAGAGTCGTAACATGTCTTCGAGAATTTGGTTCACCCGCTCCGTTTGGCCATTAGTCTGAGGATGATAAGCTAAACTGAACTTGAACTTGGTCCCCAGTGCTGAATGAAGACTACTCCAGAAGCGCGCTACGAACCGTCCATCCCGATCAGAGACGATAGAAACTGGGACCCCGTGCAGCCGAACTATTTCATCAAGGTATATTTGAGCAAGGCGGTCGACGCTCCAAGTAACTTTGATGGCGATAAAGTGCGCTGACTTGGTTAGTCGATCGACGATGACCCAGACGGCGTCATTTTCCCGCGGCGTCCTCGGCAAGCCAACAATGAAGTCCATAGTGATGTGATCCCATTTCCATTCTGGAATGGCGAGGTTCTGCATCTCCCCGCCCGGTCGCTGGGGCTCGGCTTTGACTTGCTGACAGGCCATACACTTTGGCACAAAGAGCGCTACGTCCCTCTTCATGCCGTGCCACCAAAAGACAACGCGGAGGTCCTTATACATCTTGGTGCTGCCAGGATACAAGGAATATTTTGCATAATGTGCCTCCGACATTATCTTCTTTCTAAGTTCTGCGTCGTCCGGTACGCATAGCCGTCCCTTCACGCGCAACACTCCCGACTCGTCCTCTGCAAAGTCGGACGCTTTTCCTGTCGATATCAGCTTCCGCATCTTCTCCAGGTATGGGTCGTCCTTCTGTGCAGACTTGATCCTCTCCAGTAGGCTCGGTTCCACCCGCAGTTGCGCTAGTTTCACGTCTCTAAAACGAACTCGGAGTTCAATGCCCATTCCTTCCAAGTCACGCAGCAGTCGATCGTTGATGCATAACGAAGCTAAGTACTTTCGGCTCAGCGCATCCGCTACCACATTTCCCTTGCCCGGCGTGTAGTCGATCGATAAGTCATAGTCTTTGATTAGTTCGAGCCATCGCCTCTGCCGCAAATTCAGTTCTTTCTGGGTGAAGAGATACTTGAGGCTTTTGTGGTCCGTATAAATCCTGCACGCCACGCCATAGAGATAGTGACGCCACAGCTTCAACGCAAACACATTCGCCGCCAATTCTAGGTCATGCGTGGGATAGTTCTTCTCGTGTGGCTTCAACTGCCGGGAAGCAAAAGATATCACCTTATCCCGCTGCATGAGCACACACCCCAAGCCCTGGCCAGAAGCATCGCTGAAGATTTGAAATCCCTCCGTCCCTTCAGGAAGAGCAAGTATTGGGGCCGAAACGAGCCGTTGTTTGAGCTCCTGGAAGGAAGCTTCACAGTCGTCTGACCACTTGAATGCGACTCCTTTCTGGGTGAGGCGAGTCAACGGCGATGCGATCTTCGTGAAGTCCTTCACGAAGCGTCGGTAGTATCCCGCCAAGCCTAGGAAGCTTCGAATTTTGCTAACTGATGCGGGCCGTTTCCAATCAGCAAGTGCCTCAACTTTCTTTGGATCGACTGCGATGCCCACGGCGGAGATGATATGCCCAAGGAATGAGACGTTGTTCAGCCAGAACTCGCACTTGCTCATCTTCGCGTACAACTGATTTTCTCGAAGGGTTTGGAGTACCGTCCGCAGATGCTCTGCATGTTGCGCTCGATCCTTCGAGTAGACGAGGATGTCGTCGAGGAAGACTACAACGAACTTGTCAACGAACGGACGGAACACCCGATTTATTAGATCCATGAAGATGGCAGGGGTGTTTGTCAGATCGAACGGCATTACCAAGAACTCGTAGTGGTCGTAACGAGTGCGGAAGGCAGACTTCGGCACATCATCTGGCTTGACTTTGAGTTGGTGGTAACCCAATTGTAGATCAATCTTCGAAAACACCGTTGCACCTTGGAGCTGGTCGAACAAGTCGTCGATGCGTGGCAGGGGGTATTTGTTTCAGACGGTGGCTTTATTCAATTCCCGATAGTCGATGCAGAGTCGCATCGATCCATCCTTCTTCTTCACGAACAGCACGGGCGCACCCCACGGCGAGACACTCGGACGGATGAACCCTCTATCAAGTAATTCCTGAAGTTGTGCCTTCAATTCCTTCAATTCTGCAGGGGCCATTCTGTATGGGGCTTTCGAGATCGGCCGGGTGTCGGAGATTGTGTCGATGGTGAACTCTATTTCTCGATCGGGCGGCATGCCGGGTAGCTCGTCCGGGAACACGTCTGAGAATTCTGCCACAACGTCGGTCTGACCCGCGTTTGCACCATCCTGTCGTATGTCTCGAAAGGAAGCTAGATAGCCTTCGCACCCGGAATACAGCATCCGTCGAGAGATATTGCGGATATCACCATGCAGGTCGGCGACGCCTCACCACACGAGTAGCAGAATTCATGCACTCCAGGTATACGGAATGTGACCTTCTTTTCAGCACAGTCTATGGTTGCGTTGCACGGACCGAGCCAATCCATGCCCAGTATGATGTCGAAGTCCTTCATATCTAGAACTATCGTATCAAGATCGATCTTTTGACCGCCGATACAAATAATCCTGCCGGCGCAGACTAAGTTTGTGAGAATTGGTGCGCCCGAAGGTGTGCTTACGCTAAGGTCGAGATCTAATGATATTACAGGAAATTTGTGCTCGGCGGCGAAGTCCGCCGATATGAAAGTATGCGAGGCGCCTGAATCAAATAACACACGAGCAGGTACATTATTGAAATTTAATATACTTGTCACAACAGTGTCGGAAGTATACGCCTCGTCTCGAGTCATGGCAAAGACACGCCCATGTGCATTAGGGCATCGGGCTTGGTTGTCGGGTTGAGTGGGCTGAGGGGGTCGGGGCGCCTGTTCTCGATTCTCTTGACGGTGTTGTTGTGGTGGTGCGTTAGGATGATTTGGTTTCCGAACCGGGCATTCTCGGAATTGGTGCCCCCTTTGTCCGTAAAAGAAACATCCTCCTTCGTGAACACGACAATCATTGGGATGGTGGCCAGGGTTGTGACATTTGCTGCAAGGAATCGGAGGGGTTCGCCCTCTGTTGCTGCCAATATTTGGACGCTTTGACGCGTAGTTGTTTTCTCCCGTATAGCTAGGATGTTTGTGATTGGAGTGGCGCACAATATCGTCAGCACTGGAAGGATGCAGGTTCTCAAGGCGGAGCGCGTGATTCAGAGCCTCGCCCACGGTCTTGTACTCCGGGACCCCGATATGCGCACCGATAGAGTGTCGCAGACCCACTTCGAACCGTCGCACACGGCACTCTTCAATAGGCAGAAACTGACCAGCAAACTTAGACAACTTGTTGAATTCTGCGGCGTACTGTTCCACTGTCCGGCTCCCTTGCTTCAACAGCATGAATTCATTTTCCTTCGCTTGACGAACGGCTGATGGAAGGTACTGGACTTCAAAAGCTTTACGGAACGTGGCCCAAGAGATCAGCGCGGTGGTGTTGTCCGGTCGGATCGCTCGCTTGCGCATGGCCCACCAGTCGTGCGCGTTCAACCGTAGTTGAAGTTGTGTGCAGGCGAGTTGCTTTGATTCTTCAATGCCGAGAAGCTCGAAGTGATCTTCCAGCTCTTCCAACCAGTCGATTGCCATGGAAGGACCCTCGGTACCGCTGAAGGAAGTGCGGCACGCCTTCTTGAATTCTGACACTTCAAAGTTGTACTTTTTCGGTGCCGCTGGTTGATGCTCGAGCTCCGTTGTGTCGACTTCAATGGGTTGGATCGTCGGCACGGTGGCAGCAGGTACGGTGACAGTAGGCGCAGTCGCAGAATTTCCGTTGGCCGCCATTGTCTGGACGATCTGCTGCAGGGTATCCAACTGCTTTTGTTGAAGTTTGGCATGTGCGTCGAAACGAGCTTCGAAGCGAGCTTCGAACTGGGCCTGTCGTTCCTCCGTCTGTTAATGTCGGTTCTCAGACTGATTCCGCTGTGCCTCCATCATGCGCAGCATCCTTTCGATGGTATCGTTAGAAGGTCCGCCCTGCGAACGATACGAACTACTAGAGCCGCTAGAAGCGCTCTGCTCTCGCTCGGCCGTGGGTTCCGTCACTTCTGCGATACGAAGGCAAACGCATCAGTCACAAAATATTACGGACTCATTGTATGGAACAACTTATCTCATCGATGCGAGGTCAAAGGATGTAAAGCCGTGCTCTGATACCATTATGTCACGCCCCGATTCCGTAGAATCGATAATCGTCCCCCGGGCGTGATGCCGTGCGAACCTGAGTTGCGATCGCACAAGGCAGAGTCATAAGGTTATTCGAAACACAACATCAAGTTAGAGTACACAGAGAAATTGAATGACACGTTTGAAATAGAAGTAGACTTTTTCATTGATAAAACTTCATTTACATTGACTTTATTACATTCATTGTCGTGCGGGCTACAATATGACTCGACTTACAAAATGAACGCCGATGAGATAGTCGTTCCATACATTACATCCCTTTTTACAAGTAAAAACCATTACACATTTCTACCTGCGATCGAGGGAAGCCGAGCCGCCATTGGTCTTCTTTTGTACTGAATGCGGAGTCTTCAAAAGGAATTCAGAAACAAGCCTTTACACGGACGAGGCTTCAAAAGTGTCCACGCCACCTGGAGATTTTAGGTGGCACGCCCTTCGTGGTTCGGGGTACCTGCGTGGAGAGCGAGGATCAGTATATTACACTTTGTACTGGTGCGTGGCAAGTTAAGTTCCAAGCTCTCATTTGGTTGAATGAGTTTATATGACTTAGTTCATGAATGTTTCTAACCATCCTAATGAATTTCAAGCAAGAAATGACAAGCATAATATAATTTACGTTAAAACTTACCCCCGACGGGCCACGCCGTGCCTTATGAAACTTACTATGTTCTTCCCTGTAAATTGTTATCATTTACATACCAAGTGCAATATTGCGTGTGATTGGCCACTGGCATGACAAGCCATCCTGGACTATAGCTTTGTTAGCCGGGGCCCTTGTAGCGCAAGTAGCGAGCCCTGCTACAAGTCCCCACATAACCCGTGCTATCATCCAGCACAGCTATACCGTGTTTCCTCCTAGGCCGAGTCGGTCCCGTGGCCGCGGGTTGTCGCTCGAGGAAACTTTCCCTTTTCGACAAGTTGTCCAATGACCGAGTTAAGACATTATTCAGTTGTTAAGGTATTGCTTACGTTCACTTTGAATCTTGACCATTTTACCGTGCCCGTGCCTCTGCATTCAATCTTTCCTCCACAACAACACTATCGATTTACTTAAGAAGGGGTCGAGAAGAGAAGGGTCAGCCACTCACCTTGAGTTTACTTCGGCGAGAGAACTTGTTGGTCGCGCTAGACGTCGCCTACGCGATTACCTGAAATCGCACAAGCAACCGATTAGAACACTGCATTATTCAAGGATTTCGATAGAAAATGCGAGTTCGAAATGCAAGCCATGAAAACCATCGAAAACATCCACGAAAACGCATTCAGAAAGCAAAGCCAAAACCAACGCAAGCGGCGTGAAAAGCAGAGCAACGGGAGGTCTCTCCTGACTCAGCCGCAAAGTCAATCCTCGAGGCACACCCCGCTGAATATGGGACTTGGTTCCGAAAAAGACATTCCATAACGAGGAATGGACCTTAATTCAACCGTTCCCATTCGATCGACTCAGTCGATCCCGACCTATCGGTCCCGACTGAATCGATAGCGACAGTGTTCCTTTCTCGCGCACCCCATGGACAGAGTACGGGGCACGATGTAGGGACGGGGCACTACATTGTGCACTCGTGCATATGTTGAGTATCAAAGAGAGAGGCAGTGGGTAGTAGCAATGTGCTAGGAGATGAGGTCATTGGCCATAGGCCAATGCTTGTGCACGAGTTAAGGGCCAAAATTGGCCATTTGCTAGGATAAGTATAAAGTATCAGAGGGTGTGTCCATATTGGTAACATGGTATCAGAAAATAGAGTGTTAGTCTAGGTTCATGTGAGTGTTGGTACTAGAGTATCAGTCCCCTTATGACAGTCCATCTCTCTTGGCATGTAAACCAGTCCCTAATTCCTATTTGTTCAGTCCCAAGCCTCATAGAGTAGCAGATTTTGGTTTTGAGAGTTAGAAGAAAGTATCAGTATAAGGGAACAGTGGTATCCTGAGTTCTGGGTTTTGATAGGTGTTTTTGGTCGAGGGGATGCTCGGCCAGGGAATACACTGTGAACAGTGTATCCCCTGCTGCCACGAGCTCAGTTCTCCCTCGATACGACTCGATATCACTTGCTAGTGACAAAATCGAGTAGGGGCCATGTCTGACAGCAAGTGTGGAGAGTTTGGCTTCAAACCATGGAGGTTTTGAATTGTCATTCTTCAAACCATGGAGGTTTTGAATTGTCATTCGATCCACAGAGGTCATTCTGTGCATTCGAGTGCACTGTTTGCATTGCCTTGAGCACCTGTATTCTTTGCATTGCTTTGGCAGCTCGAGCAGTAGCAGCAGCAGGTATAGAAGCTTGCAGTTAGATGGGCATGGGTAGCAGTGGCTCGAGCTTGCCTTGGCATTGGCCATTTGGCTATATGCCACATAATTAGTGAGTGAGTGTGTCGTGTTAGAGTATGGTGTATGGAGATTAGAAAGTAAGAGGGGGACTAGACAGTGGGAGAAATAAGCAGTAGGCTCGAGAGAGTGGCCTGTGCACTAAGTGCACAGAGCCTTTCTTGTTCAGAGAATAAGGAAGCTAGGAGGATTGATATGTTTTGTTTGTGGGGTTGAATATGGGTTTTAGATGTACCAGTTAATTGATTTTATATGTATCAGATATTGATTTTTATAGTGTATCAGTCCTCTAGTTCTTATAGTGTATCAGTTTATATATAGGGGCCCTATATGTTATCTACTAACTGTCATGTAGGGGGTTAAAAAAAGGAGTTGTAGCAGTAGTATTTGTGAAAGAGAAAGGGACTGATATATGCATATTGTATCAGTGAACTATGGAGAGGAGTAGGACTGAAATGGGGGTATGGGCCACTTGCATTAATCCTAGGAACACATTCCTGTACTTATCTAAGAGAACAATGCATCAGCCCTATATAGGATGTATTTGAGTCAATTACTTGAGTGAGGGTTATACCTCAGTTATCTGATTGAAGTGAGGGAAGGTTAGACTTGATATAGTATCAGTTTGGACCTGGGTTAGAGGCAGGCAAAGCCATAGGACAGGGCCCAGGTTTTGGTTAGGCAAACTTGGTTGTCTTGCTAATAGTAGTGTACAAATGTGTTTGCCCATGTTAGATATATAGATATGTAGGGGACTTAGTAGCACAACAGTTATTGAAGGGTATATGATAGATAGCAGTCCAATTAGAATAAGAAGGGGCTTTTGATGTTCAGGTTGGGGATATGGGAAGACTGCCAAGTTGTATGTGTGTGTGTTTCATACATACACATGAGTGTTTCATACATACACATTTGAGGTAGGTTGAAATAGTATGATAGTGAAGAGTAGGGTAAGTTATAGTAGAGTATAGTATACCATGGATAGGAATGTATATGTATATATTAAGTTATGGCATATGAATATCTAGATTGGGGTACTTTAGGTAGTTATGACTTAATATAGGTTAAATTGACCGAGAATGACCTATATTTGACTAAGGTTTGACCAGGGTTGACTAGTTGCCCAAAAGTTAACTGTGAGTCAACAATTGACCTAGTTTTGACCTAGATTGCATACCACTCACTAGAAAACCATGTTTGACACTATCTAACACCCATTTAACTCATGTATCTCATCTATAGGCTTTGTGACTCCACTTTGAGGCTCATTTCACATTCATTGCTCAGGACGACAGGTGAGTACATTCTCTGATAGTCTTATTATGTTGATATATCCTGTGATGCATGTTATATTAGTGTTCTATCTTGATTTTGACACGATGGACTCAAGGATTGGTATTTTATGGATTCCTTGATTGTTGATACGTAGTTTCATGCCTATCTTGAATAATGTAATCATGACTAATGCATCCATCGTGACTAATGAAATGCGTGTCAAAGAACCTGGATTCCATGTGCACTAGTCGAGCGGGGAAATACCTAGGAGACATGTGAACATACCCATTCTATCCCATTGGTCTTACGTGAATAATAGCGGCCACACACGTACGTGTATGGTTTGCCGTATATCCTTTTTTAGTCGTTCACATGACAAACTTGGTATTTCAAATCACTGGTCTTAACACAGTTTGTCTGAGTTGTCTACAACATATCTTGTATGACAGGTTTACTCATTTTTACATATCTGTATGTTTCTCATATGATCTTGTACACTTGTCTTTTCATCATCATTACCTCTGCAACTTGATCATCAAGAATTTTATTATTATTTCATGACTCATAGCGCTTATCAATTATCTTGAACTGTTAGATGATGTGCTCGTTCCAATCCTGATTGGATGTGTTAAAAAATATTACAGATGATGATGATGGTGACTGCCCTACTTTCTATGGGGCATATGAGGATGACACTCAGGAGCCTGAGGAGCATCTAGCTCAGTAGAGGACTACCCCCTGATTAGACTAGTTAGTTAGGCTTGACTGGACTGCGATCCAGCTAGTACTTGAGACTTGTAGTATATTTATTATTCTAGGATCTTGTGTTATGTTTTGAACTATAACTTATGTTGGGATCTTGCATATATTTCCAGTTATTTTTTTCTATCTTATCTTTCGTAATTCGTGCTATCTTCCTTAGATTTTCTTGTGATTGAGTTATGCCATATTACACCTCCGTGCGGAGATGACAGGTACCCTTATAATTGTCTAGTTGTAGTATTTATAGACGACCTACACAGCGTTCTACTGCCAATTCTGTGGCGTAGGCTGGACGTACCCACGTTCTCGTGCCCTTCCTCAGGGTGCGGATCGTGAGAGACGCAGCTGGAGCGGGCTGCGAGGAAGTACCAGCCTCTCCTGCAGCATGTGCACTAGCAGCCGCCCGCTCCTTAAGCCGTTGAAACTCGTCCTAGAAAGCATGGATACTCTATAACTTCTAATGTCTAATGTACTTATATTACTAACTACATGAATATCTATTTGCATACATATTTACTAAGTTATATCAAAACTAACACGAAGTATTAAAATTAATAAATAGAATTGTAATACTTACATAGGCCTGCTCCGCCCTCTCGTCAATAAGCTTCCTGCCCTTCCGATGTGTGGCCAGGAAAACAGTCACCATATTGGCGTCATAACCCCTCCTTTCCTGTAATTAAATATATCAGATTTTACTAATTTATCGAACTTGTATTAAAATAATATTTCTGAAATAAAAAGACATACCAAACGACAGAAATGTTCCGTCATCGAAATCGACCCACCGCACCACTTTAACCCCTGCTTCCTAGCCGCCTTGGCCTTCTCAGACTTTTCCTTGTACCTTGGCTCGTCGAATCGAGCCTTCATCGCAGTCCACTGCTCAGGGGTGATCCAATCTTGGATCGACTTTCCGGCACGATCACGAGTCTTCTGATCATTAATAGCGTCGCGGATCAGCTTAGCAGCGATGACATGAAACATCCCCTCGATCATCTTGACCCGGTGCGGTGGATAGAAAAACATATCCTAGAAGAGTGCAAACTAAATATTTATCAGTTATATATAATATGCAAAAATTATATGTTCATGTTAAAAGCAAATCTATTTTAACCTTGAAGCTCGCAAACCAATAGGCCTTCCTCTCGTCTGGAGCATCAGAGTAGTTTATCCAAGGACCACCATAATTTGTCCTCAAGAAGTGGCCTAGGCGTCTCTGTACCGACGGGGGACGATATCTATACAATCATATTATATTCATGAGAAAAGTTAATTTATGATAAACAAAGAAAAAAAATGATAAACCAAAATACTTACTTTGTATCATCGGCCCAGATCTCCGTCCTCGTCTCCTCCGGAGGTGCGCATGCATCATCTGCCTGATACTGGTCGATCGTCGGCTCAGCCTCCTCTATCTGCTCATCTGTCTCCGTCGTCGTATCAGCAGGAGGAACGCTAGATGACGGAGCAGTCTCAGGCCTGGAACTACTCGTCCTAGGAGATATGCCATGTAGCGTCGGGGCAGGCGTAGGTATTGTCTGATACACAGGAGTACTGGGCGACGAGGATCCAGAGCCGGTACCATTAGGAGGTACCGAAGGAGTACCCTGTCCTCTGCCAGTACCAGTACCCCGTGTCCCATGTCAGGACATGCGGAACGATCCGCGACGACCTGTCATACCTGATAACAACATATGATGAGATATAACAAATAATAGTACATTAGAAATATGAAAGTACAACAAAGACAAGATAATAACCAAGACAACATATGATGATACATTTTACAAGAAACATCTCTGTCTGTTTGCAAAAACAAAAGTGTTCTTTTTATTTCACAAACTTTGTAAGAAGATTACAATTGAATTCTGGGAAAGTACAACTATAGGAATCCGATCTGAAGACGATCGCTTTATCCCTTGGACGATATGAACTTTGAAGACGGTAGCCTCTGAAGAAAGCAGCAGCACTTGGGCAAGAACTCCTGATCTCTCTGATGATCGTGAATGATCTGGAATGATCTTGATAATGAAGGAATTGAAACTCTATTTATAGAGTTCTGGAAAATAACTAATTAGTAGTTATTTCTGTATTGCGCAGGTTGGATTGTGCAGGCATTGGACTGCGCAGACAGCGAACTGCGCCGGCAGTTACTCGATCGTGGCTCAACTGTATTAGACGCGTGGCATTGTTTGATTGAAATACGCATGGTCGTGTACAGACGGTTGCCACGTGGTGAGCAATTGATGGCATGTAGGCCACGAATAAAATGTCAGTTATCTTGATGGATTACGCCACTAGAACTGCGCTAGCTTCAGACTGCGCTGGGATCGAACTGCACTGCAAAGGATCTGGCAGACTGCGCTTCGGTTGGGCTGGCAGACTACGCTGGGAGTTGACAGCTGGACCGCGCTAACAGCTGTCCTAGAATGCGGCACGGCTCAAAAAACGAACAGACTTCTCGCTTTTCGGGCTGTCAGTTGTCAGAAAATCTGATTTTGTGTCAGGTAATGATGACGTTGCCACGTCAGCTAGCACGCTTGGATGTTAGCGCGGTTCGGCCTCGCGCAGTTGGTTTGTTACGCAGTCTGTCTCCTGCACAATTCATTTGAAGGGTGCGCAATTTGATTTTTATTACTTTTTTGATGGGTGCAACTTGATTTTTAGGACCTACAAGACCCCCTTCAAAGTTTTCAAAATTTAAAAATATTCAAAGTTTCGAAATACTTTGAATTTCGAATTTAAAATCAAGTTGCGCAAGTGGCGCTTTGACTGCGTGTTTGGAGGAATCAGCTCTGACTTTTATGGTACAATCTGAGGTTACTGTTACACTTCTGAAAACTATAAATAGTTTTCATTCTCATTCTGTCAAGCTTTACTTGTTTTCGATTTTCTGAAGAGATAAAAAGATTCCCTCCTACTCTGACTTCCTTCTTCTTCTTCCCGCCGTCGATTGCAATGGCACCCAAGCGTACAACTACTGAGAAGGGCAAGGCCCCCGCCGAGACCTCGACTCGGGTTGCGCCCTGAATCTCTCGTCATGAAATTGGCCACCCAGCACTGCAAGGTAGATGACAAACTCGATCGAAACCCATTTTTAGGGTTCTTAACATTTTTGAACCTTCATACCTCTATCTTTTTAGAGATTGACGGTATTGCGCCGCCCTGTTTAGGGTTTTGGTTGCACACACAATAGTTTTCATTTTTATGAAAACTATACTCTTGCGCAATCGGTTGGAAAGCGCTGACAGATGTTCGGCGCAATCCATCGATTTGCGCAAGTAGGTTGAGCCAGTTGATGCACCGCTGGAAGCTTCGAGGGAAGCCAACTTCCCTGAAGAAGTCAACGAGCCGCTGCGCATCTCCTTAAAGGTTGTCAGATCTCCAATCAAGGAGAGGAAGAAGAGGAAGGCGGAAGAACCTTCTTCTCCGGTTTCTAAGAGGAAGCTTGTCTTAGAATCCTCAGAAAGGGTCACTACCCGGTCGCAATCTCGGCAGCATGCTGAGTCGGCTCAGAGAGAAGAGGCGACGACTCCGACCTCTCTTCAAAGGCAAGTAGATGTCGTAGATGTAGAGAGTCCGGAGAGACCTTTACGCAGAAAGAAGAAAGTTTTCAGGAGGAAAGTGGCCACTCCTCCAAGACCTATCCCGTCATCGGTCGTGACCAGTGCTGTCGCCGGAGTCATGATATCGTCCCCTACACGTGCCTTTGAACCCAGGCAGGAAGCTTTCAGTCCAGAGAGAAGGGACGAGGTTGTAGAGACCAGGAAGGAAATCGCAGAGACAACAGATAAGGCTGCAAAGCCAAATGAGCCAGAAATATCTCCCGAAGCACCGCAATCTCCAACACTTGCAACAGAAACCGCCCACCTTCCAGCTTCTCCTCGATCACTACGTGCTGAAGAAGATCGATTAATGATCGATGCTCTGAATGACTGTGACTTCGGCCTCCATGATGATATAGATCTGGTTGCCGCAAGTGATAGCGAAGAAGCACAAGAAGAGAGTGCAAGTGATGAAGATACATCAGCAGAGGCTGTTGATGACACTCTGAATCCAGAAGAGGATGCTGATGTACATGCATCCCCAGAGAAGAATGCGGTTAAAGAAGTATCACCGGAGGGAGCTACTATCACCCATCAAGGAGGTATTGGTATTGACTGATATTAATACCCTTTTTTTATGGATTAAATGGCTGACATCTTAATTTTTTATCCATACAGAAATTCAACTTTCTTCGATTCCTCCAATATGCACAGATATAGTGCAAATAAAGGCGATAGCCAGCAGTAGCCGTCATTTATCAGGCGGCTCTGAAGCGGGTAGTAGCCAGGCGGTAATGTCTGAAGCTACTTCTGCGAGGCTACAACCCATGTCAGTAGATGACAAACTTGTCACTGGACCCAGCAATGGTAAGATTGCCCTTACTTGTGATCCTTTTCGATAGTTGCTAATGACAGCAAACTGATGGGATTTATTTAATTTCGTAGAGGAACATCTGGGAGGAGCGACCAGCTCTACCATGGCTCCTTTGTCCAAAGAGACCTCAACTCACGTTCAAGAAGCTGAACATCCACATGTACAGGCACCTGCTGCTTCGACGTCCATTGGGAGTAGCTGCTACACCCGGTACAATAGCTACTAACAGATTATAATTGGCTCCTTCACCAACCTTTTCTTCAATTCATTGGGACCCTTAGTAGAAAGGGTAATGGAGAAAGAAGATGTTGGTTTCATCACTGTTAGAGGCCCAACCTCTTATCTGATCAGTGCTATCCGAAATCAAGGTGATGAAGCTCAAGTTGTTTATCTTGAACACATACTGAATGAGCTGGAGGAATCAGTTAAGATCTACAAAGATCTTAATCGGGGAGAGGTGGAACCCTTGGTACATGCTGAGTTTGAGAGGATGTCTCGAGAGGCTGCAGTTACGAAAGCTGATTTCCAGGTTTTCTTGGACACTTTCGCTGCCAAGTCTTCAGAGTATAACTCCCAGATGGAAATAATAGAATATGCTGCTGGGGAGAAGGAAAAGAAAGTTGCTGAGCTGAAAGCAGAGTTTGATCGACTTCAAGACGAGTTGAGAATTGTTCAACTTGCTCTGGAAGAAGAGACAACTCAACATCAAGCTGCAGTCCAGCAACTGGATATTCTGACCCACAAAAGAAATGAGTATGTCAGGACTCATCAAGCTGAAATCTCCCGCCGACTAGTAACTTTGCCGTCTTTTGATGATAAATCTGGAATGGAAGAAGCTAGAAGGTGGGTGTTTGATTCTCGTAAGGAGCGACTTCAAACTTTAAAGCAGCAGATGGCTAGTTTGATGACCCCACCAGCTGAATAGGAAGACTTTTGTATCTTCTGTTTTGTGACATGTCTTTTTGTAATGCCTTTTAATTTTGATCAATAAAAAGATATTTTCTTTGTGGCTCTATTATTTATTGCATATCTCATTTGGATATAAATAATAGCAATAGAAAATATATTCAGAGGTCCGGGACATGATATATTTCTTGATTTAGAAAATAATTATATTCATTATATCTACTTTGAGGTAATGTGGACATGGCATAATATAATTTGTTGAATATCATTATTTCAGTAGACAACTTAATCAAATATAACAAATACATGACAAGTTGCTGATATGAATGAACGGATTAATGAACGGGTGAATCGTCAAAAATGTGTGAACGAAATGACTCGTCGGAATGAACGGATGGACCGTCAAATGAATAGAATGAACGGATGAACCGTCGGATAGATGGAATGAACGGATGAACCGTCGGATAGATGGAATGAACGGATGAACCGTTGGATAGATGGAATGAACGGGCGAACCGTCGGATGAATGTAGTGAACGGGCGAACCGTCGAATGAATGGGTGAACGGGTGAACCGTCAGATGAATGTATTGAACGGATGAACCATCGGATGAATGTACTGAATGGGCGAACCGTCGGATGAATGGGTGAACGAGTGAACCGTCGGATGAATAGATGAACGGGTGAACCGTCAGATGAATGTAGTGAACGGATGATCCGTCGGATGAATGTAGTGAACGGGCGAACCGTCGGATGAATGGATGAACGGGTGAACCGTCGGATGAATGGATGAACAGGTGAACCGTCAGATGAATGTAGTGAATGGATGATCCGTCGGATGAATGTAATGAACGGATGATCCGTCGGATGAATGTAATGAACGGGCGAACCGTCGAATGAAGGTAGTGAACGGATGAACCGTCGAATGAATGTGTCGTTTCATTGTTTCACGAATCTCTGTCTATAAATAGAACAGAAGATTAGATGGAATGATCACTTTCACTTTTCAACACAAAGATGTCGTCTGGAAATGCATCCAAGAAGGCTGAGATCGCCCCGAAGGTTGAAGTGGGCACTGAGGAACGTCCAATCGAGCCGGCACGGCCAAAATAGACAGCGGCTGTAATGCCCCGCTCCGCACGGTACATTATGCTGAGTCGTTGACTCGAAGAGTTACGTTGACCCGATTACGTATCGATACGAATCGATACATAGTGTTGAGTTATCCCGAGCAATGTATCGAACTAAGTCGATGCGAAGAGTTTTCTTGTCCCAAAGAATGCATCGAGTGAATCGATGCGAAGCGCCGCGTTACCTCGAAGGATAAGTGCGTTGAGACGGCTCGAAGATTCTAAGAAATCGAATCGACCAAGGCGCAAGTCCGAATCGATGCAAGTATTGATTTTAGTTGGTTTCATGTGCAGGCTATACGTTTACGCTGAAATGTTAGAGGTCGATCTTTTGCCTTATTCAGTAAGGGGTCCACGAAAGCAAATCGTCGCCTTGCGACGGACTGAGGCGTTGGCACGGTAAGCCCAAATCGGACGTATAATTCAATAAGCACAAAATGCTCGAATGGCTAAGTCAGGAGAGTGGCCGTGCAACAAAGTTATGAAATCGAGCCGCATCGTCTCGGCGAAACGACGAAGGCGTATCGACTCAAGGTGGGAGGATTGACTTCTTTTTACTCCTTCATTCGATAAGTCAAATATATCATTGTATGCTGAGTTAACCTATCAACGCCACGGGCGTGGCTCGATAGAAAGATAAACGTAGTGCATGTCGAACACTAGATAGAACAATTGAAATGAATCGTACGGCAAACGTACGAGTCGCTAGGGAACATTGGATATCGCAAAGGCGAGCGCCTCGGTGCGCAAGCCGCAAGAACATGGGATAACTGTACTCGGCGAGTGCCTTAGTGCACGAACCATACCATGCCTTCGCGCACGAGTTAGAACGGCTAGAACATTGAAAGACAATAGGCGAGCGCCCTAGCGCGCAAGCCACGGACATTGAATGCTAAGTCATAGAACATCGGTATATGGTCGAAACGTACCTACGTGCACGGGATAATAAAAGATGGCTTCGTTGCGAAAGAATACAGTTGTGGCATGAATGTGATGGAACTGTCGGATATGACATAATGCCTCGAAAGGTGTTCGGGACCTTCGGGTCGTTCGGTTGGCGAGCATTGAGTTGAGGCATGAAGCCATTGAACATTGAAACGAAGTATGAAACGTAAGAACATAGAAAGTTAACGGAAGAAATACGAGATGATAATGCGGCATGGTGCCCTTCGAAATGTTCGCGGCCTTCGGGCGTTCGATGAGAACATTCGGCGTTGTGCCAATTGAAATAGAGATAAGCGAACTTGTTTGGTTGTATGAAAGATACGATTCGTTGCATGGTCAAATGGACTTAAAGATATAAAAGCCCGTGCATGGATATTCCCTCGAACGCGACGTGCCAGGGCGCTGGGACCGTTCGGCCTAGGAGGGATTCGTTTTCGGTATTGTTGGTGCACTTCATTTAGAAGGGTAGCGACCTTCTGGTGAATGTGATAAGCCACTTGCTGCGATTATTTCGGTGGCCTCTGATGTTGGTTAGCAACCGCACAGAGTTAACATCGTCTTATGTTTCGATTCGATAAATATAAGTCCATTCTAGCCCGAAAAGCTAGTGACCTTCATATAGATAAGGGCGATGGGTTTGGAAGTGCAAGGTATGCGTATATCCTGCATGGACGAATTCTGTATAGAGGGCACTTATAACGTGACAGGGAAAACGGATAGGTGCATTCACCTTGCGTCGGTTGCAAGGGCGGGTGCGTCGATATTGTAAGTTGCGCCACGAATCAAACACGAAATTGCTTGCCTGTTTACTTATGCAAATTGAATAACATCTTGCCATGCTTTACGCTTTCGAATATGCCATAAAATTGACCCTAAGGAGAACATAGCAAGATCATAAGCTAAGTTGCATGATTCAAAATAAATATTAAAATGTCGGTTTGGAAAGAAGATCTTTGATTCAGTACATGCGAGGACGAACGTACTGATCCCCCACCAGCTTCATGCAGGGTGCAGGGAATGGATTGCTCGCGGCAAAGCGTTGCTTGAACGCGTTGAGGCTTGGAATGCTGAAGCGTATTGAAGCGTGCGATCGCATTGACGCTCAGACTCGCGACAAGATTGATGCGGCCGAGATATAGAAGGCATGATGTATGGAACAGCAAAATCCTTTGTGGGCAAGAGAGAACCTGAGTGTTGTAGCCAATCTGGCAAATTCTGTTGGGCTATCGAAAGCCTTTGTAATCTGATTTTGAATATCAATAAAGTGAATCGTTTTCGTATACTCTGTTTTGCCTTTCGTTGTTAATATTCAACTCAAAGATAACTATTTGAGAACTTGTCATCTTGCCTTGCACGAGCGCAACTCCAGGCTCGTGCGGCATCACGCCCCAGTGAGGACGATGATTCGGGTGATTCCGGGTCGGGGCATGACAGAGGCGGGCGAAGGTTCGTCTGCACCCAAGCCGCCAAGGGACATCTTGGACTTTCTGCTTGAACCAGGGACGATTGAGGAAGAAGTGGCCATGAGGATGGCTGCTTGCAAGTTCCTGATGGGTTCGAGCAAGGAAGTTCTCGGCTCCTTTGCCGATTATGTTTTTGAAAAGGACGACAGTGGTCCTCGTCCTGTCTATAAGAAGGACGATAGCGATCCTCGTCCATGATATTATGTAACATCGTTTATGATGAAATACAATCAACCTTTATTTATGAACTGTCTGATCATATTTACATAAAATCCCTGTTACATTCATACATAGTATTTCTTAAAAAATTTGCCATTGATGGGCATCATTGCAACCCGACCGTCTAGCTCGAAAAGTTGATAGGCTCCATTTGAGAAGACTTTGCTTACGATATATGGACCTTCCCACTTTGCATCGAACTTGCCCTTGCTCATATGAGTCATAGTCATAGGACGTCTGACGGTTAGAACTAGTTCTCCTTTCTGAAAGACTCTGACTTTAACTTTGCGGTTGAAAGTCTTCGAGATGCGGGCTTGGTATAACTCAATATGCTGTTGAGCCAATAACCTTTTCTCATTAAGTGCTTCTAATTCCTGAAAGCGAAGGAGGTCATTGTTCTCTGTAGTGAGCTCGTTGGCGATGGCCATCCGCAGGGATAGGATCTGAAGTTCCAAAGGTAGAACTGCTTCACAATCGTACACCAGAGAGAAAGGTGTACAGCCTGTAGGGTTACGGACCGTAGTACGGTAGGCCCATAGAAATTCTCCAAGCTTTTCACTCCAGTTCCGTTTGTTAGTAGATACAAACTTCTTAAGGAGCTTGATGATAGTCTTGTTGAATGCTTCAGCTAAACCATTAGCAGCAGGATTGTAAGCTGTCGAAGCGACATTGTCAATCCGATGATCGTCACAAAACCTGGTGAACTTTTGACTGACGAACTGGGGTCCATTGTCATGAATGATTCGTCGAGGTACACCAAATCTATAGATGACATGGTGTTTGACGAAGTTGATGACACTACTGGTCTTGACTTCAGCCAGAGGTATAGCTTCAGCCCATTTGGAGAAGTAGTCGGCTATAGCTAGTATGAACCCATGTCCTCTAGAAGAAGGTGGATTGATGGGACCTATAATATCCATGCCCCAAGCTTCGAAAGGCCAGGAAGCCGCAGTCGGATGAAGGAATTCCGACGGTTGATGGCTGAAATCCGTATAGATTTGACAAGCTCGACATTTCCTTGCATATTCAATGGCATCAGATACCATAGAGGGCCAGTAGTAACCCATGCGTCGGATACGATCTTGTAGCTTAGGACCAGGTTGATGCGCTTCGCAAACACCGTCGTAAGCTTCACGCAATACTTGCTTCGCTTCATCACCAGCAAGACAGCGCAAAAGTAGACCATCATAAGTCCGTTGATAGAGAGTCTTGGTGGTCTGATTATAGTAGAACCGGAGAGACCGTCGACGAATACTCGTAGCCTCCTTGGGATCTTCAGGGAGTATATCATGAACCACGAAGTCGATGAAAGGAGTTCTCCAATCTTCACTAATAACATTGGCTTCAGTAAGATTATTGAACTCAATATTATGATTGTTTTCGATGCAGAACAATTCCCGATTAGAGACAACCACCACTTGCTGTCTTTTGATAGGGATGGCTAAGATTATTACAAGCTTGGCCAAAGCATCTGCCTCAGTATTGTAAGATCGGCGGACATATTCGATAAAGAAGGCTTTGAATGCTGTAGCCATGCTGATTACCGCTTCATGATAAAAGCACTAGATCTTGATGACGAACTTCATAGGTTCCTCTAACCTGGTTAACAACCAGCTTGGAGTCGCCATAGACTTCAAGATATTCGACGTCCAGTTGCTTAGCTAATTGAAGGCCAATGAGTAGAGCATTGTATTCTGCTACGTTGTTGGAGCAAGGTTCATCTAGGGAGTAGGCTCTTTGGATAGTTGACCCGTCTGGAGAAACAAGAACAACTCCAACTCCTGCGACAATGGTACCATTTGGTCCGATCCTGGATGCACCGTCGAAGAACAGACGCCAAGTAGGAAATTCTTCAGAGATCATATTTGATTCCAGTGTCTCGTCTGAAATTTCATCATAAAGCTTAGATGTCTCTGGTATAGGATGAGCTGCTAAGAAATCTGCCAGCGCTTGACCTTTAACAGATTTTTGAGGAACATATACCATGTCATATTGGGCTAGCAGAATGGCCCACATAGATAACCGAGAATTGAGTGTGCTAGGCTTCTTCATCAGTACCCGAAGAGGATTAACTCGGGAAATAATGTGAATAGTTTGGCCGATGATGTAATGCCTCATCTTTTGAACAACAAACATAAGAGCTAAGCATTCTTTTTCGACCGGACTATAACGGTGTTCGGCACCAATCATAGTACGACTGAGGTAATAGATGGCCTGTTCATGACCTTCTTTGTTTTTTTGGACAAGTAGAGCACCTAATGAATGATCCATAGCACGGACATACATTAAGAATGGTATGTCCGAGATCGGTGGCACCAAGACTGGTGGGTTCATGAGATATCGCTTTATATCATCGAATGCTTGTTGACATTCTTCGGTGCAAATAAAAGATACACCCTTCTTCATTAGCTGAGTAAATGGTCTGCAGCATCCAGACATATTCGAAATGAACCTCCTGATGTACGCAAGTCGACCTTGGAATCCTCGTAGCTCTTTTAGGTTGCGTGGAGGACGCATCTCTTGAATGGCTTTGATCTTCTTTGGATCTACATGTATACCCTTAGAGGTAATGACGAAGCCGAGAAATTTGCCACTAGAGACACCCAAGAATGACTTTGCGGGATTCATTTTGAGTTGATGTTGGCGCATGAGATTGAAGATAGTTCTTAAATCCTGGATGTGATCATCATTTAGACGACTCTTGACGGCAATATCGTCGACATAACATTCAACAGTCTTGCGAAGATGATCTCGAAAGATTTACTCATAGCTTGTTGGTAAGTTGCACCCGTATTCATGAGACTAAATGGCATCATGGTATAGCAATAGACTCCGCGAGGAGTGCGGAAAGAAGTATGTTTTTCATCTTCAGGATTCATCCGAATCTGATTATATCTGGAGAATCCATCCATGAAGGATATCCTTTCAAACCCACAAGTATTGTCGATCATGACATCTATGATAGGGAGAGGAAACTCATCTTTTGGACAGGCTTCGTTAAGATCTCGGAAGTCGATGCAGACTCGAACTTTGCCAGTTTTCTTCAAGACTGGAACAACGTTGGCTACCCAATCTGGATGCTGTTCTTCTCGGATAAAGCCACAAGCGATGAGCTTCTTGACTTCATCGTCGATTGCATCCATCATTTCTGGCTTGAATCGCCTTTGATGTTGTTTGACCGGCTTTGCATTAGGCAAGATATTCAATTTGTGAGTAGCAACTTTGGGATCTAAACCTGGCATTTTTTCATAACTCCAAGCAAAGACATCAATATATTCTCGAATAAGAAGAATTAATTCTTGCTTATCTGCCTCTGGAAGTTTCTTGCTAATGAATATTGGACGAGGTGACCCGCTTTCTCCTACGTCAATTTGAACTAATTGATCTTCGGTAGGAGGTTCTCGTTGTTCGAATCGAAGTTCCCATTGGGTATCCATTCGTTGAGCCCAAGGATCTGTTTCAGGACTTTCTTCGATGTCTTCCTCATAACCTTCTGGAAGTTCGGCAGAGACCATGTTAGAAGATACAATCAGCCGATGAACCTGACCAATACTGGTGTCAGAATCCCATGATCTAGAATCAGAAGAATTAGAGCGCTCCTCACTATCGGATTCGGAGACTGCTGGAGATAAGACTGGAGGTGAAGCATATCCGAGACCTCTTTTTGTCCTGCTGTAGTACATGTCTGATTTACCTTTCAGAACAACCGTACGGATAGGAGTTCTTCTACCCTTACCGTAGTTGAGGCCATTCTTGAAGTCATAACCCATCTTTCGGATGATGTCTTTTGATTGTTGACTATAACGACGAAGTTGGAGACGTCCTGTATCGTTACTTTTGCTATCATTCGTATAGCTGAATTTTTGTTCTGGCCCTTTACTAAAAAGTATTGGACTTTCGCCTCTTTTTCGAGAAGGGACAACAAAGTATGAATCATCTGGGTGTTCGAGTAAGACTTCTGTTTGAAGAGACTGTACGACTCCTATTGTAAATGACTGAAAGCTATCTAACATATCCAAATAGCACTTAGCATGATAAATGACATCAGTATACTGGAAAGGAGATGCTTTTTCATTGATTTGTACATCTGTATTTACAACAGGACCTTTAGCCTTAGCAGACTTGGTCAGATTCATTACAAGAGGGGGAGAAGAAGAACGTGGAGGAGGATTGCTACGACGAAGGTCAATAACAAGTGGCTCAGAGGAGGTGAGCTCCCTTTTATCCTTGTTATGAGATAAATCAATAATAAGTGGCTCAGAAGAGGTGAGCTGCCTTTTATCCTTGTTACGATGTAGTTCGATAACAAGTGGCTCAAAAGAGGTGAGCTTCCTTTGATTTTGACCACCATCAGTTGGTTGCTTCTGGACTGGCAAGTGAATAGCCAGTGGTTTGGAGGACTGAGGATGAGAAACACGTCCTTTAACAGGTATGATGAGGGTGTCATTGGGCACTGATTCTTGTTCTTCTTCAGTGTCCAGAGCCAGTACTACCTTCATGAACTCATCTTTATACATGCGAGCATCGTTACAATATGCTTCGACACCTTTGAAGAGGTAAAGATCTGCAACCTCTTTTTGAACTTCTCCTTTGTCATCAACATATTTGAAACATTGATGGAGAGTCGAAGGAACAATGTTATGTTCATGCAAGAATGGTCTCCCCAAAAGAGCATTGTAAGAGCAACCATGGTTGTCTATAATGTAGAAGGTCACCTTTGTGCGGAGATTGCCTATTTGGAGTTTTAGGCAAATCTTGCCCAGAGGCTCACTTCTTCCTTGGTTGAACCCCGGGATGGTGGTGATTGTACCAGAAAGACTATGTACTAGGATCTTCAGAGCATCTAACATTGTCTTCGGCATGATGCTGAGTGCTGACCCTGCAGGATCTATCAGAATACGATCGACTTTCATCGAGTCAACATATCCTGTATAGTATAAAGGACGGTCATGCCTATTGTCTTCCATCAGCATATCATCCTGTGTGAAGGTAACATTTGGAATTAACTCCAACACACTGTGACAATGGAGGCAAGAGACAGGCTCTGCTTTCGACTTCTTTAGAAGGGTTAGACAGGTTTCCGTCTGCATGAGAGCTTCACTCAGAGTTTCTCGAGTCTCTTTGGAGAGGCGCAAGAGCTCGAAGATTGACAGCCTGGCCGGTGTATTGGCTAGTTGAGCCAAGATATCAAAGTTATATGGCTTCTCAAGTCCAGAAGGAGATGACTTCTTCAAAGGTTTGTCGAAGCGGACTTGTTGTTTGCTTTTGTCGGCTACTATCGGTTTGGAAGGAATGTGTTCTACAACCGGTGAGGATGCAGAAGGGATGTCATCAGCAGAGACAAGTTGCACTGGAGCAGACTCAGAAGAAGAAGCAGGGTTTTCTTGATTTTCAGGAACTTCCTGTAGGTAGGCTTTCCCTGACCTGGTGCCCAGCAGGATTTTCTCTTCAAATATGGGGTCAAAAGACACCATATTACAGATCTTTGTTCTGCCCTGGAGCGGTCTTTTTGCTTATAAGGAGCCTCGAAGTCAGAAACAAGATCCGGGTGGATCCACATAATCTCGCCATTATCAAGAGATAAGGGGACGAGACCTTCACTTCGTGGAGGAGGGAGATTATCGATCTCGAGAGTGGCCTTGGGGATAGGGATGACACCATGCTGTACCATCTGTAGAGGAAAGTTACCGAACTGTACTGAGACCATATTCGCGGTAACAGTCTTCTCATCTTATTGAAGAGTGACAACACCAGCGTTGACTAGCTCTTGAATTTTACCTTTGAGCACGTAACATACTCGAGTGGGATGCCCAATGAACCTGTGATAAACACAATATTTGGGATGATCAGTCTTACCGACCTCGTCAGGCTTCTTCGGGTTTGGGAGTTGGAGTTTATTGCTTTTGATCAAGCAATCAAAGATGCTCACGGTATCGTTCTCGTCAAAGGAGTACTCTACTTTCGGACGAGGTTCCCTTGGTGGAGGGGCAGAAGGAGTAGAAGTAGAAGTAGGTGGAGCTACGTTAACGGCCAGAGATTCTTTGTTCTTCAAGTTGATGTTCAAAGTTTCTTTACCCTTGCGGTTGTTCTGGTGATTACCGCCACCAGATGTAGGGTGTTCATCCCGGTCGGGGTTAGACATGTGTACCCCCAACTGCTTGAACTTGTCAGCGCTAACTTCAGCTGCTTTAGCGTTGACAATGAATAATGGCCAGTCTTGAAATTGAGTTGACCCTGTCCACATGCTGATGATAGGAAAAAGATTTGCCTTGCAGGTATCTATAGTGACAACGACCGAAGTTCCATGAGGCATCTTTAATGCTTCTCGGCAGAATCTTTCAATGAAACTCTCAGCGGTTTCATTATTTCTTTGTTTGATCTTGTTGAGGGCCGACATGGTCATGTCGTTGATTCCCTTGTAGAATCGCTCCAAGAAGATTTGTTTAAGACCCGAGAAAAAGGTAATACAGCCATCGGGCAAGCTCCTGTACCAATCGTATGCTACACCGGCTAAACAGCCGACGAATACCCTGGTAAGAAGAGCGTCATTTGGTTGAAGTTGAACAGTCATTACCTTAAAGTGGTTAATGAACTGACTTGGAGATGTGCTGCCGTCAAACAGCAAAATTGTAGGGATTTTGTACTTTGGAGGAAATGGGACTTCCTTCCACTCAATTGGATAGGGTTGTTTGATCCCCAATCTCTGTAAGTTGTCCTTCTCTTTGAAGGCCTCGAATTGAGTGCGCAAGAGTTTGACAGCTTCATTAGCATCCTCCGGTAATGAAGAAGGAGCAGGCTAAATTACAGTGTTAGGGGGAGGAACAGCGTGATAAGTACTACCCCCAGCTCCTGACTGACTGGGTGTGGGTTGAACTTGTACAGGGGGTATTTGAGGAGATACTACCCCCAACCCTGCATTGACAGGTATCGACGATGCTATAATCTCAGAATTTGCAACAGATGTGGTCGGTAGTACTGTATGTTGGGCCATGATGATAGAATGCATACTGGCGACCATTTCAGCCATGGTCTGCAGCTTATCTTGCAGTGCAGTTATTCGTTGTTCTTGATTTGCTGAACTAGAAGTGTCTGGATCTTCAGTGATAACATAGGCTGTCACTTCTCTAGGTACAGTAGAGGATACTGTTTGTTCAGAACTTTCGCTATATGCATCATAATCAGAAAAGGAATCATCTCCTGAATGAGAAGTAGGAAGATGACCAGAAGGATCTTGGAGAAGATTCTTTTGACCGATTATGTCTCGGCTTTGAGATCGGGTATGTCGAAATACTCCTTTGGAAGATTCATGGAGTAAATCTAAGTACCGTTGGCTGGACCTGCGAGGTTTGTCATGTTTAGAGAACTTTCTACCCCAGTGTCTCGAGAAGCCATATTGACGGAAGCATACAACACTTCGTCTTCATCTTCTGACATAGGTTCGGGAGTTGCAAAATTCAGACGATCGAAGACAGATTGTTTTGTTGTCTGGCAACAGCACTGGATGACAACCTTGTGATTACAATGGTGTTCAAGTGGTTGATCTGGAGGTGTCGAGATATTTTCCCGCTTTTGTTTGAGGTGCTCTTGGAGATCAGGAACAATGACGGGACGAAAAGAAGTTTGAGGGATATGTTCTTTGACCACATTCGGAACATGGTTCCGGTTCTTCAAATGTTTTGTCCCATGAGTATATAGAGAAGTACTCACCTCATTAGCATAGGTGTCAGGATTTTTCATCCTGAAAGTTTGTCTCTGATGCAGGTTCATCTTCGGCATTGGCTGTTTGCGTTTCACCGAAGTTAATGTAGACCGAGGTCTATTGAGATAATCCCGAAGATCAGCAAACTCACCCCCAGGGGTTTCTGTCTGAGACACCAGTAATTTTCCTTGCTGTGAGCGGGATATCCGGAGAGTTAGGAGATCTCGAAATTCTGCTACCGGAGTAGGCAGAATACCTCTTTGATCAGTACATTTCCCTTTGGCAGGGAGAGAAGAGATCTTATTTGAAAGAGTTCTTGTGCTGATTGGTGCCGAGGCTCATTCAAATTGATCTTCTACGGTAAAAATCGGAGAAGACTGAGAAAAGACCAAAGGACCTTTTTCCTTGTTTTGTGAAGAAGGGTTGGCTAAAGAGTGTTTCCCTCTGTTGTCTTCCAAGTCATGGAACGAAGAAGTTCGAAAAAAGACCAACATGCCTTTTCCTTTGTTCTGAGGAGGAGAAGGCATAGTCAACAGACTACCCCCAGTGGATTGCGTTGGAGCAACAGGGTGCTTGGGAAGAGGAGAAGAGTTTTTCCCCTTGCTGTGAGAAGAAGGAAGATTAGCCAAAGGGCCATCCCTATTAGATTGCGCTGGAACAGCTTGCGCAGAGGTTGAAGTGGCAATATGCGCATTGGCTGATTGCGCATGGAAAGCTTTGACAGATGGCCTTTTGGCCACAGAAACTGTAGTTTGTGCAGCAAGAGTTCTAGCTTCAGTGGATTGCGCAGGAGGGAAGGAGGTCACCAACTGCGCCAGGGGGAGAGGAGTCTTAGACTTTGCCATGGCAGCATAGAAAGTGGCTTGTGCGGCAGCAAGGAGAGCAGTACACTGCACAGGAGCTCTGGCTTGCGCTTTGGTAGCGCGGGTGGGGTTTTGCGCAGGAGCAGAAGTGGCCAGTGGCTCCTTAGCAGCAGAGACAGCAGGTTGCGCAGATGATTGCGCAGAGGACTTTGGAGTCCACACTGAACGAACCTTGCTCTTGGCAGAGGTTGTAGTACGACGAGTAGCCCCGGAGTTGATCATCGCCTTGTAGGCAGTCTGGTTGACCTTTACAACCAGCATCTTCTGCGTCTTTTCGATAGACGCAACGTCACATTGAGTTGTCACTTCCTCGTCGGAGGAGAAAGTCGTCCCCAGCAGAGTCGTCATTTTGTTTGCAAAAACAAAAGTGTTCTTTTTATTTCACAAACTTTGTAAGAAGATTACAATTGAATTCTGGGAAAGTACAACTATAGGAATCCGATCTGAAGACGATCGCTTTATCCCTTGGACGATGTGAACTTTGAAGACGGTAGCCTCTGAAGAAAGCAGCAGCACTTGGACAAGAACTCCTGATCTCTCTGATGATCGTGAATGATCTGGAATGATCTTGATAATGAAGGACTTGAAACTCTATTTATAGAATTCTGGAAAATAACTAATTAGTAGTTATTTCTGGATTGCGCAGGTTAGATTGCGCAGACATTGGACTGCGCTGGCAGTTACTCAATCATGGCTCAACTGTATTAGACGCGTGGCATTATTTGATTGAAATATGCATGGTCGTGTACAGACGGTTGCCACGTGGTGAGCAATTGATGGCATGTAGGCCACGTATAAAATGTCAGTTATCTTGATGGATTGCGCCACTAGAACTGCGCTAGCTTCAGACTGCGCTGGGATCGAACTGCGCTGCAAATGATCTGGCAGACTGCGCTTCGGTTGGGCTGGCAGACTGCGCTGGGAGTTGACAGCTGGACCGCGCTAACAGCTGTCCTAGAATGCGGCGCGGCTCGAGAAACGAACAGACTCTTCGCTTTTCGGGCTGTCAGTTGTCAGAAAATCTGATTTTGTGTCCGGTAATGATGATGTTGCCACGTCAGCTAGCGCGCTTGGATGTTAGCGCGGTTCGGCCTCGCGCAGTTGATTTGTTGCGCAGTCTGTCTCCTGCGCAATTCATTTGAAGGGTGCGCAATTTAATTTTTATTACTTTTTTGATGGGTGTAACTTGATTTTTAGGACCTACAATGTCCAGATAGTATATTCTATAAGAAACATCTAAGTCTAGATAGTACATTCTACAAGAAACATCTAAGTCTAGATAGTACATTCTAAAAGAAAAATCTAAAAAATGAAAGTACATCTCTCTCAATCATCTTCAGAATATTCATCTTGTCCGTCTTCCTCGACCTCATCTTCCTCTTCCTCCTCCTTCTCATCTTCAGTTTCATCTTCGCCTTCGTCGGCTTCGCCTTCCTCTTCGGATAATTCTACATCTTCTACATTAGTCGTGTAATACGTAACTTCCGTGGAGTCCACATCAACAATATTGGTTACAAGAGGTAGCTCGTCCTCCTGATAAGCTTTTTCGTCAACATTAAAAGTATCTCTAGCTTTAGTCTTGCATACTGCCCACCAGTCAGACTTCGTTGCTCCCCGTCTCGGATAAGCTGTGAAGTACACGAGCTGAGCCTGAGTTGATAGGACAAATGGTTCGTAGCCTTGATATCTACGCTTGTAGTTTATATCCACAAGACCATGCTTGTCAATTTTCTAACCTTGATTTTTAATCGGATCGAACCATTCACACTTGAACAACACGATCTTTGCTGGTTCTCTGCCATAATTATATGTCAACTCCACAATCTCTCGTAAGATGCCAAAGAAATCATTTCCTGGATTGAAGTCTTTGTAGTTTGAAGATTTGATACACAAATAACTATTTTTTGTGGAATCAAGATCCAGGAAGCTGTATCTGATTGGAGCATTTGTCGACTTGAACCTAAAGCCGTTGACACAGTAACTTGGCCATATTTTAACAAAAGTAATTGGTCTCTTGGCAAGAGTTCTAATTAATTCAATATTTGGTGAAATTAGACGATCGACCTGAATACCAAAGAAGAGATAGTAAGTTATTTATTGCGCAGTTGTATTTGAAGAGGCCAGTAATTACTGAGTTGCTTACATATTCGCTCGACCAAGAAGGAAAATGATGTCTCATTTCTTGTTCTAATGCTTCGTCTGTTAGGTAGGGTCTAACCGACCTCAACTCATTATTATATGTGCTGAAAAATAACGAAGCAACCGTCGATTAGTATAATAATATTAGCTTATACTATTACATTGAGATGACATAAACTCATCATTAATTACTTATCCCTCTAGCTTCTCCACTTCATCCTCATCGCAATTGAGTAATATATACAACTGAGCAGCCCTTAGCTCTTCGTCATTCAAATATTTTTTCTTCATTTTTTCCGAAGGCTTTCCGGACGCATTGAATACTTTCAGTATTCCATCATTAGATTCTTGATATCCATCATCGTTTCTCGGAGTCCTCGTTCTATTCGTAGCAACATGAGGTTTGAAATACGTCGAGCAGAAGTTTGTAATCTCTTCGAGAATATAGGCTTCACAAATAGAACCCTCGACCCGAGCCTTATTTTTCACCTTCCTCTTTAGGTGGTTCAAATGCCGCTCAAACGGGTACATCCACCGATAACCGACGGGCCCACCAACATATGCCTCATAGGAAAGATGAATTGGCAAATGCTCAATGGAGTCGAAGAATCCATGAGAAAATACCTTCTCGAGCTTGCACAGTGTTACCGCAATATCGTTCTCCTGCTTTTCTAGACGATCAACGAGCAACTTAGTAGAACAAAGATCTCTGAAGAATATGCTAAGCTCGGTCAATGGATCCCAAACAACATGGGGTAAGAATTTCCGAAATGTAATCGGAATTAACCTCTCCATGAATACGTGACAATCATGGCTCTTCATACCTGTCAGTTTGTTCTTCTTGAGGTCAACGCATCTTCTCAAGTTCGAAACATACCCGTCTGGAAATTTCAGACCATGAATCCACCTACAAAGTCTGACTTTATCCTCTTTCTCCAGTGAGAAAATTGCCTTAGGCTGCTTCAACTTCCCATTCCCCTCCTCTATCAAATGCAATGCAGGACGTCTACATATTTCTTCCAAGTCCAATCTAGCCTTTGGATTGTCTTTCGTCTTCCCCTTTACGTCCATTACAGTATTAATTATGTTGTCAAACACATTCTTCTCGATATGCATGACATCAAGGTTATGTCTAATCAGATTGGTGCTCCAATATGGCAGATCCCAGAATGTACTCCTCTTCGTCCAGTTATGAGTGCGACCAAATCTGTCACACTTGTTGCTCGTAGCAGGCTCTTCAATAGCTCTTGGTAAATCTTTTACCTCATCCTATATCGTGTATTCGGGCTACCTTGGCGGGGGATTAGCCTTCTCCACAACGCCAGCACGAAAAGCATTCTTGTTCCTCCGGTACGGATGATCCTTCGGCAGGAATTGTCGATGATAATCGAAGAAGCACGGTTTGCCTCCGTGTCTCAAATAGAAAACCTTAGTGCGGTCCATACAATACGGACATGAAAGACGACCATGCGTGCTCCATCCAGATAACATACCATAGGCCGAAAAGTCATTGATGGTCCACATAAGTGCTGCCCGCATCTGAATATTTTGTTTTCTAGATACATCGTACGTGTTGGAACCTACTTTCCACAGCTGATTCAACTCATCAATCAGTGGTTGTAAATACACATCGATGTTCCTTTTCGGATTGTTCGGACCTGGGATAATAACGGTGAGGAACATATACGGAGTCTTCATGCACATCCAAGGCGATAAATTATACGGAGTGACGATCACAGGTCAACACGAATACTGAAATCCCAAAAGTCCGAATGGGATAAAACCGTCGGAGCAGAGACCCAATCTGACATTATGCGGATCAGAAGCAAAATCTGGATACTCTCGATCAAAGTGCTTCCATGCTTCTCCATCAGATGGGTGATCCAACACTCCTTCGGTCTGTTCTCGCTTTACTACTAAAATCTGCTCCATTAGTGACGTAAATTTAGTGACGTTCGTATAACGTCGCTAAACTGTGCAAATTAGCAACGTTTAAGTGAAACGTCGCTAATAGTCACTACTAGCGACGAAAATAGCGACGTGACAACGACATATATTAGTTTCATGAGCTAGTCGTCGCGAAACGTCGCTATGACGTCGCTAATAGCGACTATTTTAGCGATGTTAGTCTGAACGTCTCTAAATTCTAATTAAATTCCCCCCCCCCCCGATTCATTTCTCCCCATTTTACTATCTCATTCTCTCTCCTTCCCCCCTCCGACGCTCTCACTCTCTCCGACGACTCTCACTCTCTCCGACGACTCTCCTTCCTCTCCGGTACGTGACTCCCCCCCTCTCTCTCTATTTTGGTTGTTGGTGGTTGGGGGGTACGGGTGGCTCGGGGGAAGGGGCAGGGGGGTGCGGGTGGTTGGGGGTGAGGAATGGTCCGATGGGGGGGTGAGGGGCAGGGGGATGCGGGTGGTTGGGTGGTGAGTGGGGGGTGGCTGGGGGGTGGGGCAGGGGGGGTGAGGGCGGCTGGGGGTAAGGAGGGGGGCTGGGGGGGAGGGGAAGGTTAGGGTTCGGGTTAGGGGTGGGTGTGTGTGGGGGGTGAGGGCGGCTAGGGATGATGAGGGGGGCTGGGGGGAGGGGAGGGTTCGGGTTAGGGTTAGGGGTGGTTGGTGGGGGAGGGGAGCAGGGGGTGAGGGGGCTGGGGAGGGGAGGGGGCTTGGTGGGGGAGGGGTTAGGGATAGGGTTCGGGTTAGGGTTAGGGGTGGTGTAGGGGGGTGCGGGGGAGCTGGGTCAGGGGCACCGATAGTACCGAAAAATATGATAATTTAGTAATAATTATTCTTTTCCGACACCGAAAAATCTGATACTCCGATTCGAAACCACCGATAGTGCCGATATTTGTAACAAGTAGTTTTGTTGGTTGGTTAATGTCGTCGTCTATTTTCATTGATCCCGATACTCATAGGAATGGTCCCGAGTCACTGTCGTACGTCGGGTTAGGACCTTCTTGCTGCTCGTGGGGTTGGGGGTCTGCTGCTCGGGGTGGGTCCCTGAGGGGCTCGCAGTATATATGTATGTATGTAGTATGTAGTATATTCGTTTCAGTTTTAAAGTTTATTCATATTTGCAGATATCTAGAAATGGCTATATCCATGTATCTGTTAGACTGTTTGTGGATGTACATCCGCATTCGAGATGACATGTGCGGTATACGAGATGAATACATCGTCGGAGTAGAAGAATTCCTCCAATTCGCGATGGCGTTTCCTCAATCCATGGACGGCATGGACATTAAGTGTCCATGTGCAAAATATCGAAACATAAAGTTTCAACCAGAATTGGATGTGACGTATCACTTATACACAAAAGGTTTCCTTCCAAATTACTAGCAATGGACCGCACACGGAGAGCTTGTACCTTTAGCATTCCAAGCGGAGCCTTATGTGGAGCCTTATGTTGAGCCTTATGTGGAGCCTTATATGAATGTCCACAAGCGAACTGGTGTCGACAACGAGTACATGAACATGGTCTTCGACGCTGCAGGGCCTAGTTTCGATCCATACAATCGTGACGTAGCTGAGAAGGCACTGAATGCCGATGCCACGAAGTTCATGGAGTTGCTGGAGAATGCAAGGACTCCTTTGTACCCTGGCTGTGAGGACCATTCACCGTTAGAGGTGATCACTCGGCTCTTGAGCATAAAGTTTGACTTTAACATGTCGCAAGAATGCTACAATAGAGTGCTCGAGTTGATTACAGATATCTTGCCGGAGGGTGCCAAGTTACCGAAAGACTTCTACCGCTCTAAGAGGATGGTGAAATCCCTCTGGATGGGATACGATAAGATCAATTGCTGTCAAAACGGATGCATGCTTTACTACAAAGATCACAAGGATGCAGAAGTGTGCAGATTCTGTGGTTCTGATCGCTACAAGCCAACTGCTGCAGGCAAGTCTAGAAGACCAACTGCTTCAATGCACTACTTGTCGTTGACGCCGCGGTTGCAGAGGTTGTTCATGGTGAAAGAAACTGCCAAAAATATGAGTTGGCACAAGCGACAACAGACCGAAGGAGTGTTGGATCACCCATCTGATGGAGAAGCGTGAAAGCACTTCGATCGAGCATATCCTAATTTTGTTTGCTTCTCAATATAACTAATATACCTATGATTCGTTGCTTTTCAGCATGTTTAAGGATGAGGTAACGTCCAACAATCCGTACACAACCGAGGAGGAAGTAGAACAGCAAATGCGACTTCATTTTCCTTTTTGGTTGAGAGCATATGTATGGATATCTTTACAATTTACTTTTTCTGTACGTATATACTTGCACAGAATAATTAAGTTAGCATCGTTTATTTGGTATTTAGGTTGATCGTCCGGAGGCAATCCTTGAGAATGACTATATTAAAACTCTAGCCAAGGGACCAATTTATCAAGTGAAGACCTGGCCAAGTTACTGCGTAAATGGCTTCAGGTTCAAGTCAACAAATGCTTGAATAAGAGACGACTTCTTGGATTTGGATTCTACGAAGAATGGCTGTTTGTGCATAAAATCTTCAAACTACAAAGACGTCGACCCAGGCAATGACTTCTTTGGCGTCTTACAGGAGATTGTGGAACTGACATACAATTATGCTATAGAACCTTGTAAGATCATCTTGTTCAGATGTGACTAGTTCGATCCGATCCAAGGTCGAGGTTGGAGAGTTGACAAACATGATCTTGTTGACATAAATTATCGCCGTCGATATCAAGCTTATGAGCCGTTTGTTCTAGCAAGTCAGGCTCATCTAGTTTACTTTACCAGCTATCCAAAACGAGGAGCCGGGAGATCAGATTGGTGGGCAGTCTGTAAGACTAAAGCTCGAAATACCTTCGATGTCGACGAGATAGCTTATCAGGAAGACGAACTACCTTTTATTACAAATATTGTCGATGTGGACTCAACGGAAGTTTCCCATGACATGTTTCATCAATTGGAAGAGGTAAAAGTATCAGAAGAGGAAGATGAAGTTGATAGAAGTGAAGAGGAAGAGGAAGAGGAAGAGGAAGAGGAACAAGATGAATTTTCAGAAGAGAATTTAATATGTTTAATTTTCAAATGTAATATGGTTTACTTTTGTTATTTTTCAGATGTAGTATAGTTTACTTTTTTTTCCAGATGTAGTATGGTTTACTTCTGTATTTTTTCAGATATGGATCGACGTGGATCCTTTGGTTCCGATGCTGGTGGGAGTCGACAAGGCCGACAGTCTCCATCTACCACTCCTACCGACTCCTCCTCATCCCCCCGCACTCCAGTATACACTAGCGGTCTAGTCGCCGGCAGTGGCTCCATATCCGACTCTAGCATTTCCAGGCTAGGGTCTTCTTCTTCTATGCAGCCAGTACCGTCGAGTATTCCAGAGGTCGACCCCACTACTGAGGAGCAGGTCAAGGCCGAGGCCCACATCGAGGGCGATGGCGAGGCCCACGCCGAAGGCGAGGGCGAGGCCGAGGCAGAGGGGCATGCTGCGGGCAGGGGCAAGGGTAGGGGAATGGGACAGGGGCAGGCTGCAGCTCCCATTTGAGAAAGATCCTCCGTGTCACCCGGAGGGGGATCTGAGGTTGGAGATTTGGGCCTGTAGTCGGACCAAGCGGTAAGTAAAATTGTTGTATTTAATTTGTTTAAATTTATTATAAACTTGTTTAATAAATTTTAATTTCTATTTTACAGGTATTATTCCTCCTCCGTACACCGGTCGCTGGGTACATTCCTGCAGCAGAACTACGGGGGGCCCTGGATCAACTGGAGGGATGTCCCAGCCGACAAGAAGGCCTTCTGGTTTGAGCACTTCTCGATACGTAAAAGTTTATTTCCTTTTAACATTTAGTATGTTATGTTATAACTTACGTACTAATTCGACAGATTCTGGTAGTGCTTATGTCAACTCATGTTTTCTACAGTTTCCTTCACCATAAACAACCGCTGCAACCGCGGCGTCAACGGCAAGTAGTGCATCGAATCGGTAGGCTTCCTTTCTCCGACAGACTTTCCTCTACCACTGCCCTTGTAGCGATCAGCACCACAAAATCTACAGACATCTTCATCTTTGTCGTCTTTCTAGTACAACATGCACCCGTTGCGACATGCATCAATTTTCTCGTATCCCATCCAGAGCGATCTCACCATCCTCTTAGACCGGTAAAAGTCTTTAGGCAACTTAGCACCCTTAGGCAATATTTCTATAATCAACTCCATAACTCGGTTGTAGCAATCTTGCGACATATTAAAATCGGACTTGATGCTCAACAATCTTGTAACCACCTCCAACGGTGAATGATCCTCACAACCAGGATATAATGGAGTCCTTGCATTCTCCAGCAACTCCATGAACTTTGCAGCATCAGCGTTTGGTGCCTCCTCAGGTGCATCATGATTGTCCGGATCGAAACTAGGCCCCGCCGTATCAAAAATTATGTTCACCAACCCATCGTCGTAAGCAGCGTGGTTGTGGACATCCACATAAGGCTCATACTCCGATGCTAAAGACACAAGTTCTTCGTGCGCGCTCCACTGATAGTAATTCGGCGTGAAACCCTTCGAGTATAAATGATACGTGACTTCCACTTCTGGATGATATTTCAAGTTGCGACATCTCACACACGGACACTTAATTTTGGTACCGTCCATGTACTGAGGGAACGCCTTGGCAAACTGCAGGAACTGCTGTACTGCCTCTATGAATTCATCCCGCACACCGCACATGTCATCAGGATGACGGTTGTACATCTAAGAACGATTTCGCAGATAGTAATTCAGATCCATATCCATTTGAGTATAATTATGTAAGATAGATACATGCACTCGTTGAAACACTTGTAAAAGTAATAGACGCATTAATCATGACATATCCTAAATATTGAAATAGAATCCCAAGTAATTATGATACAACAAGTAGTAATAGTGTATCCCATGAGATGACCATATAACCATAGTGTATCAGAATTGACCACACAGAAGACTTAGCCTAATTAATCTTCATAAAACAGGTGGTAATAAGTCCATAAGTAATCTCCATAATTAATCTCCATAAAACAAGTACAGCTGGTAATAAGTCCATAATTAAGTCCATAAACTCATCTCCATAAAACAAGTACAGCAGGTAATAAGTACTAATAGTCCAACAAAAAATATATCCATAAAACTACACTAATGACGACCACGCAGCTCACGCATACGCTCAATGATACCATCACGCAACATCTTCTGATAAGTGGGATCGACGACGAAAAAACGCCATTCCACTGCAGGTGCTGGATGAATGGAACTCCCGGTCTCACTAACTACCGGTGCCACTTCCTCCTTAACAGTAGGAGGAGCCACCTCAGCAATCTGTGTTTCCCTCAAACGACGTGTCGCTGGTCGGGTCATGGGTGCCATCTGGTAAGATCGATATTCACAGAGAATATAATTGTAACATAAGCAAGCTAACTAAAGGAACCAACATCTCGTTTCATGTATCAAAACCCAAGTTCCATTGTGAAATCTCGGTTTTCTTCAATGAGTATACCTATGTGTGTTTAGTTCAGTTTTTTCTGAGATTGTATACATATGTATATATGTAGATTGATAGATATAGCTATAGTTATATAAGAGTTTTTCCTGAGATTGTATACATATGTATACATGTATATAAAGGAACCATCAATGAGTATACATATGTATATATTATATACATATGTATAAGAGTTTCATGTATACATATGTATAAGAGTTTTCTTTAATGAGTATACATATGTATATATTGTATACATATGTATAAGAGTTTTCTTCAATGTATACATATGTATAAGAGTTTTCTTCAATGAGTATACTTGTCTGTGTGTCATGTTATATACTTCCATGTTTCCGTATTAGGGTGCGTATGTATGTATTTGTGTGTCTTTGTGTTTGTGTCTATGTCTTTGTCTAAGTGCCTGAATGTTTGTGTCCGTGTTCGTGTTCATGTCGTGGCAGATTGAGGGAGTGTGTCAGTGTCGTGTCCAAGTCCAATGTATCGTGTCTATACGTGTCCAACACCAAAATCTAAATTCATATTGCCCCCTCTCAAATCACAAATATAATAACTTAAATAAAATAGCAATGTGGGATAGGGTTTACCTTCGACGGATGATCGAGAAGGGTCTGACCGGAGGGGACGTCAAGTCGGAGAAAAGGGGACTAGGCGGCGGCGAAGGAGGAGGGGACTAGGCGGCGGAGGAGGGGGTCGGCGGGGTTCGTGGAGACAGAGGAGGGGGTCGAGGGGGTCGGCGGTCACCGGAGGAGGGGGTCGGCGGGGTTGCCGTAGACGGAGGAGGGGGTCGGCGGGGTTCGCGGAGATAGAGGAGGGGGTCGGGGGTTCGCGGAGACAGAGGAGGGGGTCGGGGGGGTCAGCGGTCACCGGAGGAGGGGGTCGGGGGTCGATGGTCACCGGAGGAGGGAGTGAGGGGTCGGGTTGGGGAGAGGGAAGGGTTTGAATTTGGGTTGAAATTTTGAGAATGAAAAAGAACTCAATCGGCTGACCTAAATGAAGTTTCTTAGCGACGTCCAATAAAGACGTCGCTAAGAGTCGCTAGATCAAAAAACTTAGCAACGTAAAGCTAAATCGTACCGACTTATCAGTAACGTTATTTTTTTTAAACATAAGAGAGGTCACAGGATGTCGCTGATCGTCGCTAACAGTGACGTCATGCGACGTTTTTTCTATGCGTTGCTAAATTTCTTTATTTTAGCGACGTTTTCCTTTGGCGTCGCAAATTTCGTCGGTAATATGACTTATTTTGGTAGTGCGTCTTCTAAACAATATGGAGACCTAAACGTAAATTTTGAATATTATACGAAATCTCTAAATTAAATAATCCCTGGTTTTATCCCATCTTTAGAGAGTAATAGGAACTGGATTGTCATGTTTGTTCAAATATCGAGCATTAGGTTCTTAGGTCCTTTTTGTTATGGTATTTTCTGAACAAATTCCTTGCTGACAAGCGGTTGGCTTCAACTTGGAATCTCAGGTATTCCACTTCCATTAGAATTGGATGCAACTATCAGCATTCTTTTTATTAAGAAACTTTCGACAGACGACGCTTGTGAGAACCTAGGGATGCTAGAGCATCTCTAGTACAAAATACAAGTGTCAGTCTTAAATAAACAATATCTCATGGATTATAGTATATGTGGCCAAAAAATTTCACAATATATATATACTATAACAAAAATGCAAATGTCTTGTTCAAAAAATAAACAGTGGCATTAAAATTTAATCACATTCAAAAGAAAAAAAAATTATATTATTTAAATTTTAAATGCTGACGTGGTGGTGAAGTTGAATGTCTAGTAATAGACATCATACCATATTGCCTTTTGAAATCATAGCCTAGTCAACAAAAACGTTAAATGAGAATTATTTTTTTTTCATTGGAGAGCACTTTTTTGAGGACAAAAATGTGTATTTATCATAGGTGACACCAATTTTTAAGACTACCACATTAGCATTGGAGATGCTCTTACAGTCCGTTAAGTGTTAGGTGCCTGAAGTTCACTTGTTAGACTTCCAGCGGTCCACTATATAATGTGTGTGGCTTGATAGACTCGATCGAAACTGAGCATTGGGAAAAGCTGTCGGCATCAAATCGATCACGAACGAATGCATATGAGCCTTTCCAACTCATGGATTGATTTATGTTGGAATGAGTCTATGATTGTATGGAATGGGGGTATTTGTGAACAAGTATAAAGAGTTTGTCCCATATCTATCCGTTGTAGTTTTCGTTTGACATTTTTTGCTGCTTGGTTTTGATAAATGTGTTTTCATGACAATTTTCGATGATAGAATTTTTTTTGTCCGTTTTTATAGTATTTTGGCTAAATTTCAACTTGATACCCTCAACTATCCATGTTTTGCAACTTGATACCCTAAACTTTCAAAATATCCAACTTGATATCCTAAAAAATATATTTTCCAAAATGCCCCCCCCCCCCCCCCTCTCTCTTTTCCAGTCTTATCCCTAACCCCCCCCCCCCTCCCCTCCCCCCTCCCGCCGATAACCACCCCTCCCCCCCTCGCCGCCGGCCAGCGATCGAGCATCCCGCCCGCCTGCGCCCGCCGCCGCTGCTGCGCGTCCGCCGCTGCTGCTCCGGCGCACCGCCCCGCTCGGTCCCTACGTTCATCGCCGGGGAGAGGGGGGGACGCCGGAGAGGGAGGGGGGGCGTCCCCTGTCACGCCCCAGAACCAGAATACTGGCAAGTGGGGACGGACAAGGCCAGCTACGCAATTTCAAAGTACACCAGTACTCTGAAATAACGTATAAGCTGTCAAGACATGCGGGTTACTTCTACAAGCCAACAGTCGATCCTAGGTTAAAACAATCCTAGGTATCTCAATCACAGGCAATTATACAAGGTACAAGAAGTATGATCATCAGACATACAATAGTAAAGCGTCCCAAACCATATATACATGGATGATCATGAAGCTAGTAATACAAAATGGAGAAACTAGCAAGAGTATTAGTCATACATGATAGCTCTAGCTGCAGTCTAGAATACGCACATCATGTTTATACCCGTAGGCTAAATGTCAAGGACCAAAACACGAGCTAAACACATGCTCGGAGGCTAAATGCTACAAAAGAATAATGTACACAACCAGTGGAAAAATGAAATGAGAAACCCACTTGGGTACTCTGGTGCTCTGGATGGTCACCGTCGAGTAGATGGTGCAAAAGATCCTCTGGACTTCTCTATCAGATCTGGCCAAACAAAACCAGTGGGGTCAGACCCCCAATAGCAAGTACCACAAAGGAAGCCGAACTATGAACTAAAACCAGCAATAACTAACATAACAACGGTTAGAGATATAATTAAGTAGATGCAGATCGGGACTCGTGTACTACCAATGCACTTATCCCGAACATAGGAAGACAATAAGTAAGCATCTTGGAGCATAAAGTAATTATCATGCAACATAATGTAAAGTGTAGACATGTTAAGTAAACAAAAGCTTGAGAATATGTAAAAGCAATTGAACATGTGAACTTGTGAGATAGCCGGGTCATGAGAGCATGGCGACCCGGCATAGGGAGTCATGTATAGCTTGTGAGATAAATGAACATGTGAGCATGTAAGAATTATATAGAAAGACAATGATAAGTGGACTTAGGAACTAATTCGGAAGTCAAGTTATAACCTTTAAACCAAACAAGGACCAGGGTTGTAACCCTTCTCCTGAACAGAACTTAGTCTCTGATCATTTATCGACAAGGTAAAGCATAAACCATAGTGTACTGAAATAAACATACGGACACTGCCTAGACAAAACTAGACTGGACTGGACTGGACTGACTCCATCCATCAATCACGGCCAAGCAATGAGTACGACTTGATACTTTAACTAACTAGGGTTATCACAAGCCTAGCTACTGAGGTATCCCTACGGCCACAAGCCCTGCAGACTATCCAGGTTATCCAGACGCAAGTTACAAGAATTATAGCGGATACATCGCCCAGGAGACAAATGTATCCCATGTAAGTAAAATAGTGGGTACATCGTCCAGGAGATAAATGTACCCTAGGATAGTTATTAAGTGACTTGGGGTGCAACACATGACTGTGTGCATATTACTTGTCTCAAGAAGTGCCCCACATGACAGTGGGCTAAAAATGTGCCCTACTCGTCGGCAGGCTACAAGTCCATCAGAGAAGGCACCCAGATAACGGGATTGCTTGTAGCCATAAAATACCTCTCTATATGAACTACTTGATCAATCTAGTCATTAATCCTAGCCAGATTCAGTATGAATCCCTGACCGTGGGAAATCAGGAATTTATGTCCTAGACATGATGTAATACAGAACATGTAGCTCGTACAAACACACTCAAGAGAAATACGCACGGTGTCCAAATCATTCATTACTTGTAAGCCAATAAAGTCGTCGCAACAGCATTCATGGTTCATGTCATGTCATATCATGTTACTTGTCTAGAGTGCACCACGATGGGTCACTATCATGTTAAGAGTACTTGTTAGGGGTGCGCCACGACGGGCCACAATCATGTTAAACAAAGAAGTGACATGTGACTTGAGTGCACCACAACGGGTCACTATCGTGTTAAGCAAAGAAGAAAGACATATATTATGAGTGCACCACAACAGGTCACTATCATGTTAAGCAAAGAAGAAAGACATATTATGAGTGCACCACAACGGGTCACTATCATGTTAAGCAAAAGAAAGAAGACATAAATCATGAGTGCCCCACGGGTCACTATCATGTAAAGCAAAGGAAAGGCATAGATCATGAGTGCACCACAACGGGTCACTTTAAAGAAATTCTAAACATGGCATAGATTGTAAAGTACAATAATTCCAGAAAAGCATGAAAACACATATCATGTCACATAATAAATGTTCGAAAGGAAAGACATATCCTGACATATGAGAATGGATAAGTAAAAGTAACTAATTGGCATGAAAACAATAATTGAATCTATGCTAGTGTTAGGTGTACAAAGGGTGTACAATCTTTTCCTAATTGTACAAGATCATCAAATCATGTTAAGAATTTATTGTAGTCGAAGAAACCTCAAAACGTCAAGTACAGAAAACATGCCAAAAGATCAAAACTATGATTGAAGTTATCAATTGCATATGAACTCCAGTTAAAGTGAAACAAGAAGATTCTTGAAGCCAAGACAAAGATCTACAACTTTCATGTTGAGAGTTGGAAGAAATTCTGGCCACAAATCAGCCAAAAATGGCATAAAATATACAAAAATAGCCAAAATAGGCACTATGCGGCCAAGGGTGGATGGGTGCCCATCTTCTCATGCGGCCAGAGTCGATGGGGGTGCCATCTACGCGGCAGGGTCGATGGGGTGCCATCTATGCGGCAGGGTCGATGGGGTGCCATGCGACAGAGTCGATGGGTACCCATGCAGCAGAGTCGATGGGGTGCCATATGAAGAGTCCCATGCGGCCAAAGTCGATGGGTGCCCATACGGCAAGAGTCGATGGGTGCCCATGCGGCAAAGTCGATGGGGTGCCATGCGGCAAGAGTCGATGGGGTGCCATGCGACAAGAGTCGATGGGTGCCCATGCGGCAGTAGATGGGTACCCATCCATGCGGCAGGGTAGATGGGTGCCCTTCTATGCGGCAGGGTCAATGGGTTCCATGTGGCAAGGTGGATGGGGTCTCATGCAGCAGTAGATGGGTACCCAGCCATGCGGCAGGGTAGATGGGTGCCCATCTATGCGGCAAGGTCGATGGGTGCCCATCTTCTCAGAAAATCCGATAAAGATGGCCATAGAACCCATAGCTTCCAACCTCCATAAAACCTTCACTGTAAGTCCAAATTTAGACTTCCATAGGTCAAAATGGGGTAGAACAAAATTCTCTACAACATAAAACAACTAGATTTTAAAAACAAAGAAGTTTGATAGATCAAAACCAAGAAAAACCAAAAATGACATAAACTTAGATCTACAAGAATCTACCCATGAAAATCAAAAACTCCAAGTTCTAAAGAGGCTTATAATCATGTAAGAAAGAGTTTAGAACAAACAAAATAACATTTGTCCAACATTTGGCAAGATATACTTGCCTTAGGTTGGAGGAAGAAGATGAAGAGGATGAAGATGAAGAGAAATGAAATAATAGAAGAGAGAGAGAGAGAGGAGTTGGATTTTATACGAACCTTCTCATCTCAAACAAATCCAAACCAAGCCAAACCAAGTTGAACCGAACCAAATTAAACCAAGTCAAAATCAAACCAAAGCAAGGCTAAGAAAGACGAGTCAAAATACAGGTCTCCTGACAAAGGCCAGAATTCCGTATATGGACACTGAAAATACGTATAACAGAAAATGAGAGTGACAGGCATGCCGTCGGCATACAATGGTACACTGGCGATATGCCGGTTAAGAAAAAAATCTATAAGTTGGAAAAAATATCAAAGTATTCCAAAAATCAAGAAAATACAAAACACAATACATAAATACGCATCCGTATATAAATACCGATACAGTGAGACGAGTCTCACCCCCCCCCCCCCCCCTCCCGCCTCGCCGCCGGCCCTCGTGCGCGCCGCCGGCCAACAATCGAGAATCCAGCCCGCCTGCGCCCGTCGCTGCTGCTGCGGGTCCGCCGCTGCTGCTCCGGCACGCCGCCCCACTCGGCCCCCACGTTCCTCGCCGGGGAGAGAGGGGGGAGGGGGAACGCCAAAGAGGGAGGGGGGGGGGGGGGGGGAATGGAGGGGGCAGGGGTATTTTCGAAAAAAATTTGGTTTTAGGGTATGAAGTTGAAAATATTCAATAGTTGATGGTATTAAGTTGACTATTTTGAAAGTTGAGGGTATCAAGTTGCAAAACATGGATAGTTGAGGGTATCAAGTTAAAATTTAGCCTAGTATTTTTTTTTTGCATTCAGAATTCTAAGAAAAAGAAAGATAGAAAAGGTGTACCGATCAGATGTTTGTATCATTGTAGGAGAACATGTAACTGAAACCTAACCGTGTAAGTATTCCTCATTCGCTTGACAATTATCTAATTAGTGAGTGGTGAATTCTTTGTGGTGACTTGTCCCTCTTCTCCGTTACTCCTTCACGTTTAACAAAATGAATTCTCTTGCTTACTTTGTTACGTCCATTGATCGATGATGTCTTAGTTGATAAAAAGATAATGATAACACAAGTTAATAAACCTACTTTTGATTCTGAGTGCAGAGCTTTACCACAGGATATGCCAGTTTTCAGAAATAAACCTACTTCTGATTCTGTGTGGATATTAATTAGTATTCCTTGAAGCTAGTTAAAAAATGAACAGTTGTACATTATTAGCGCTAATGTAAGAAACATGAGATGACAGTTGCATCAGTCACTTGAGCATATTGTGGAATCTTCTTCTCATCGGAGAGCTAAATTTGCACTTTCTCAACTCTCTTCTATCTTGTGCCTGCTTGAGTTCATATTGGTGAGCATAGTAAATTTCCTCCACTAATTTGATAGCTCGCATTTTGTTGAACATGTTAATCATGGGTCACCACTCGCCACTGAAGCAGAAAGCACTTAGCAAGCCAGCAAGCTGTTCATGAACAATTCAACCATTTTTGAAAAGTTCATATCAAGCAACTTGTACATGTACATAAACTACAATCGCCCCAAACTTCAGTTTGAAGTATTATCACATTTCGGAAAACCAACCAAACATGCAGCAATCAAAGACTTTGTAACTACAAATTTCTGTTGCTCTAGCAAAAGAAACATTTACATCCCCAGACAAGCTTTTATAAAGGAATTAGACAATCAAACACCTGTGAAATATATTTAGAAGCAGGCATGTGGCAATTCCTAATACATATTCACAAATAATTTCTCTATTATTTCCTTTTTTTCCTTTACAACCATCAACCATATATATGCGGAAAAAAAAAAAAAGAAAAGAAAAGCTCCTGTATCAACCTTTAAGACCCAATTCACCTCATCTCATCCTATTCTTGAAGAAGTTACGACGCCAACGCCGTGCGAACCCTTCCACGAGATGGCTTGAAGGGTTCTTCTGTACTACCGATGTAGCTTGTGTACCGTCGGCCATTTCAGCATCTTGCTGTGTTGTACTGCTTACAGAATCCTCACTCCGAGTACTTTCAGAACTACTGCTGCTGCTGGTGGGCTTCTTGATGCTTGGTTCAGCAGTAGTACATGTGATTATTGTCTCGTGTTGCTGCACGGGAGTTGATTTTGTTGCGAAGCTTGCTGGATTTGTACTGCCTGTTGCGTCTAATGACACTACGGGAAGACCTGCAGGAGAAACTTGGACGCCATCTGATTGTGAATCATTTGGAGCTGTACTTTGGACGCCGTCTGATTGTAGATCATTTGGAGCTGTAGCAGCATTGGGTTGAGAATCTTCTTGAGGAGGCCTCATCTCAAAGTCTTTCAAAGATTGTATTACCGCTTCCATGACCATCTGCATTGGATCACAAACAACCAAGTTCTATCAATCAACTGTGTTAAGGAAATATAATTTGCAAAGGCTTCCCTAAAGGACTGACCAAAACATATAACACTAGCGAACTCGAGAGAATCCTCCGGAGTTCCTAGCTAAACATTCTGCCATATATAGATTATGTGTTGTTAAAACCTCAAATACGAATTAGTTAGAAGTGGAGGCAGAAACAAAGTACAATGCACTTATAGCCAGGGCCGGCCCTGGGGTAAGCCGGACAAGGCAACCCCCGAGGCTCAGCATGATCCCACCAAAGATCAGGGTCATGGATGACCACCAGGACCAGCTGACAATAAGGGTCAAGGGGCAACCATAATTAGCTCCAGGATAGGTCAAACCAACCCTCCGAGCCAGCCCTGCTTAGCTCATGCAACCATGAAAGAACCCTTCAAAATTCTTGCATCCAGTATTGGATATACAAATTTGTCAAGTGCAGGACTAACGCAAAAGCCAAACTATAACCACTGCCAAAGCATGCAAGCAAAAGTTAAGATGAGTGTGATTTCCTGTTCATCTACGGTACAAAAAAAAGAGAGTAAATGGTCACCAAAACTCCAGCATGCCTTCGTCTGGTCCCCCAGGTAGAAACTTATGGAGGCAGAATGTCTCCTTACAAGTATTTTAATTTAAGTAACACTATGACATTTGGTCTTTTAAGTTTTATGGCAAGGCCTCTCTTGCTCATAGCTACATTGTATAGGAATTTGGCACCAAAAAGAGGGTTGACAATCAATAATAAAACTGTGTCAGTTCGTTTCCACTCTCACACAAGGCATGGATGATGATGATGATGATTGAAATCCTCAGAAGAACTCCTACATCAATATGAAGTAATATGTTAATAAGCCACACTCTCGAAGTCAGAAAGACAACCATAGAACATGACGATGGACAAGTTTGATACTCAAGTAAAATACTGCAAAATAAGTCACTTGGTTGGAAGTTTTTGGGTCTTTCAATCGCCCATCACCATCTCATGTTACGCGCTTCTTCTTGTTTGGCGAAGGCACGCGGATGCTTCTCAGATCGGAAGAAGTACCGCCTATTTCTTTGGTTAAATTTTTGTTTTCATCTCTCAATAGAATTTCCACCTCTATATATAGATAGAGGATGGCTACAATTTGCTGAAAATAAAACTACATAAAACTAATAATATCTTTCCTTGACAAGGAAGATACTATTCAGCAATATCTTATTTGAAAGGGAATTAGCAATATCTTGTGTGTCTTTCCCTTTTGCTGGTCCATGCGAGTAACGGGTAAAGGTTCGTCCGAACCAACCCGTAACAATACTCCCTCCCTTCAAACCCAACGCGTCCTCGCGCTGGAAGCCGGGATGAAGGCGCTCGAGGGTGTCGTGTTGGACCCATGTAGCATCGTCAGCGGTTTCTTCCGTCCAGCGAACCAAGTACTCGCATTTGTCAGCAACCACCGAGTATCAAGTATCTCCGCCAGGACCGGGTGTTCGCTTGGTGTGAGGTCGACGGATAAGGCTGTTACTATCGTCGGTAGTGGACCACATAATGGCTTCAGCAAGGAGACATGGAAGACGTTGTGGAGACGGGTCTGGAGAGGTGGTTCGTCGCTGGTATAGATGGTCGTGACTGTGAGGAGCTGATCATCGTAACGGGAGAGGCCCGAGAGCAGGACGTCGCAGTCCTGGAAGGTGAAGCACATGGTGAGGTGCCAGAAGTCCCATCCGATCTCGCCCAGTGTCTTGAACCATTCGACGCCTAAAACAACGTCAAAATGATCGAGAGGGATGACCATGAAGGGGGATGTGAAGGCATAGTCTGCCACTGTAACGTTTAGTATGCCCAGCTCCCCGAAGCAAGGCAGCTCCTTTCCATTTGCAACCCGGACCGTTCTTGCGGCACCTGGTGTCATGCGCAAGCCGAGTCGTTGTGCAGCATAGCAACTAACAAAGTTGTGAGTGCTCTCTGAATCAACTAAGCAAAAAAATATCACCCCGTGGATCTGAATGATAAGCCGCATCCTCCCCTCTTTATGGTCATGGACGGCTAAGGCGAAGATTGACGGTCGGCCGTCCTTGTCGAACTCTTTCCCTAAGAAAGCGGCCTCTTTGGCTTCCGGTACCTCTATATAAAAGAGATACTTACACCGGTGCCCGAAAAAGAAGATCTCGTTACAGTTGAAGCAGAGTTCCTTGTTTTCCGCTCGGCCATCTCAGCTGCGTTGAGTCGACATGAAACCAGTCTGGAGGTCGACGAGCCAGCGGAAGTGGCCTGGACGGCCGTCCCTGAGGTGCTGGCCAGCCCTGCCGCGGAGAGCCCTGGAGCGTGGACCCGCCGCTAGAGGCCGGTTTGCTGAAAGAGGGGCCCGGGAGGGCCGGTATCTGCTGGGGTGCCGCGTAGCGCGCGGACGGGAATCGCCCACCGCGATTAAGGCTTCCGGGCACAGCTGAGGTGCCGCCTTCCGTCCACCGATGCTCCGCCTCGCGCGCGCACCGCATGGCATATGCGAGGGTTAATAGCCGGTCGCGATGCATATCCTGGCCCATAGTTGTCGTCAAGCCGGAGATGTAGATATCGATCTCCTCGTCGCTGGACAGGTGCGGAACTTGAGACAGCAGGGATTGAAATTCTCGAATGAAGTCCGCGATCGTGCCCCTCTGCTTGAGGGATATGAAATCCCCTAATGTCTCGTGATGTGTGGGTATGCTGAATCGGATGAGAAGCTCGTCATAAAAGAGCCCATAGTCGATCCAGCCAACCCGTCGTTGCCACCCGTCGAGCCAGGACTGAGCCTCGCCTTCAAGTTTGAGTCCCACCATCTGGACTCGCTCATCCTCTGGAATGCGGGGGAGTTCGCACAACCGCTCGCAATGATGTATATACCCAAAGTAAAGGATCGCCGGTGTCGTCGTAAGGTTGCAAGTCGAGACGTGGGAAGTGCGGTAGCCAGCGTCCCTCGCCGAAGTCGCCTCGGCCTCCATGCCGTTCGGCCCCCTCGTAGATGTGGCGAGGGTCCGGCGGACGGCGGTATCTGTCGCCGTTGCGAAAGGAGTCGCGGTAATCGCCGCGGTGGGGCGGTGGGCCCGAGGGAGGCTGTCGAAGCGGAGTGGGATTCTTTCGGGGCGGTGCAGGCCTCTAGAGGGGCTGTCAGGCCCGGGGGAGGGCCTGCCGTCGGCGTGCTGACGTCCCTGCTGGGGGCTGCCACTGCCAGGTGGGCCCTGCCGACGGGGGCTGGTGCTGCGACGGGGTGAGGCGCCGCAGCCGGTTGCGGCGGCCATCGAGTTTGCGAGCAACGCGTTGATCTTTGCGGTGAGGTCGACGATGGAGGTGTTGATCGTAGCGGTACTCTCAGCCTGGACGTCGAGACGCTTGCGGATGCCGTTGACGGTGGCCTTGAGTCGAAGGAGGCGTTCGTCGTTGGATGGTGGTGTAGGCGCCATGAGGTCGAGAGGATCAAACTGCTCTAATACCAATTTGTAACGCGCTTCTTCTTGCTTGGTTAAGGCACGCATAGTTGGATGATGGAACGAAGACGATGAAGAAAAAACCGTCAGATCTTGTGGCCTGTCGGCCTTGGCATTACGCCTTATCGCAGGCGCGGACGCTTCTTAGATCGGGAGAAGTGCAGCATATTTCTTTGGTTAAACTTTTCTTTTCATCTCTCAATAGAATTTCCACCTCTATATATAGATACATGATGGCTACAATTTGTTGAAAAAGAAACTACATAAAATTAATAATATCTTTCTTGATAAGGAAGATATTATTTAGCAATATCTTATTTGAAAGGGAACTAATTATTTAGCAATATCTTGTGTGCCTTTCCCTTTAGTTGGCCCATGCGAGTAACGGGTAAAGGTTCGTCCGAACCGACCCGTAACATCTCAGCTGATGTTTCTCATAGCGGCCCAAGGTAGTAGAGCAAAAGTGGTTTGCAAATTCAAATTTATTCAACATGAGTCATTAGAGTAAGTACTGTAGTAACTGCTAAATACTTTATGTTTCATTTGTCTGGGAGACAGTAGGAATAAGTGGTCATGTTAGATAAAAATATACAGCAACACTAGTCAACTAGAAGTTGATCGATTCGATATCCAAATATTCATTGCATAATATAACTGACATACCCTTTCCTCATCTTCTGTGCTGGATGGCATGTCTGAGAAGTTACAGAAAGAATATTCTACATATTCATCATCAATTGTCATTGGAATCAACTGGTTACGATCGTGACCATTTGGAAGGGAAGCCCTGCTTAAGCTAGAAGATGGACCATCTGGTCCATTTTCCTGCAGAAGTAAATAAAAGGGAACAATGTAAATGGAATTACCGAGAGTTAAAAGTGCACTTCAAGATTAGAACTGCTACATTTTCTACTTGTTTTTAGTAATTTCTAGAGAAGTCTGGATGTACGAGTATGTGTGCCTGTTTATGTGTGAGTGCACGCACATGCATGTGTGAACCTTGGTTTCGGTGATGAGACTTTGAAACCAAACATCACACCAGTTCCGTTGCAAGTGTCCGAAGTAGAGGACCTGTGTTGCCAGCTCCAAAATGCAACAAAAAATTGGAGCAATTGCAATGACTAGCATGGAATATATGATGCTAAAATGATATAAAAGTGCTCATTTGGTCAAATTTTATGATATAGTAAAAGGTCCATTAAGTGTCTGCTTACATTGTAACTCTAGTCTATCATATAGCTACTTAGAGAAAAACAGACTAACCATATCATAGTAAACAAGCATTTAAACAATTGCAAAATAAAATCTCAAATAAGGTACCTCACTTCCTTGCTTTTCGAGGGAAGAAATATCAGGAGGGACCTGCAAGTGGTTCAGAGATGCAGAAGCGTATAAGATCACTTTCCTTTGCCTCTATATATTTGAGATGACTTCAGTTTGTTGCACAATATTTGAGAAGAATGATGGTGAAAATAAGAATATTGAAAGAAAGAGAAAGGTTAAAGTGCTTCTCTCTTTTATTAACTGATCCCAATGATCCATTATCCAAAAGTAACTTCTTTATGCAACTATATCTTGCAAGTCCATATCATGAGTTGCACGGACACGACAAAATGGTTTCATACATGTATCTCGTCCGTAAGCAACATAGTTGACTAGTTATTGTACCTAACTGAAATTGTCCATATTTTTTATCTGTGTTGCGTCCTTATGACGTATTCGTGTAACATAGTCATTTGTACGGCAGGTAAAGTTGTGAAACTTAAGTTGCAATCTAATTTAGTAAAAGTACTTCATAGTGTCAAAAAAAAGTCAGCTAAACGTGTGAAACTAAAGTTGCAAGTCTTATGAATTGCCTACGCATATTTTTGTTATTTGTAAAAGTTTTAACCTGATAAAAGATGCAGGAAAGAAAGATATCAATTAGTGATTCTTCAAAGTTTAAGTCAACTACGGCAGGTAAATGATGATATATAGCTTTAAGACATGAAACACATATTTGCTTTTGTATCACCCTTTACAGGAACACGTTCAAGACTTACTCATACGCCTCTCATCATATAAAACGAGACGTCTATTCTCAATACAACCAAAATATGTTTCAATACCTCAGTACGACTCATTGGTTTTCTAGAACGCAATTCCATTATAGCGTCTTCTGTGCTTCCATTTGCAAGCTCTGCCACACAGAAGCAAAGTATAATGCACATACCGTTGCAACAAATAATAACATAATTCAAAGACCAATATGGTAAAAGGAGACAAAAGGGTCAAATTTCTTGAGACTTGCCTGTAGGTGGTCCACTAATATTATGATTTCTATTCTGCATTCCATGCACGGTAGCCCAACTATCCTGTAGATGGAATTATCCTGAGATTTCAAACATGGTTGGTACAGTGAACAGGGTCATAATTCAGAAACAATACCTATATATTTTCTTTACCTTATCAAACAAGTCGTGCATTCTATGAAAGTATTGTTCATCTGACAAATACTCTGGTGGGTTTAATACATTCTGGAAGAAGATTGAGATTGAATCAAAGTAGAACTGTGGGCGTGGGGAGTTGTGATCTCCATCAAACTTAATAATATTTTTGTCACCCTGCAAATAAACAAATAGTGCACACAAGCGTAAGCAAACAAACATAGAGACGGAGAGAGAGACCAGAAGTATAACTGTACAATACAGCGAAGGGCATATCATGGCAAAAACAAAGAAAAGAATATCTTACAACACAAGAATCAAAAATACGATCTGAATGATGTGGACGTATAAAGTCATCATCAGCGGCATGACCCAACAAAACTGGGACAAAACAACACTTGGCTACCTACATCAAGGCCATTCCAAACAATTCCGTCATTTTAGTATAAGGTAAGAATAAGAAGATTATATGTGGCAACCTGAAACCGTCAAATATATGCACTTCATGCATTAATGAACATCTAAAACAAATAGGTCAGAATTAAAACATATCATCGCATGAATCAAAGTGAGGGTAATCTACATTTAACACCTCTTTGGGAATATGAACACTTAGTCCCCCAGTCTACAAAACAAACCACATAACATCCTTGAAGTACTACCAGGGGGACGGATTCAATAGTTTCTCCAAACATTTTATCCTTGGTATTATCTACTCTTTCTTCCCCAATTATCATGTTTGAGGAAGATTTCAAGACCAAATGAGTCCCTGGATATATTTACAATCAAATTTACTAATTTCCTCAAGGACCTAGTAGTGAGTTTAATTTCTTCCTCTCCCGTAATCTATACAGAAGAATGCAACTTGGAATTTTGGATGCCTACAAATTGTAGTTAAACCTTGTTCTTTACTCAAAGTTAGATGGTGAAATAATGACAGAATAAAACTTAAGAGGAAAAGAAACAAACTTTGGAGGTCCTCTTCACAATGTCTACACTAAATTGACTAAAAATTAGGTTGAGGATCTTCAAAAAAAACTTAGGTTTAGGCACTTGCATAGCTCTGTCTGGAAAAAGAAGATGTTGATGTCATAACCCTGGGTAATGCTTTAAGGTCATAGTAGTTACTATCTTAAATTACAGTGAAATTAAACCAGGAAGGACCTCAAATGTTGTTATCATGAAATTCAAGTTCCAAAGTTTGGGTTAAAGGCATTGTCGTCGTTCTTGTTGTAAGTGTATTCCTAGAAATTTACACTTACACAACCTCTGAGCATCACAAGCAAAAGTTTGAAAATTGACAAGGGTTTAATTCACATCATGTTGCTAGACATGGGGTTGTGCAGATCATTTTTGTTTTCGTGAATATGGATGTTATGATTCCTCTTTCTCATGTGAAACTTAGAATTGCTTTAGGAACTAAGCGGTTTTCACAGGAATGACAAGGTTAATTTAACTCGTGAAACGCCATTAAGAGTTGATCAAGACTAACATATTTGTTGTTTCAACTTCAAGGTTTCAGTAGATACTCCGACCTGTCTTGCTACCAACAATCAAACCAATAGGCCTAAGAAACAAAGTCAATTCTTACCTTGTTCATTAATCCAAATGGTTCTTACTCAATAATGGTCTCTCTAACAAAATGCAGAAAGTTTGGCATCCACCAAAAGAACCTTAAAATGGTATATTAAATTTCATCGTATAGCTGCTTCATATCACCATATAGGGAAAAGAACTATCAAAGTTTTTCTGCAGTTAGTGGGTTACTACATAAGGTTCCATAAAAAACTTGGGATCTAAACCAAGGTTTGCATTATCTGGTTACTACATAGGTTTCGTAAGAAAATTGGGATCTGAACCAAGGTTTGCATTATCAGTATTGAAATCGGTTTTGGATCTTTCTTATGAGTATCAGTATCGGCAGTTTTGCCAGTTTCGGATCGGAGTTTCAGAGTTATTGGTTTTGGAAAACCAAAAATAAATAAAAGTTGTCTTACAAAATATAAAATGTTTGATACATTAGGCATAATCGTACGTATTATTTGTTGTTTCCCATTATGTTTTAATGGAATAACATTCAACATCTTTGAATTGTTCACCCCACGATATATATATTTAGTTTACTTTCTTAGACAAAGTACCCCACAATAGATAGCCTTGGATGGAATAATATTAAGATGTATGAATATTGTGAATTTATAATATACAACTTCTAGAAATTCAATGTGTTACATTGTGTTGATAGGGAACACTGAAGCATATTGATCTGCAGCACGATGTAATACAATCTAATCACTGTGTTTTGCATACTTCTTTATTTCTATTTTGAATTTTCTTTGCCGGTATTGGTTGGGTGAGTACCAGATCGGACACGCCAACAACGATACGATAGGGCCAATACGTATCGGTAATGGCCGATACTTGAAACTTGATCGCAGCTCGGAAAAGTTAGGATTATTTAAACTTTAAAGACAGGGATTTTTTATGTGTAGCATGTGCATCTTTCATCTTGGGGACTGTTTGGGCACACAAAATAGGATAGACCAGCAAAATTAAGGAATATCAGCATAAGGGCCCGTTTGGTAAACCGTATTTGGAGTTGGATTTTAGGATTTTATGGATTTGGAGGCAAATCCATGTAATCCTATGTTTGGTTGGAGATGGATTTGAATATTGAAAGTATGACCAAATCCAAATTTTGGATTTGGAAGAAAGAGATTGGATTTGGGATTAAAAAATTAGTTATTTTTTAATAATTTCGTTAAAATATTTAATTTATAGTTTATAAAAAATTAACTAATAGTTAATTAAAAATTAGTCATTACTATTATTTTAAAAAAAAAATTATATAAATAAAAATTAGTTATTGTTTTTAATAAAAAAATTAAATAATAGTTAGTTATCATAATTATAATCTAAGTTAAAATTTATTAATTAATAATTTTATTATTTAATAATTTATAATAATCTTAATTAATAATCTATAATTTTATTAATCATAATTATAATAAATTTATTAATTATAACTGTAATCTTAATTAATAATTTATTAATTAATATCCAATTATAATCATAATTAATAATTTATTAGTCTTATTATAATATTAATTAATAATTCGTTAATAATTATTTCATTATAATCTTAATTAATAATATTTTAATCACAATTATAATCATATTTAATAATTTACAATTTAATAATTAATATATTATAATAGTTTAATTAATAATTTATTAATCATCATTATATTTATAATTACTATTTTTAAAATATTTAATTTATAGTTAACTAAAAATTAGCTAACAGTTAATTAAAAATTAGTCATTATTATTATTATTTTAAAAATTATAACTAAAAATTAGTTATTATTTTAATAAAAAATAATTAATAGTTAGTTATCATAAATTATCATCGGAATTAATAATTTACTTTTTAATAATTTAATAGTTAATATATTATTAAAATTTTAATTAATAATTTATTAATCGTCATTATAATCATCATTATATCTTAATTAATAATTTATTAATCATAATTATAATATTAATTTAATTATTAATCATAACTATAAATATAATTATAATAGCTAATTAATAATTTATTTATTTATTTATTATTTTATTAATTATAATAATAGTTTAATTATTAATCATAACTATAATTATAATAGCTAATTAATAATTTATTAATCGTCATTATAATTATCATTATATCTTAATTAATAATTTATTAATCGTCATTATATCTTAATTAATTAATTAATTATTATTTTATTAATTATAATAATAATTTAATTATTAATTACAATTATAATATCTAATTAATAATTTACCAAATCCTATGTTTGGTTGCAGTTGGATTTGGATTTAGAAATTCATGATTTGGATTTGGATTTGAATTTTGGATTTCCAAATCCAAATCCAGATGCAAATCCATTTTACCAAACAAATATAAAGAGCACAACTAACTTTTAAAACTAATATCATAGATCTAACAATAGTACCAATGATTAGTTACCAACCAATGTAGGACATGAAACAAAGAGATGAGAGCAAACAAAGAGGAAGGCGGCAGCAGAGTAGGACAGGATAAAGGGAAACATACAGAACAAGAGGGGACTAATAATGTTCACTTTTTTCTTCGGTATAGGATAGGGGATCAAACAAAAATCAGTATAAGGTCAACCTGACCAAGCTGCCCCGTTTAGGTTTAGACTGGATTAGGTGTGTACAGATGAACACTTTGGTCGGGTATGTATTGGCAAACATGTCTTTACAAGAATTTAATTTGGTAGGTTCTATTGAGTCGCACTCACCCATAGTTGTGTAGCCCATGACAGCTCCTTCAAGAGAAAACTTTTCATCTTCAAAATCAATTATACCATCAGTCCCAACATGGCACTAAATAAATGGTTACAATCTTATTATAACAAATCTAGATAGAGGTTTCGTTGTATTTGCCGTTGTTCTCCTATATGAAGCATAAAATGTAGAGTAACTGAAGTTTACACATCAGATGATCACAAGTTAAGTTGGCTAGCAGTTCCTCCTCGAGCTGCACAGCGCACAGACTTCGGATGGTTTTCTGAGCTCGAATATCACCGCTAGGATAAACATTTTATTGACATAAACAGGACAAGCTAACCCGTTTACCACATGGATTGGCCCTTGTCAAAGAGGCCCACATTCTGAACTCGGATTGGACCAATATATTATGTGGGTTAGGCGATTTGGACTAATATAATCCAAACCCGTTCAAGGCTGACTGCAAAAATGGTAATAAGCCTGGTACGAATGTCGTGTATAAATTTAACCTCCTTAACCTAGGTTTAAATATGCTAGTTCTCGCTTCGTGCCTGAGCTAAACTCAAATGTTCGCTTAGCTGATGTGTCCTGATTAGGCCCGCCAATGGTAAAAGATAACCCGATAAACAGACCTGAATTGTGACCGAAAAATTGGGTTTGGGTGTAAAATATCAAACCCAAATGATTTTCAGGTCGGGTTCGGGTACAACATGTGTGACCCGAAAAAAAATTAGGTTATAGTTTGGGTTCTACTGATTTTTTTTTGGCTAATTATAAGGGCACAGCCTTTTTTACTCGGGGCTAGCCAGACTTTGAGGAACTTTTACTCGGGCTGTCCAAAGTTTTCATTCAGGGGGCTGTCCAAACCCCACAGCCCCCCCAAACCCGAAAAATCACTCTCATTTCAAATTTTCCCTCTCTTCACAAACCCTATTTTCCCTCCTCCTCTTCTTCTTCTTCTTCTCCACGATTTCCCACTCCTCTCTCTCCATTTGTTTTACGCAATTGTCAGGGTTAGGGTTTCGATCCTCATCTCCACCATTTTCTTCGTCTTCACCATTTTCCAACGATCTCTCCCTACGATGGCATGCAAACGTTCCTCACAATCAAGGTAAGAAACCTAATACTTAAAGTTGTCAATTCCCCCCAAAATCCTATTAATTTAGTTCGAAAAACCCAAGTATGGAATGATAGTTAGACCTCTCGAGTCGACGACGACTGCCCATGTTTCTGGCAGTCCTATGTACTGTTCGAACTGCCAGAAAGAGAGGCAGTCCACTTGTACAGCAAGTATTACACAGGACTGCCGCACTTTGTGGCAGTCCTTTATGCATAAAGGACTGCCACTAAGTGCGGCAGTCCTGTGTAATACTTGTTGTACAAGTGGACTGCCTCTCTTTCTGGCAGTCCTATGTACTGTTATGACTGTCTGAAAGTGAGGCACCACTTGTACAGCAAGTATAACACAGGACTGCCGCACTTTGTGGCAGTCCTTTATGCATAAAGGACTGCCGCACTTTGTGGCAGTCCTTTATGCATAAAGAACTGCCGCACTTTATGGCAGTCCTGTATTATACTTGTTGTACAAGTGGACTGTGTCACGCCCCAGAACCAGAATACTGGAGAGCGGGGGAATGACTCAGCCAGCTACGTATTACGGGTAGATGAATACCGTATAATACGATCAATGCTGTCTAAAAGACAAGGGGGTGCATACTACATGAAAGTCTCACTATGGTCATTTCACATCTATTGTCTCAATCATTCAAATAAGAAACAGAAATAGAGAACATGTAAGATAAAGCAGTAAGGCGTCCCAAACGCTTAGTCAAAATGTTCTTGAGATCTGGCTTTACAAAACATAGCCAGATGGTATAGTAACATGTACACAATTGTTATCGGCTGCAGTCTGACTTAGTTACAATTATGCAAAAGTAAGTACAAGACAATCCGACTAACATGTCGGTGCCAAACGGCAAGGTATAAAGTAGATAACAAAACGGGCGGGGAAGTAAGAAACCCACTCGAGTCCCCCTGCGATCATCCCTCTAGTGTTGACCATCTTGGAGGTAGAAGTAAGCTGGATCCTCGGAGACTGGCTCTAAATCTGGCCATGCAAAACCAGAGAGGTTAGACCTCTAATAGCAAGTACCACAAGGAAGCACGATATGAGGAATGAAGCCAGTAATAAGAGAATATGATAATAGATCTCTGTTATATACTAGGACTCACACAACATCACGACACTTCGAACCAACCTCCCAACCAAACAAGGACAGAAGTTGGCCCGTCATGTCCTGACATTCTGATCATCTCAGTTAAGTAACAGAGTAGGTACAGTACACACACAAATCAATTTAAACGGCCAGGCAACTACTACGGCTTGCTATTGTGAGTCCCAAGTTATCCTGGAATTATGCAATAAAAGATTCCTCAGTTCTCACTATGCGCAAGCAAGGCTAGTTTACCCAGTCATTCAATTGCGCCAATCATGAATTAGACGAGTCCCAGCAGGACGCCCGTCATCAATATATAATATACAATAAATAATATAACCAGATACCGCTCCGTGCCCGTGTGGCAGGTTTGCAGTATCTGTGGGGACCAGCCGACCTGTCGGGCACTTAATAGTCCCAAGAGGGCTGCCATGTAAGAACTCGGGAATCCATTCTCTCCATGCAATTATTATTTTATTTAACTTAATAGTCCCTACGTTGAGTGAAGTTCCATGCCGTGGATCATGGTCATTCAAATGAGTACTTTCGTACGGGGTACGGTATGCGCAACTCTACAACGATACCCGTGCGGCTAGGTTGTAGGTTTTACATAGCGTGATGCAACAATCAAATCTGACCACGGAGTAATCACGCCTTGACCATAAAGTACACATGCTGTTTTTGTAAGATAGATAAATAAATAATTTGAAGCCTGCATGTGCCTGTATGCCAATATTCGGGATTGGCTAATCGAGTACAATAGTTCATTACATGAACGTGTCTCATTCATTTCATTCAATAAGACGACTAGCCAATCTCTTAGTTCCAACTAGGAACGCATGATCAATTTTAGTCAAGATAACCATTATCATCAATGGTGACAAGGCATGAAAGTCAAATAGTATTCAGTGGAGTCGAGTCTACGACTCTTAGGGTTAAGTTCCAGTCAATCTGGGTATCTATGACTCAATTCACGACACATGGTACATCTTACGTGACAATCTATATTTAACAGAAATATTAGCATATCATGACTATATCAAGTTTATGCAAAAGGCGTAAGGATATAAAATGGACGTTAAACATCTAATAAGATATCAATATACAGGGCTATAGAAGATCCAGGATAAGCAGGCTACGCTCATGTCAGCCTATGCTCAAGTCAACGTACGCTCAGGTCAAGCTACGCTCAGGTCAGCATACGCTCAGGCAGCATACGCTCAGGTCAGCATACGCTCAGGCAGCATACGCTCAGGTCGGCATACGCTCAGGCAAACTAGCGTATGGACTCCATACGACTCCTTACCATCCAAGCCAGCGTACGCAAGTCATACGCTTCCAAAAGGCAGCGTATGAACTCCATACGACTCCTTACCATCTAAGCCAGCGTACGCAAGTCATACGCTTCCAAAAGGCAGCGTATGAACTCCATACGACTCCTTACCATCTAAGCCAGCGTACGCAAGTCATACGCTTCCAAAAGGCAGCGTATGAACTCCATACGATTCCTTACCATCTAAGCCAGCGTATGCAAGACATACGCTTCCAAAAGGCAGCGTATGGGGACTGCGCTGCACTAAAGAGCGCGCGCAACTCAGTGGCGCAAGCTAAAAAGCTCGCACACTGCTCACTGTCTTCTCCAAACAGCAAGAACTCCATGGTTTGAACCCCAAGCTTCAAAAGTCCATAACTTGGTCAAAATAAGTCCGAATCCAACTTTGCAAAGGTCAAAATTGGGTAGAATAAAATTCTCTACAACATGGAACCATCAAAACTTGAAAACAAAGAAATTTGATAGATCAAAACCACCAAAATCCGAAAACAACTAATTTCTAGATCTACTAAAAATAAAACTTCAAAACGAAAAATGCCAAGTTCTAAACTCTCTTAGAATCACAAGGGGAAGAGAATGGAACCATAAAAATGGGTCCTCATGAAGAAGCAAGATATACTTGCCTACGGTTTGGTAGATGGAGAGAGTAATGAGAAAGAAGAAGAGTAATGGGGAAGGAGAGTAATAAAGAGAGAGAAAGAGTTTTGGGGCTTTAAATGGAAGGGGTGGTGGTAGGTGGGTTCGGTTCATGATGAACCACCATAACCCAAAAATAAACCAACCTAGGCCAAACCTAAAGTAAACTAAAGCAGGAAATAAAAGCAGGAAGTAAAATACAGAAAATTAATTGCAGGAATTTAATTAACATGAATTTAAAGAGATTTAAATACGAAACAATACATGATAAGTATTTAAATAAATATATTAAAGCAGTACATGTATTAAAATACGTATTCTGGGAACGGGGAGTGACAGACTGCCTCACTTTCAGACAGTCATAACAGTACATAGGACTGCCAGAAAGAGAGTCCTGAATTGGGAGTCTGGTTTGATGTTTGCTAAGTATTAATCGATTGATATTAAATATTCGTAGTCACGACCCGACTCCGAAGATGAAGGACGTTGACGTCGAGGGTGAAAGAAAATGTCCTACCGCATCGGAGCGGAAGGCACGTGAAGCTGAGCGGGTTCACGAAAAACCAATAACGATAAGTGAACCGGCGGCATCCTCTCAGACTGCACCACGTCGAACCAAACACGTTGCAAGTAAATCGAAGCAACAGAAGACTCGTCCTGATTCTCCCTCCTCCGATGATGATTTGCCCATTGTTCATAGAGGGGGGGACGATGGTTCCGGACCTTCTCACGCGAAGGCCGCTTCTGATAGAGCTAATCCGAAAGCGAGCCCAATCGGTTGCTCACTATTGACGTCCCTGCCTAACCACATATCTTACCAAATTTGGAAGGATCTGGCAAGTTAATTACCTTAGATGTAAATTGACTTTTGAAAATAGTAGTTACATTTTATATTTATATTTTCTTTATATTGTTTTATTTTCAGAAAAGCTCGCGTATCTTGCGGGTCATTAACCACGCTAAGATGTGCAGTACATGAAATTTTGACAATTTGAAAGAAGGTGTGAAAGCCAAAATCATCCCCACTGGGTTGCAGCATATTGCGAAACACTCGTATAAGATCTTGGATCACGCACTGATCTTTGCGTTTGTGGAGCGGTGGCATCCCGAAACAAACAGTTTCCATTTCTCTTCCGGGGAGTTGACGATCACCCTCGACGACGTCTACCACATTTTGGGACTTAGAGTTGATTGTGGTCCAATGCTGATGAATTATTCTACAGGCGACTTTGAGATGTATGACGAGATGGTGGAATTGGTCGCCAATGCACTCGGTATTGAGGCAGAGAATTTTGTTAGTCTCCCCGAGTTTAAGAAGTTGTACGGAGTTCCTTTGAGTTTTCTTAGGAATGCACACATTGATGATGATGACGATGAAGACGATGAAGATGACAATGAGGACGACGCCAACGACGATGTAGTGGCCCGGGCATACATGTATTTCATCTTGGGAGCCGTCTGCATTCCAGACAAGTCCGGAACCTCGATTCACGCCAAATATGTTAACAATTTTATGAACTTAGACATTGTGGATCAAATATCATTTGGAAGCGGTATACTAGCTTATCTCTACCGCGAACTTGGCGCTGCATCTAGAGTCGGATCGAAGACTATAGCTGGTTGTCAAACTCTGCTCCATGTGAGTCAAGTAAATCGTACTTTGTTTATAGTTTAAATAAAATTAGGTCGATTAATATGTGTGTCATCTACATTTCATGTACAGGCATGGATATACGAACATTTTCCGACGCTAAAGAAGGCTACTCTTAACAAAGACTATGATGAACAGCTACCTAGGATGTGCAAGTGGAATCCAGTTAAGATAGATAGCAGACATCCGCATACTTTAGCTTCCCTGCGTATCGCACTTGAAGATATGAACGAAAAGGAGGTGAGACAATGCTAACTTAAATTTTCATTTACTTAGGATTTTATTATAGTGTAAAATAGTAACTTCTTTGGTCTTGATTACATATACTATGATGTAGATTATTTGGCATCCATATAAGGATCTTCGAAATAGTTCTCGTCCGTTGCAAGGAGTTTCACTATTTCAAGGTCTGATATTCTGTCAAGAAATTGAGGAGCCTCATATGCCAGACAGAGTGCTTCGTCAGTTTGGCTACGTGCAAACTATACCGGACACTTTGAATTTGAGGACTTCTTCAAAAGGGAACAAAGCATCAACCTATGTCCCGCTGGACTACCGTTAGGGCTCTTACTTCTTCACTGAGTAGCAACGTCATGTAGTTGGTGAAACTTTACGACGTCCGGTGGAGCAGATGTGGGATTGTACTGATGAATATATAAATTATTATGTAGAGGCCGGACATGGTATGATGTTGAATCCGGATACGGGAGGTGTTGAAGTGCCGGCAGCTGTTCCTCTACCAAACAGGGCAGGCCTGCTTGACGCACTGCAAAAGATGGCAAGTAGTATTTTTTCGAATTAATGTTTACCAGTATAGTAACCTGGCTAATTTGGACCCTTAATTTTTCCTTCAGGCTTCGAAAGTAAGAAACTTGGGGAAAAGTCTCGTGCTGTGCAAGGGAGAGAACTACGTCGACGTTGCTAACCATATGCAGAACATCGCATCGGACTATTCATTTCTCGAAAACGAGCGACGGACTAAGATGCGTCATGAGAAAAAATGACTTGCTTGTACTTGTTTGAACAATTTGTGTGCCGCTTTTGTTGAACTGTATTTCGAATACTTGTTGACGTCTTGGTTGTAATATGTTTTGAAGACTTAATGTCGAACTCCGGTATCATTTTGTTGTATTATGCTTTCTTTGTAATAGGTTTTGAATACTTCATGTCGAACTCCCGTATCATTTTGTTGTAATATGCTTTTGTTGTAATAGGTTTTGAATATGTAATGTCGATCACCTACAGAATGATGTAAAATAGGACTGCCAAAAAATCTGGCAGTCCATCGTGAATGAAGGACTGCCAGAGAACTCGGCAGTCCAAGTTAGAACTTGCTGTGAACAAGGACTGCCCAGGGAACTGGGTAGTCCTTGTTCACAGCAAGTTGTAACTAGGACTGCCCAGTTTCCTGGCAGTCTTTCATTCACGATGGACTGCCAGGGAACTAGACAGTCCTAGTTAGAACTTGCTGTGAACAAGGACTGCCCATGTAAAATAGGACTGCCAAAAAATCTGGCAGTCCATCGTGAATGAAGGACTGCCAGAGAACTCGGCAGTCCAAGTTAGAACTTGCTGTGAACAAGGACTGCCGAGGGAACTGGGCAGTCCTTGTTCACAGCAAGTTGTAACTAGGACTGCCCAGTTCCCTGGCAGTCTTTCATTCACGATGGACTGCCAGGGAACTGGGCAGTCCTAGTTAGAACTTGCTGTGAACAAGGACTGCCCTGGACAGTCCTTGTTCACAGCAAGTTCTAACTTGGACTGCCCAGTTCCCTGGCAGTCCTTCATTCATGATGGACTGCCAGAGTTCTGGGCAGTCCAACTTAGAACTTGCTGTGAGCAAGGACTGCCCAGGAAACTGGACAGTCCTTGTTCACAGCAAGTTCTAACTAGGACTGCCCAGTTCCCTGGCAGTCGTTCATTCACGATGGACTGCCAGGGAACTGGGCAGTCCAAGTTAGAACTTGCTGTGAACAAGGACTGCCCAGGAAACTGGGCAGTCCTTGTTCACAGCAAGTTCTAACTTGGACTGCCCAGTTCCCTGGCAGTCTTTCATTCACGATGGACTGCTAGATAACTGGGCAGTCCTACTTAGAACTTGCTGTGAGCAAGGACTGCCCAGTTTCCTGGGCAGTCCTTGTTCACAGCAAGTTCTAACTTGGACTGCCCAGTTCCCGGGCAGTCCTTCATTCATGATGGACTGCCAGAGTTCTGGACAGTCCTGGTAAATGTGATACTCAACTGTAAATGTGATACTCAAATGTCATACCAAAATAAACTTCCTTCTTCTTCTTTACAAAATGATGTAAAATAGTGTATCTGAGTAGGACCAAAGATATAAACATCGACGTAGGACCAAATATTTACATTTCTTTTGACAACCACATTCTTCGGTATAGACATAAATGTTTATCCTTGTTTCTAATTACAAAATGTGACAAAACTATCGGTGTAGGACGGAAGAAATGTTTATCCTTCTTTCTAGTTACAAAATGTGACAAAACTATCGGTGATGCTCCCCACTATCAGTCAATCAATACATCGTAGTGGTCTTTCGGCATTGGTTTAGGTTGCACGTAGTTTGTTTTCTCCTTGTAAGCATTGATCGCATCGGTGTACAGCGTCGTCCAAGCGATCGATTCTTCCGAAGCATGTTTATACCAGACTGGATCGGGGGGGGGGGGGGGGGGGAATAGGACTGTGCCCGATAAACCGCGAGATGACAAAGTGATTATAATCAAGTCCAATGGCATGTCGAGTGGACATAGTGTAGTCTGCCGGAGGAGCGGTCATTGGGAAGAAAGTGTTGTTACTTCTCTTCGACAGAACGATAATTGGAATCTTGTACCTGTAACTGAATACAAATGCAGTATAAGTATTTATCAAAATTTTCACGTTAGTAAGAATGTGTAGGTATATTGTACCTGTTAGCGAATAGATATGCAGCAGAAGGAATATCCATGTAATGTTCCTCTCCAGTAGTCTGATAGGCGCACGGAATGCTTGTCAATAATTCTCCAACTGTATCTGGGCTTAGTAATTTGCTGTAGAAGGGAAGATGAGACTCCAACTCCTCGTACAGCTCTGCTCTAACCTGCCTCCATCCGTCTTTAACGGAGTAGCCTAGATGTCTTGCAAGGGCGTGGTACCCACAATGTCCATCTTTAGGCACATCTTCAATAGACCAAATGTACTCCCGTATTGCAGGATTAAATATATGAATGTACATGTCGAATGTGACACCAACGCTTGTTTTCTGTTTCTTCCGTTGAATAGGAAGCTTATCATTCCTCTTTGGACAAACGAACCTTTCCATGCTTCTTTCAATATGCTCAAATAATGATAGTTCTCTTCTAGTAGACTCGAGCTTCTTCTTCTGTGTTCTTGTAAGTCTTCTTGGTGGTCTACCCTTCGGGGCAACGACAACAGATGGCTCCTGCACATGACTGCTTGCCGGGTGGGCAAGTTCTTGAATTTTACGTTCAATAGACTTCCTCTCAGGTTCTAGGGCAGCACACCATCTTGCATGAAGAAGTTTAACTTCTGGCAAGGAAAAGAAATCGTCGTGACTCTCCACCATAGGCATAACTGACAATTGTCTCCAACGTTGATCAACGACCACTACTGGAATAGGTCTGCCTTGACGTCGATATTCGTTGATCTCATTAGCACAAGGAAGGCCGAGAGAATGTCGATGTGTACAACCACATTTTTCGGTATCAACACCAACTGAATTTGCCCGAGCAATCTCTTCAAATATAAACCCCAAAGCATAGTGAGACAATACATGGATTAAATCAGACAAAAGCTTCTCTTTCCTATGTTCGTGCTTTACAATATTCAGGCTCATCTGAAATGAAGCCTTGATCTCGTTCACCGTCGAGTTGGTCATTAGATTAATCGACTGCCAAACTGACACAAAACCGCCGACCGATGAACGTATATATTTCTTCAGTTTTGAGTGTGAACCTTCGGCACGGTTTGTAGTGGTCGTGCCGTAATGCTTCACCTTATTCGTCCATGCTAAGACGAAATCTTCTTTAAATGGATCAACCCATGTGTCTTTGATATAAGATATACATGGCTTGTTGCTACTTTCCCACTTCTCTTTGAACTCCAACCACGCTTTGTCAAAAGCGTCTACAGTACTTGCTCGCCAAACAAGGCCCCAATCGTCGTAGAATTCTGTGAAACGGTCAATATCAAGTTTGTCGTCTACTTTTTCAAACCGGCTCTTGCATTGTGCTTGAATATTTCGATTAATATGTCATGTACATAGTAGTCTACGAGCATGAGGAAATACGATATCTATAGCATTCATCAATGCATATTCTCGATCGGTGACAAAAACAGACGGCTCTTTGTGTCCAGTGTAAAGTGTCTTCAATTTGTTCAATGCCCATGTATAGTCATCTACTGTTTCATTCTTCAAGAAACAAAATGCAACTGAAAATGATTTACCCGTTGACGTGAAACCGACAATGTGGAAGAGTGGCATCTTGAATTTGTTAGTCTTGTACGTGCAATCAGCCACCAAGACATCGGCAAAGGACCGTGCCAAATGCGTACACTCCGGATGCGCCCAAAACATAGAGGTAATTTCATTGGACGGCGGATGTCTTCTATGGTACTCCACATAGTGATTGTCGGCAAGTAACTTCAAAACTTGTTGCATCGCCATTCTTCCTCTTAGGGTATTTGTCCTCGATCTCGAGAGTGCATTGTAGATTGTCCTCATTGTTGACTTGTTCTGTTCATTCTTCTGGCGCACCGCGGAATAAATTTGCTTCGGGCCAACTTCGGAGCAGGACAATTCTTCAACTAACTTTTTCTCCTGTTCGTTCAACCTTCCGGCATAGGGATGACCGGTAAGTATCTCCGCCACCGTATAATTGTGCATCCCATTTCTGACATCAACTGTCCACTTTCCATCATTTCTTGAGACAAACACAATCTTGAAAGGACAACCGCACTTTCTGGACCCTACCGCCTTCTCCGGGACTTTTTCCGAGCACATTCTTCTTTCCTTCGATGAAGCCTAAATGTTCCACCTTTTTCGCATCCAAGATCAGCAGTTTTACGACACGACGGACCTCGTAATGACCTTGAAATGACAAGGACTGTGTTTACTTGCCTTCCAACTTGTCTACACCATTCTAATGCTTCTTCATAAGATTCAAATGCGACATCCGTTGAGAATATATTACTCAAGTCAATGGAAATAGGAGGTGGTAGGCCCTACATTTAATTTCAAAAAAAATTGCCAATCACAATTACAACCAAAATTACAATATCAACAACTTCAAGACTGTCAAGGAAAATTGCCCTTCCTTCAGGACTGTACAACAGGACTGCCAGACATTCTAGCAGTCCATCGTGTTTTATAGACTGCCAGAAAATCTGGCAGTCCTGTTTTACACTAGTTCTACACATAGACTGCCGAGTTTTGTGGCAGTCCTTCGTTTTTTATAGACTGCCAGAAAGTCTGGCAGTCCTATTTAACACTAGTTCTACACATAGACTGCCGAGTTATGTGGCAGTCCTACGTGTTTTATGGACTGCCAGAATGTCTGGCAGTCCAACTGTACAGTATTTCTACATATAGACTGCCGCATAATCTGGCAGTCCTCGTTATTTTTTGGACTGCCATGTTTTGCGGCAGTCCTATTTTATACTAGTTGTACAAATAGACTGCCGCGTAATATGGCAGTCCTTCGTGTTCTATGGACTGCCAGATAGTCTGGCAGTCCTGTTGTACAGTCGAATGCGTAGCAGTCGGTCGAAAATTTACCAAGAGTTCTTCGGGTGTTTTGTCGTGTTGTTCGGAAGATCCGGATTCCTCGATTGATAGACGTGATGATCCACTTTCTTCCATAATTTCTACATTGGAACAAAATATAAGATTACTTCAAAAAAAATAACCTCAGAAATTTTGTCGTTTAGCAGACGTAATCGTACCGAATATTCTAAGAATCTTCCTTGGAGAATCTTCTAGGGTTTGGAGAAATGTGGGGTTGAAAAAAGTGTGGGGACCAGACCTAGGGTTTGGAGAAGAAAGAGGGAAAGAGAATGGAGAGTGAGGAAGAAAAGAAAAAAATTTAAGAGCTAACTTTTATACCTACCACTTGGATAGCCCTGAGTAATTTTTTCAGTGGCAAACTTGTAAATATTGGAAAACAGTCACTTGGACAGCCCTGATCAAAAAAGGCTGTGCCCTTATAATTAGCCTCTTTTTTTTGTGTACAAAAGTTGTTGGTAGGTTAGTTGGTAAGAGGTGCAGTGTATGTTTGGACTTTGGAGAGGGTGCAGTGTATGTTTGGACTTTGGAGAGGGACTAGGTTCTAATCTTAGCATTTGCAGTGAAGGGCCATTTTTCCTCTTTGCATCTTTATACTAATCCGGGTTACAATGCTGAAATCAGACCCCGAAAGTAATTCAGGTTGGGTTTCGGCTACTGTTATGGAACCCTGATTGTTTTAGGTCGGATTCGGATCTTACATAAACTCGACCCGGACGGTTGACAGCCCTGGTCCTGATGCTTGGGATTGATCTGTAAAGATCTTAGATCATCTTGCATGCCTGTGAAATTGATGCCTAGAGAACTGACTTGATATATACTCGTTGAGATTATGTGTTTCCTCCCACTGCACCAAAAGTATAAAATGGTCTTAAATGGATTCTTTTAAAAGGGGGAAATTAATAGAAAACTCACGGCTTACAATCTAACTGAAACCTCACAAATTCGGCTTGTATCACAATGGAAATAATGCCACACAGTCAAGTAAGGAAAAACCTTCCTACTTGTCAAGGTTAAAGATAATTCAATATCAAATTACACGCAACACAGGTGACTTACAAAAATGCTAAAGCCCACTAGCAAATGACATTATTTTCAACTAAAAGTTCAAGGAAAGCAAAAAACAAATAGAGAAATGCTAGCACTAACAGCTCAGATTGTATGAAATTAGCAAGATAAGACATTTACAAATGTATGCACAAGCATACAGAAAAAAGTGTCAAAAGTTTTTGTGAAATTAGCAAGAAAGGGGTCACACGTTTGACATCATTTCTTAATTGAACTTTTAGGGGAGAAAATCCACATAAATAGATGTGAAGCACAATGGTGGTTAAGCAAAACCTGAATTATGTCCAAATCCATAATGTCAAAGTTTGCCTTCTTCTTGATAACTTTACGCATGTGCTGAATTGCAATTTTTACCTAGAACAGAACAATCAGATTGTTGTTTAATATATACATTTAAAGGCGTGACTATATACAACTTACAGAATCAGAATGGTAAAGCACAAAGCATTGAAAGATAAAGGCCTCTGATTTGTTAAATGCTGCCAAGGGATAGAAGTAGAACATAGACTTTATTAGATGACTGTATCCAACACTTCACTGTAACTGCTAACAATTAGAATTTGATGAAACCAACAGGAAGGAAAAAGCGCTCTCAATCGGACGACAAGTCCTCCTACAACAACTAGGGTGGTTTCTTTCTCATCGAAAAGAAAAGCAGGTGCGCAAACCTGGCTCAGAGAAGACGGAAATGATCTCAAAAACTGAAATGATCGTATAGAACTTGGTGAGACTGGTAAGATCAAGGATTAAAGTATCGGCCGATACCGATACGTATCGGCCGTATCGGATCGGATTTGCCGTTAGCCGATCCGATACACCCCCAAAAAATGGGGATCGGGCGAGACAGCGGCTAAATGGTTTGTATCGGCTCGTATCGGATTTACCGTAAGATACCCCTCACTCTTGGGCAACAGTCCTTACTTGACGAGAAGTGATGCGAACCTCAGATAGATAGCTAGACCAGCAGATCAGGGTAGTTAACTGACATCCTCTAGGGACGCTACAGAGATTGAATTCACTACCAGGATCAGAGGTAAAATCTGTAGAATAATATAATTAGAGAAGCCATACTAGCGAATCTGAAAATATAGTCTTAAGTAACCATTACGACACGACTAAGGTGGTTAACGATTTGACTAAAAAGTAGGAAAAGATGACCCAATTAATGTTCGACACAAACATCAATTAACAAATATCAGTTGTCAAACAAAATGTTAACCTTCGCAAGGATACACCTTTTTGATAAATGAGAATTTAATAGCACCAAAAGTTTCCAGCTACAAAGTACTAAGTAACCAGTAATATGAATGAAGTAAACTTCATTCACCAATAGATGCATGGCGTATCAACCTTCATCTGTTTCCATCCACATATTCATATTTAAGGAACTACTTTATTTACCTCTGCTATTTTTTTTAACTCAATCCATCCACATATTCATATTTAAGGAACTACTTAATTTATCTCTGCTATTTTTTTAACTCAATCCATGTTCAGTTTGGTCTACCCCTAGTTACAGCAACTCCTTCACCTATAATACCCATCAATCCTGTCCAGTGAATGACACCTACACCTTTGATAAATATCAATTGTCAAACAAAATGTTGACAGTGGTAAGCATCCTCCTTTACATTAAATGAGATTTTAAAGAGCACAAAAGTTTCCAGCTACTAAGTAATAATCAGACATGTGAATTAAGTAACGAAGTAAACTTTATTCACCAATAGCAATAGCTGCATACAGCATCAAAATTCATTTGTTCCATCCGTATATCCATATTTAAGGAACTACTTATTTACACCTATATCTACCTCTGCCCTTTTTATAATAAATCAAGGCTTAAATGCAACTTGATACCCTCAACTATTCCAGTTTTTCAACTTGATACCCTAAAATTTTTTACTCGACCACTTGATACCATTACCTATTTAATATTTTCAATTTGATATCCAAAATTTAAAAAAGGACAAAATTATCCCTACCTTCGCTCCCCAACCCAAACCTGCCCCCCCCCCCCCCCCCCCGGCGGCTCACCACTCCACTCCCCACCCCGCCCCATGCTGCCTCCACCCCCACCCGCCCCCTCCAGCCACCCTCGTCCCCACCCCCGCCCCGTCGCAGTCCCCACTCCCCCCACCACGGCTGCACCATCCCCCCCCCCCTTCTCTCTCCCCGAACGCAAGCGGTGGCTGGAGGGGTTGGGGACGCGAGAGGGTGGGCGAGAGGGCGGAGGGGGCCGGGGTATCAAGTTGAAAAACTGGAATAGTTGAGGGTATCAAGTTGCAATTAAGCCTTTAAATCAATGTTCATTTTGGTCTACCCCTAATTATACCAAATTAACAACTCCTTCCCTATTATTCTATCAATCATGACCACTGCAACTTTCAGTCCCATTGCACAAGAATAAACCATCTTAAACAATTTTCCCTCGTCTTATACCACCTATGATTTCCCATCAGTGCACCAATTCCTTGTCCTATTCCAATCTCTGGCTACTCATCCATCTCAAAAATTTCCATGACCTACATTTAATTTTGGACATGTATCTCAATAGCCAACATTCTAATGAATAAAGCATGACTAGTCTAACAGCCATCTAGAAGATCTTCCCTCAAAATTAAGAGTTTTACAATTAAGGTTCAGTAAATTAATCGAGGATGAGCGGTCGGATGACTTGTACTCCTTGAATTCACCTAAAAAAACTAATGTCGTTTTTTATCGAGTTAATAGATTATAACTTAGATCAAGTGTCCAATCTCTATGCTAGCAATAGTTATTGTGAGTTGAATTTCCGAACCGGACTGGAGAAGACTTCTCCCATCGCAGACAAGGTCAGGGATAAACATGCCAAAGCTCAGCTGGTCCAAGTCCTGGATACAACGAACCTTAGTTATCTTATAAGGTAAAAAGAAGAAGAAAAAGTTTAATTGTGACTATACTAGGGAGAAAAAAGGATAAGAAAAAAATAGAAAGGAAAGTATGAGAAAGTTTTTTGTACTCCATATCTTCCAAATATAATTTGATCTTCTCACAAGCATTATAATGTTTTATCTCCTTGACCGCATGATATACCCTAGATACAGTAAATAGTATTTTAAAATTCAGTATATGTTGGAAAGTGTATCGACACATATCTTTTAGTATATCAGTGTCTGAGTATCCGATATTATCTAATATGCATATGGAAATTCCTTTAAAATATACATGCAACATTGAACAGAAAACGGGGTAGCTGGTAAGAGAATAGACAAAGAAAATTAGCTGAATATTATAGAGAAAAAAGGATAGGAGATAAGATTTCATTATATTCCATCTGGCTAGTCTCTATATATTATCAACTTAGTGGGTAATGATAATAGACCTTTTAGTTCTTATCCCTCTAAACATGACATGAAGATAGAATAGTGGGTTTGGTGAATCACTATATAACTAGTTACACAACGAATAAGTTCCAGGTGAGTAATCTCCAAACGGTATCCACTGAATAATTTTGAGCCTTCCAGGTGCAGAGATGATTTTGTTTGCAAGAATACTAGAAAAAAAAAGTAGCTAGATTCATAGGGAGGAAGAACTATATTAACGGAGGAAAATAAGATACCATGCACGCTAAAATAGATACTCAAAAAGTTATGTGACGGTCCTACTTACAGTAAATTTTGGTAAAGGATATCTGTAAGTGTCCACGAGTTCCATCATCAAATCCACCAAATTAGAGAATGGGCTATCAAGAACCATTCCTGCTATTGAGGGATCTTCAGCACCATACATCAAGCTGTAAACAAAAGGTACAAGCTTCAAGGCATAGAAAATATGATTTAGCAACATAAGGTGTGAGAGGAAATATATATTCGCCAGGCATATATTTTCTAACTTCCTACTTGAGGGACAACTTGGTGAATAGAAAAAAAGGAAATATATATTCGCCAGGCATATATTTTCTAACTTCCTACTTGAGGGACAACTTGGTGAATAGAAAAAAATGAGACAACGTGGAAAATCAAAATCATGCAAAAATTTCTAATTTAATAAATTCCTTCCAAAAAAACAGTTGTCAGTTATTTGTTGCAAAGCAAAACATCTAAAGTGATGCATTATTTAATTCAAAAGGTACAAAAAGGTCATATGGAAAGATGCGAGCGCTGAGGACTAGCCCTGAAGCAGCTCTTTGTGATAACTTTTTCAAGTCATATCCACTAATGATGGCTCTAGAAAGAAACCAAGGTAAATGGCAAGAAGCATTTTAAAATATTCAGTGCTAATCATGATGCTTTTATAATAAGATGGGAGATACAGATATAAAAACAAGTCGATATGAATTTTTTTTTTCTCATGTTCTAGTTACGAGAGTACAAGAATTGGATAGTTTAACACATCTGTTTTATAAAGTTAGCTTACTTACTACTCAGTCATGTCAGCTTTTAAGTGTTCTTTCAGATCCCTACAACTACAATCCATAAAAGGACTTCTCATCCGTTTCTGATAATATACATCAACTTTAGGAAAAGAAAAGCAAATGTAAGTCATCTGGAGTCATACATAATACTGGGTGTCCATTCAGGTCATAATATCAAGGTTGTGAAAAGCGCTCGGCGCTCGGCGGGCGGGCACCCGCCGCCTAGCCCCTGGCCCGCTGCCCACACCTGGGCGGTTCAAAAAAAAATCCAAAAAAAAAAATTAAAAATTGCAGAAAAAGTCCATAAAATCCAAAAACATGCATAGTCGGATGTCGGGGGGACTAGGCGGACGCCTAGGGGAATCGGGCTGGCAACAGACGCCTAGCGCCGAGGCGGCCGCCTAGACTACCTTTTAGAACAGTGGGTCATATACAAAATATTTCTTCTAACATTTGAATGACAAGTGTTAGTATTAGTTATTTAGTCCCACAACGGGTACAGAAGAGGAGGCTAGTATGTATATATATATATATATATATATAATCTCTTTCAATAAAACAATCATCCAATTATCCCATCTAACATGGTGTCAGAGCCATACTACTTTTCCAAACCCTAAAAAAAATTACATAAGCCCTCCCCTCCCCTCCGACTGCTCCAGTGCCCCTCACAACGGCTTCGACGCCTCCCCTCCACCCCAGTTTGACATGTGTCATTCCCAGTTTGACATGTGTCATTCAAAGAAGGACCATTCGATATTCTACCGACGGACATCAGCCGGACGGATACTACTTGGTGTCTATGTTGATAATATTGTGATAACGGAAGACGACATCCAAGAGATTGCAAGGCTGAAAAAGTTTATGGATGAATAGTTCCAGACAAAAGATATGAGATCATTGAAGTACTTCTTAGGCATCGAAGTCACAACGGAAAAGTAAGACAGTGTTAAGTCTCAATGGAAATATGTGCTTGATATACTAATTGAAGCAAGAATGATGCAAACTAAGGGAGCAACCTCACTAATGGATCCAAGGATAAAATTACTTCCAGATGAGAGGCTACTGTTGACCAATCCTAATCAGTACCATCGAGTAGTTGGAAAACTCAACTACTTGACAATCATGACACGTCCAAACATTTCATTTGTTATAAGTATCGCGAGTAGATTTATGGCTTCTCTACGAATTCCACATTGGCAGACATTTCTCAGAATTCTACACTATCTAGCTCAGAATCCGAAAAAAGGAATTCGAATGGAGTATCAGGGACATACTCATCTTGAATGTTTTACAGATGTGATGTGGGCCCACCTATCATCATTTAGCCTATGTTCTATTTTAGTCATTTTTCTGTTTTAGTAAGGAAGGATTATTTTGGTCTTTCACCAATAATAACCCTTCCTTAATAGTCATTTTCCTATTTTAGTAAGGAAGGATTATTTTGGTCTTTCACCAATAATAACCCTTCCTTAATAAGTCATTTTCCTATTTTAGTCAGGAAGGATTATTTTGGTCTTTCACCAATAATAACCCTTCCTTAATTAAGCCTTTGTTTTTCCCTATATAAACTAGGGTTAGCCATCTTTTATTTTCCATGCTTGTATTGAGAAGAAACTCTCAAGTATCAATAAGAAGGATTTAGACTTTGTCCGTCCACCAAAGTTGGGAGTTTGTTCTTTTCTCACAAAAAGATCATTATCTTTCTCTGTTTCTCTTTTCTACAAATCTTTTGTGAATCGAATAGGTCGATTCACATCAATTGGTATCAGAGCTCTCTACGATCCATGGCGTCCGGCACAAGGAACACGATCGAGGAGAAGATCCAGGGGCTTCGGGAGGATTTTAACATCGAGATCGAAAGTTTGAAGGCCGCAATCAAAGATCAAGCGTCCACACAGGAGGATCTCCAGACCGAGGTACGAAGCATGCGGGAGGAGATGACGTCGATTCCGGCAATGATGAAGTTGTTGCAAAACATCTCGAACAAGATCAATGGCGGCGAAGCGGAGGCGGCAACAACCCAAACCCTAGGCGACCAACTAGGGTTTGTTCAAACGGAGGGGAAAACGACCGAAGATCACGGAGGACCGGCCGACGGGCGATGGCCCGCACCCGCCGTCACCACCGCGCCGCCGGGCGGGGCCCTGGCGGCCGGCGAGCAGCGCCGGACGGCGGCCGAAGGTCGCGGGGGCTTCGCCGCCGACCGCGCGAGCCCTGGCGGGGCCGCTGCCGTTGGGGGCGGTCGCTGGCCGGCCGCCGACCGCCACCCCTGGCCGGTCGGTGCCAGAGGAGCCGCCGGCGAGCGGCCGTGGCCGGACGCCGGCGACCCGTACGGTCCCGGCGGATCGACTCCACATGCGGGAGAAGCCCTAGGGTTTGGGGCCCCCTTCGGGGGTCGGACGAGGATTGCGAACTACGGAGATCGGTTCGTGGGCCCGGGAAGGGGCTTGGCGGGAGTTCCGGCGTGGACGGGAGGAGCGGAACCGCCAGGAGGAGCGAGGCACGCCGGAGGCAGCAATTTCTTTGGGGGAATGGCGGATCCCGCCAACTTCCAGAGAGGGGACCTCCCCCCACGACGACCACCACGGAGGAAGAGGAGGAGAAGGAGGATCCGACGGAGGAAGAGGCCGCCATAGCAACCGACGCAGTTTTCAGATTTCCACCTTGAGGACAAGGTGGCTCTTTTAGGGGGCGGTATTGATGTGGGCCCACCTATCATCATTTAGCCTATGTTCTATTTTAGTCATTTTTCTGTTTTAGTAAGGAAGGATTATTTTGGTCTTTCACCAATAATAACCCTTCCTTAATAGTCATTTTCCTATTTTAGTAAGGAAGGATTATTTTGGTCTTTCACCAATAATAACCCTTCCTTAATAAGTCATTTTCCTATTTTAGTCAGGAAGGATTATTTTGGTCTTTCACCAATAATAACCCTTCCTTAATTAAGCCTTTGTTTTTCCCTATATAAACTAGGGTTAGCCATCTTTTATTTTTCATGCTTGTATTGAGAAGAAACTCTCAAGTATCAATAAGAAGGATTTAGACTTTGTCCGTCCACCAAAGTTGGGAGTTTATTCTTTTCTCACAAAAAGATCATTATCTTTCTCTGTTTCTCTTTTCTACAAATCTTTTGTGAATCGAATAGGTCGATTCACATCAAGATGCTGACTGGGATGCAAGTATTACGGATAGGCGGTCTATATCTAGCTACTCGGTATTTATTGGCGGGAACTTAGTGTCGTGGAAGAGCAAGAAGCAAAGTGTGGTCTCACGATGCAGTTCGAAAGCGAAATACCGAGCTATTGCTCATGGCACAGCAGAGATGTTATATATGTAGCATCTTCTGAAGGAATTGGCAGAAGAAGCAGAATCCGAAGCAGCAGATATGCGATGTGATAACCAGTCTGCTATCCATATTGCTATCAATTCCGTATTCCATGAAAGGACGAAACATATTGAGATCGACATCCACTTCGTCCGTAACGAGTGTCATACATTAGTTAGAGACAATTGGGGCAAGGCAAGAGGCAAAAAATCCTAAGGATCAATGTTAACAAATGAATATTACTACATTAGAGTTCACATCTTTTATTGGTTCCTCCAGACCAGACATGTTTTCATGCTAGAATTTATTGATCAAGAGTAAATCAAAATATTTTGAAAATTTCAGAAAATTTACTAGAAACATCCTCTAAAAGTACCACTACTGAAAAGCTCACGTTGGAGTCTAATGACAAAAGCTCATGTTATTAGAAACATGTTTTCGTGCTAGAATCTGCTTTGCAGTCCCACTACTCTGCAGTCTAATGACCTTCTCTGTAAGGGTCACTTTCGTGAAGTGCTCTATTATGTTGGATGATTAGTTGATTACCAATCAACTGCAAGTACCACTACTGAAAAGCTCAGGGTTTGTTGAATTCTTCTGGCAGGGCTGGCATGACAAGGGCTCTTTACAAACTCTAAAATCAAGCACAGTTGAAGAAATTAATCTGAAGAAGATTACTAGATTCTTTCTTCTTCGAAATGGCCATTCGCTTAAGTTTGGATCTTAAATTCAAATTAAATAAGATGCAGGGGATTATTCAGTATGTTGCACACTTGCAATCAAATTAGTTATTAAGTTAAGACGTTAGCTGGAAGATTTCAGGAATTAAAATCGAAATTAAGTATATTTGTTAAAGTACTTAGGTGGTATAAATTAAATGTTCAGAAACTACAGTAGCTGAAATCACATTGCATGTAGGGGTAAGCATTATTCGGTTTTGGACTGAAAACCGGACCGAACCGAACCGAATAAGAGACTCGGCTTGGTTTTAGAAAAAATTAGGTTCGGTTTCGGTTTTGAAAATACTAAAGTTTCTTATTCGGTTTCGGGTTTTGTCCAAAACCGAAAACTGAATAAGCTATATATATATATAAGCTATATATATATATATTATATATATATATATATATATATAGAGAGAGAGAGAGAGAGAGAGATGTATATACTATAGGTATATACTAAATATATCTAGGTATTTTTAGTTACTATATATATTAACAAAAAAAGCGCAAATAAATCAGAAAAAAAACAAACCGAAAAAACTGAAAATCGAACCGATTTAATTTGGTTCGGTTTGATTCGGTTATGGGCTATTCCGGTTTCGGTTTTGCTTATTCGGTTTTGGTCCAATTCGGTTTTCGGTTATTCGGTTCGGTTTGAACCGGATTAACTGAATGCTCACCCCTAATTGCATGTGAACGCTAACAAATAGTGAACACCTTTAGAAATTGTTGTCTTTGTTTAGTTTTGATTACTCAGTTTATATGGTTATTAGGAAAAATTACAGTTCATCTCAAGGTTCCCTATATCAGCCGATACCAATGCGTAGTATCTTATCGTTTTTGGCATATCCATTCCAATACTTACCCACCGATACTGGCCCAATTTAACAAAGAAAAAGGTTAGAGAGAGTTCGTGCCGAAGTGCAACATGCCCATAAATCTTACTATTAGCCCATCAAAACTATTCGTTGTGTTTTGTCTAAAATCAAGTATTCCTATAAATCTTACTATTAGCCCATCAAAACTATTCATTGTGTTTTGTCTAAAATCAAGTATTAAACAACATCTATTGGGAATGAATATTGTTTCATTTAAAACTAGCGAAAAACAACAAATAATACATAAGATTATTCTTAGATGTACCAAAAACTTTTCAAGTTTTTAAAAAAATTCATTAACTCTTGGCTTTCCAAAACTAAGAACTTCGAAATTCAATCTGAACCACTGAAAATACCAATATCGATGCTCATAAAAAGGCTTCGAAACTGATCTCAAAACCAATGTTATAATTGGCTAGGCGGAATCGGTGTGGCGGAGAGCCGCCTGGCGCCTGGCGCCTACCGCACAATTTTTTTCTTCTTTAAGAATTTTGGATTTTGAATTTTTGAATTTTGAATTTTTTTTTGATATGTTTTTTAAATTTTTTGAATTTTTTTAATCAGATTTTTTTTTTTTTGAAATTTCACATTTGAAAATTTTGAAATTTCAAATTCAAAATTTTTGAAAATTTTCAAATTTTTTGCCTAGCCAAACAGGCTGAAAAGGGCCGTCTAGGCGCCGAACAGACGCCTAGGTCGGCCGACTAGGGGGTTTCCAGTGCGGCGGGAGGCCGAACAATGCCTAAGCAGAGACCAATTTTTAGAACATTGCCCGAAACCGATACTGTGAACTTGAATCATATTTGATATCTAATTGTCGTTTCTTCTCAGCTTCCCAATCTATTCGTTCTTTTCAAAATTTTCGAAACTGACACTGTAACTGCTAACAATTAGAATTTGATGAAACCAACAGGAAGGAAAAAGCGCTCTCAATTGGACGACAAGTCCTACTACAATAACTAGGGTGGTTTCTTTCTCATCGAAAAGAAAAGCTGGTGCGCAAACCTGGCTCAGAGAAGACGGAAATGATCTCAAAAACCGAAATGGTCATATAGAACTTGGTGAGACCGGTAAGATCAAGGATTAAAGTATCGGCCGATACCGATACGTATCGGCCGTATCGGATCGGATTTGCCGTTAGCCGATCCGTTACACTCCCAAAAAATCGAGATCGGACGAGACAGCGGCTAAATGGTTTGTATCGGCTCGTATCGGATTTACCGTAAGATACCCCTCACTCTTGGGCAACAGTCCTTACTTGACGAGAAGTGATGCGAACCTCAGATAGATAGCTAGACCAGCAGATCTATTCCCAATCTATTCGTTCATATTCGTTCTTTTCATGTTTGTCCTTTCCCATTTACTTTTATTTCTATGTTAAACCTATTATCACGCCCCGACCCGGAATCCACCCGAATCATCGTCCTCGTAGGGGACGTGATGTCGCATGAGCATGGAGTTGCGCTCGTGCAAGACAAGATGACAAGTTCTCAAAATGGTTATCTTAAATTTGATATCAGCAAACGGAAGAAAATAAAATATACGAAACAATTCTCTTTATTGATAATGAATTGAGATTACAAAGGCTTTCAATAGCACAACTGAATTTGCCAGATTGGCTACAACACTTAAGTTCTCTCTTGCCCACAAAGGATTTCACTGTTCCATACATCATGTCTTCTATATCTCGGCCACATCAATCATGTTGCAAGTCCGAGCGTCAATGCGATCGCACGCTTCAAACGCTACGGCATTCCATGCCTCTGCGCGATCAAGCGAAGCTTCACCGCGAGCAATCCATTCCCTGCACCCTGCATGAAAGCTGGTGGGGGATCAGTACGTTCGTCCTCGCATGTACTGATGAAAAGACCCACTTTCTAAACCGACATTTAGTGTTTATGTTGAATCATGCAACTTAGCTTATGATCTTGCTATATCCTCCTTATGGTCGATTTCATGGCATATTCGAAAGCGGTAAAGCATGTTATCATAGCAAGCATATTATTCGAATTGAATAGGCAAGAAGGCAATCAATCTCGTGTTTGTTTCGTGGCGCGACTTCTTACCAGCATAGACGCACTCGCCCTTGTACTGACGCAAGGTGAATACGTCCCATTTCTTCCCTGTCATGTTATAAGTGCTCTCTATGCAGGATCTATGTGTGCAGGAACACATACGTGCCTCCACTTTCAACCCATCGTTCCTTAACTATATGAAGGTCGTTGGCGTATTCGCGCCAAAATGGACTAAAGGCGTTTCTCTTTTTCTTTTCTTTCTTTTCTTTCTTTCTTTTCTCTCTTTCTTTTCTTTCTCGAATTGGGTAGCCCGACGCCTCTCGTAGTGGGTTGCTATCCCAATTACGGAGATCTTCCGTTGCATACCATCATTTGTGGCTTTTCACATCTCGCTAAGCGGTCGCTAATCGTCTTACGGATGTGCGCCTATCAAAGATTATATCCCTCCTAGGCCGAACGGTCCCGGTGTCCCGGCGCACCCGTTCGGAGGGAACGTTCCGTGCACGGAAGATTATCACAATTATCTCAAGTCCATTCGACCATACAACGTACTATTATTCAAACAACCAAACATAGTCTTGAGTCCGAGACCCAGACTTTATCATCTCGTATTTCTTCCATTTACTTTCTATGTTCTTACATTTCATACTTTGTTTCAATGTTCAATGGCATCATGCCTCAACTCAATGTTCGTCAACTGAACGACATGAAGGTCTCGAACACCTTTCGAGGCATTATGCCACATCTGACAATTCTGTCACCTACATGCCACAACTGTTCGCTTCGCAACGAAGCCATCTTTTATGATCTCGTGCACATACGCACATTTTGACACGTTTATCATATTTTCCTTCGCGTGGTGCACTTGCTGCACACATCAAAGCCGTATTTCCATGTTCTATGCCTTAGTGTTCAATGTACATGGCTCGTGCACTAGGGCACTCGCCTATATTTTCTTTCAATTTGCTAGTCCTTTCTAACTCGTGCGCAAGGGCACGGAATGGCTCGTGCACGAAGACACTCGCCGAATACAGTTATCCCATGTTCTTGCGGCTTGCGTACCGAGGCGCTCGCCTTTGCGATATTCAATGTCCCATAGCGACTCGTGTATTTGATGCACGTTTCATTTCAATTGTTCTAACTAGTGTTCGACACACACTATGATTTATCTTGCGATTGGACCACGCCCGTGGCGTCGACAGGTTAACTTAGCATACAATGATACATTCTGGCTTAGACATGAAGGAGTAAAAAGAATAGTCAATCCTTCCACCTTAAGCCGATACGCCTTGTTGTTTGCCGAGCCGATGCGGTTCGATTTCATATCTTTGTTGCACGGCCAACTCTTCTGACTTAGCCATTTGGACACTTCTTGTTTTATTGAACTACTCGATCGATTTCGGCCTACCGTGCCCAAGTCCCAGCCCGTTGCAAGGCGGTGGTTTGGATTTTGCGGACCCGTTGCGAATGAGGCAAAATGTCTACCTCTAATATTTTAGCGTAAACGGATAGCCTGCACATGAAACCAACTAAAATCAATACTTGCATCGATTCGGACTTGCGTCTTGGTCGATTCGATTTCTTAGAATCTTTGAGCCGACTCAACGCACTTATCCTTCGGGGCAATGCAGCGCTTTGCATCGATTCAACTCGATGCATTCTTTGGGACAATGCAACTCTTCGCATCGACTTAGTTCGATGCATTGCTCGGGACAACGTAACTCTCGTATCGATTCGCATCGATACATTTCATTCGATCAACGCGACTCTTTGAGTCAACGTCTCAGCGTAATGCGCCGTGCGAAGCAGGACATTACACCTATAACCTAGAATATTAGATTAAATCTACTGATGACATCTATGTTGTATTGGACGTTAGGCGAGGCGAGACTACATGCCACATACCTCGCCTAGGCGTCCGCCTAGGACCCACTGCTTTGAATCAATTTTTTTTGCAATTATGCATATAACAAATATGTAGCATAACTAATAAGCAATAAGCAATAAGCATTAAGCAATAAGCATATAAGTAATATAAAAAGCAACAAATATGAAATAACCAATATTCAACATAAGGTAAGGATAGTAAGCATAATTGGGCGACCATAGGCGGACTTTTTTTTCTCCTGTGCGACCCTAGACGGGCGTCTAGGCAAGCAAAGCGTCACCCAGGAAAAATTTCTCTGGATCGAGGCGAGACCTCCCTAACCTGCATGCCTAGGCCGCCTAGGCGTCGCCTGCGACAACATAGAATGACATAATGAAAGCCTATCAAAAACCTTGTCCAACTGTAAGTAGAGCATGGCATGCTAGACAAAATTTAGAGTTAGGATGTAAACCCAGATAGCAAAACAAACCCGATAAGAGGAAAAAAGGTTAGGTCAGGTTGTCCGATAAATGTCTATTGCTGGGAATTGGAACAAATATCAGATTATTAACTTAATGACAAAACATCCATTTTGACCTTAATTGAAGTTAACATAGTTAATTATATTGAATAACATACCGACAAAAAAGATGAAGCAGTTTAAACTCCTCCCAGGTTGAAGAGAGGTTTGACAGACGTGTGAGTGTGTGCATCGGTGGTGGTGGGGGAAGGAGGTGTTATGTTATTCATTCAGTTATCTCATCAAGAAATACTTAAATGAAATTAATTTTTTAATCTAGAAACAAAAATAACCGATTTCACGGTTGAGGTAATAAAAGATCAAATAGTGTACGAGTTGGACATTCTTTTTCGAGTTTCTCGAGATACAAATCCGACGGATAGGAACACAAATTCTGATTCATGGATCTCTCGGTTCGAAAAAGAAGAGGATTAGATCAAACCATTCCTCAAATACTACTAATCACTCTCTCAAACGACTGACTTTCATGTGATAGAAGTAGCAAGTTGCTTCAACTCAACAAAACCAAATATTTCACAACTTTTTGCACTCTCAACCTGCAACTTCCCTAAGATAGTGGCTCGTTGTCAAGCTCTCACTCAGCGTTCTAAAATGCGTTAAAAATCGGCACCTAGACATTATGCGGCTACCCACCACCAAAGTTCTCAATATATTGTGCATTCTAGATGGTAGGTGGTATTATGCGGGAAAAAGCAAAATTATGCGGCCAAAGAAGTAAAATGTCGGTTAGATTTTGGTCTAGTTTTTCTTTGGTCAATTTTTTGTCCAAAAATTAATTTTTGGCCTAATCCCTTTTATTTTCTTGGTCAGTTTTTAGCATGGCCCAAAAATATTTACTTTGACCTTATATTCACATTTTATTTTCATATTATATTATTTTGGTGAATTATAAATTATAATTCTATATGTGCAAGTCTTTGGTCCATTCGAGTGTTTACTAAAGTTCTTTATAATGTAATCCTTGTTTTATATATACATATAACTATATAGTTTCGTATTACTTACAATGAACTAGAAAATTCTAAGCTTTTTGAATGGTAATTTTTGTCAATCTGCCTAGGCAGCTTCCTAGCCGCCTGGGTGCTAGGCATCCATTTCTGCATAACGGCCGCCTAGCACTTTCTATAACATTGCTCCCACCAGATACTTAAGTGGATGTTATCTCTGTAGCAAGTATCCACCACTTACAAAGTTACAACTTATTCCCATCTCAAGCAAGGATACCCACGACCAGTAACATCTTTCACGATATCTGTCTCATTCGCCAAGTTTCCTAATTTTTATCCTCTTCTTTCTCACACGCAACTTTATTCGACGAGTTAATGTTGAACCAGGTAAGCCCAAGTCAAGAAATAGGACCAAGATGTAGGCTTTGTTACTAAAGCTTAACACATACATGCATCAGTCTTGGACTGTCTTATCAGGACAGTCCGGAGCTTAGATGAATCTCGCCAGAGTGGAGACCATGGCCAAGACTAATTATGATATTATAAGTAGTGCTTTGGTGATATGTGAATAATTGATTTATGAAAGAAAGAAAGAATAAGAAGAATTATAGAACATCAACAAGCTTTGTAGCACGATCACAAGATCACGTTCCAAATAATCAAATATGTTGATAAATCAAGAGTTATAATGTCCAGAGACAGCACTACATAGAAGGCAATTGGATCTAGAGTTGAAGACCTATAAGAGTGGAGGCGTCATATAAAATATGGAGTAAGGCACACCAGGTTTCACTGAAGCTCGGTGATGGGAATGTGACACATATGCCATAATGGATGTACAAACTACAAAGATAGAATGAACACAATAAGCGTGGATACTCACCATATAGTAACAATAAAAAGAAAAAATATCCCCCCATTTCCTATAGTTACTTGATTTTTGATGGAAACCTACACTCATTGAAACAAGTTCTTTGCAAGTGAGTGAATGGGTTGGAGAGGAGGGGTGGCAGGACAAACTGCTAATCTCTGAGGGTTGCTAGCAGAATTTGAACAAACATTTTATTTTAGATTTTCCGGTGATAACAATCTGAAGCAACTTGAAAAGATACACAAATATACAGTACATTAATCCCCAATATGACACTGGAAAATACAGTCAATGAGCAGGCAAGAATGCAAAGATAGATCCTAGATCATACTGCTTTGTAACTTCAACTACAAAAATGATAAGATCCTCGAGATTGTTTTGTCTCCCAAATATAAGAAACAATTAAAATTCCATCACAAAATAAATAATTAAAGACTGTAGAAGATTATGACTATTTTTCCTCTCTAGGTAGTTAGTGATAAAGGCTTTGCTGTTGTTGTCGTAGATAGTTCTAGTGATGCCACCAGATACATTTTCTGGTTAAGTAGCAAGTCTCCAGTTTCAAGATGGAACGCAGCAAGTATAATTACCTAGACTGTATGAAGCATATAATTGCAGAAGAATCTTGAACAAAACCTGGTAACAGCACCCATAGAGCGTCCCCATAAACCGATGCAAGATACATTTCCATCTGCCCGCAAATGATTGACCACAGCTCTAAGATCATCCTTCTGGAATAATAAACAAATACTGATATTAGATGATATACCTGAACAAGAGTATCTAATTAGATCATATATTACAAGGTTCGACATGCAGAATTACTAAATTTCTTAATAAAACTTCATAATATCTCCAGTTATTCTGTGATAATATGATTCCAAGAACCAAATATTAACACATCAAACTACGGAATAGTGATATAATTCCAAACACTGAAGAACTGTAATATGTTCTTCAGCATAATAATCCCCCCACCCTGGTTTCCTCTCCCTCCTATTACTTATTCTTCTCCATTTTATTCATCTCTTACTCACCAATCTGGCCTTTGTTTTTCCTCCTCAAATACCCTTCTCAATCTGTTGAAAAATTGTATTATTTATGAGCAAGTACTTATTATCATTGCGACATTATAAATAGAAGGTAAATTACACATAACAAGATTAATGTTAACCTGCAGTAAAAAGAGACTCTGCAAAGTTTAGACTTTTGACCTTGCCACCTGTGAACAAGGTATTAATTTTTGGCCGAAAATGATAGGTTTCAACCATTTCAAATCATATCTGCTATCCTAATTTGAAACCTTGCCAAAATTGGTTCTGGCAGATATAGGCCTACAAAGGTAAGTACATGCTGGTATTGATTACGTTTTGAGCGAAACTGGATGATAGTGGCCAACAGTCCAACACTTAACCAAAACTGTGTACAATAGATAAAAGAGGTACAGATCACGAATTTTGGTTCAATCGGTTTCACATACCAGTAAGGACCGATGAAATGACTAGGATTTTGATACTAATGTTTTTAGCATGTATCTTAAGACTATTATTTCACCAAATTATCATCAATCTACATGAATAATAGATAAAAGTATGACTAAAATATATCATTTATATATTTTAATTTTCTTTTAAGGTTGAAACCTAACTTGGATTCAAAACGGCTGAAACTATTGAAACAAACTGCTACAGAAACCCAAAAAGCGGGGATGATACTTATACCTAAACAAAGCTTCTGAAACTTTCCAGTGAGGTTGTTAAACTTGAGAAATAGACCAACAACGAGCTTAAAGGTGATAGTAAAACAAGAAATAAAGAAAAACAATAATAAGAATATGATTCTTTTTACAGAATAACCATGTTCATCATCGATCATCCCTCTTGTCTCTACAACTATTACTCATCTCTCCCACTTAGCCAGTGAAAACCACGGCTAGTGCTAACGATTCCCCCTCCCTCTTCTCGCCAAAACCAACAAACTTTTGCATGAACATGCCATCACAATCTGTAGCGCGCCTTACCAAATTACAGTATTATCTCAACCAGGGTCTCCCACTTCTCCAGTAGCTTCTTATGGGACATGTAGGTAGTGGATCGGCATGATTAGCCAACCACAATCAGCCATTCATGACAGCGCTTTAACAAGCCCTAGTTGATTTTCAAGATCGCCCATGCATGTACCATACTCGCCTCCCATAATTGGAAATCTTGTTTCAAGAGAAGAGAACCCCAACATCGAGGGAATCAGGGTAATTGGAAAAATTATATGGCTGAGGGCTTTCTTGTGCTGCATAGCCAACCTGTTCTAATGGGATAAGGAACGATAGTTAACTTTGTAAGGACCAATTTATTCTAGTTACTGTATACTACAGCTACAATGTTTATTTCTCCACCCCCTGTAGACAAAGACTCTAACTGTAAATCTACACATGTAATGCAACATTGTGGTCAACAATTCCGATCATACAGAAAATAAATAGAACCAGAAGCTCAAATCTTCCTATAAATGTCTGTCTAATTAAACATCTTTGGCAGTTTCTATCAACTGGACACTTACTTCATACCATCCTAGAGTGACATGCTCCCCTTCAGAGAGTCCAGACCCTGAAAAGTCAAGGGTGAACAATGTAATGTTTGATGGCAGCAAAATAATAGCAGCTTCACTAGCATCAGCCCTGCACCCACTGAGAGATAGACATAATTGTTAATAGAAGAGTTGTACTACCATGCTGAGATTATATCTTTCTAAAATACAATTCAACAAAGTTCAAGAACGGTTCCAATATTGTTGGATTCCTAATTATAAAGCATATGAATTCTGATAAAGTTATCTATAGCTACCTGTCGACTACAGGATGAGTTCCAATAAAATTTCCTATTAACACAATTTAACCAAAACCATTTTTCGAAGTTGTATAATATAAATTCATGAAGATTCATACATCTAAATTTTACTCCATTCAAAACTATCGATTGTGGGGGCTATCTATTGTGGGGGTACTTTGTCTAAGCAAATAGACAACAATATATATTGTAGGCGAATAATTTAACAATGTTAAATGTTATTCCACTAAAAACCAACTGGAAACAACAAAGAATACATAGACTGTTCCTAAATGTATTAAAAAAAATCTAGCTTTTAAAATAATTTTTATTATTATTCAACTTTTTGGAACCACGAACTCAGAAACTCCAATCTTAAATTGCCATAACGGCTGAAACTACCGATACTCATGAAAAAGTCCAAGACCAATCCTGATGCCGCTAGTGTTCTAAAAATCAGGCTAGGCGTCCACCTAGGCGCTAGGTGCCGGCCCACCGCACCGAAAACCCCCTAGACGGTGGTCTAGACGGTTAGGAGGGCCTAGGCGGCTTTTTTTATTATTATTCTTAGTTGTATTGTGGGTATTTGTTTGGGTTTTAAGATAGGATATGGATTTTAGAACATTCAAATTTCAAATTTCGAATTTTTTTAATTTCAAAAAAAAAGGCAGCATAGGCGCTAGGTGGGCCTCCGCCACACCGAATCCGTCTAGCGATTTTTAGAACATTGGATGTTGCTTCTGCAAACCTTGTCCTAATGTGCTTGAGTTGTATTTAGGTTAGCATAAGAAAAAAAGAAAAAAGAAAAAAAAAACAAGAAGTTTTTGCACTTGAGACTAAACTATATCATAAGAACAATTGGACATTGTATATAGAAAATTTCAGTGTTCTAAAAATCGCTAGGCGGACTCGGTGCGGCGGAGGTCCGCCTAGCGCCTAGGCGGCCGCCTAGAATTTTTTTTTTTTTAATTTTTGAAATGTTGAAATTTGTCAATGTTCTAAAATCCAAATACTATCATACAACCCAAACAAATATCCAAAATACAACTAAGAATAAACAAAATCAAAAAAAAAATTCAAAAAAATCAAAAAAATTCAAAAAACACGCCGCCTAGGGGCGCCTAGGGCCCGCCTAGCCGCCTAGCCCACCGCCTAGGGGGTTTTCGGTGCGGTGGGCAGGCGCCTAGGCCGATTTTTAGAACACTGGAAAATTTAGGGTTTAGAAGCAAAGAATTTCAGGGATGATCTCTTCATTTCACTTTTTAGTAGTTTTGCAGCCTTTCCTTTCTGTCCTCAACTTTTTGTATCTTCTTGTCATCTCACGTGCATTGCCTAAATGTACATCAGAATCCATAGTCTCAAACATCATACTTGATATGGAGACGAGACAAGTTTGGATAGATACCAATATTACGAACATAAAAAGTTGTCACTGGAAATACTTGAGAAATGGACCTGAACCGAATGATTGCCATCCAATTTCATAGGAAGTATGTATTAATCGTTTCGATATCCAAATTATTCAATACCTGTTTCCATGACAGTATATAACACACGGAAGAGTCTTTCCTTCTGGAATCACAAGAGGCATATAATGACTACACTGGAGAACATTGCCTCGACCATTAATGACCTGTACAAAATACAAACTTGATTCAGATTAAGTTTAATATGGTTCAACAAGAAAGCAAACGGCTGACTTACCAGTGTAAGACTTTTATTCCGATACCATTCAAAATCAATGATTAGAAATTGATCCAACGGTGTGCATTTATGTATACCAATTAAAGAGAGTTTTAAACTGCTAATTATAATACCAACACTAATTAATGACAATATAGGCAAGGTCGCCGTATAGTTATCAGAATCAGCTCCAGATCCTTTTGAGAATTGGTATTGGCAATTTCAGCAGTTCCAGATCGGAGTTCAAAAGTTTTCGTCATGGAAAGCTGAAATTGCAAAAAATACAGAACAACTAGAAACACAATATTAGACCACCAGAAAATTATTTCTTACATTTAGGCATAATGTTATGTATTATTTGTAGTTTCTTGTTATAAATCAGAAAATTACATCCAACGGGAGAATTTTTCTTATATTTGTGCAGAACATGAAAAGTTTTACAAAATTGCGAGGAGAGGGATCAGGTTCACTGGCGCCAAACATTAAAAAAAAAAAATTGTTTGGCGCCAGTCACACTGGCGCCGAACTATTAAAAAAATTAAAAACTTTCTCGTTGTGCCACATTTTTTTTTAAAAATTACTGGCGCCAGTTCCACTGGCGCCAAACTTTTAATAAAATAAAATAAAAATTAAAGTTGGCGCCAGTGACACTGGCGCCGGGTTGGGTGTTGGGGTGGGGGGTGGGAATCTTGCTGGGGGTGAATGCAACTGCAAACAAATGTATGAAAGTAGTGACAAGATAAGTAATAATTAAACAGCTTGAGAATAAATTGCTTCTTGAAGAATAACAGTACTGTTGTACTGTAAGTAAATCCGACCTCTCCTTGTTCCATCTCCCATGAAATTGGACAAGGGAGTAGTCAAAGAACAATACTTAAAAATGGCAAGTCCTTGCCGAGAGATATGATGGTTATTCTAAGCTAGCAGTACATAATAATAAAAAATTACTATTTTCAAACAATCCAGATCCCTACCCCCCCCCCCCCCCCCCCGAAATCCCTAAAAGTTCTGCGCCAGTTTCACTGGCGCCAATAATTTTTATTTAAAAAAAAAATGCGGTGCCAGTTCTAATGGCGCTAAAAAAGTTTTAAATTTATTTTAATAGTTCGGCGCCAGTGTCACTGGCGGCAAACATTTTTTATTTTTTTTTAATGTTTGGTGCCAGTGAAACTGGCGCCTGATTCCTCTCCTTGCAATTTTGTAAAAAAAATCCTGTTCGGCGCAAATATAACAAAAATTCTCCCTTTAGATGAATTTTTTTGTATTTAAATGGAACAATATTCAACACTGATGAATCGTTCACCCACAATATATGTATTTACTTATTTGGACAAAGTACACAGGTAATGGATAGTTTTGAATACAATAATATTAAGATGGACCAATGTTATGAATTTATAGATAGACAACCCTGACAAATTGTAATGGTTAAAGTTGTGTCTATAAATTCCTTATCAACACACTGCAGCATATAGATCTTTGGCATGACTGTTTTTCATACTTCTTTCTCTTTCAATTTTTCATTGTTGAATTGACCGGAAAAGAAAGCCCCAGCGGTGGTATCATCAGTAGGGGTTATTACCGGGTCGGGACAGCCCAAAAACAATACAATATGACCTATATGTATCGGTATCTGCCAATATTGTAAACCTTGAATATAGGCACTTTACACAAGTTTGGTACCAACAAAACTTAGATGAGAACTTCTGGAACATTTCTAGTATGTTGCTTTTACTATCCAGAGTTGTGTAAATAATCAGGATATCTATGATGTGAGGACAAACGACAATCATGGATCCTGTGTTGGTTTTCTTCACTAAAGGTGTTATGCTTTTTCGATTACATACAAGGACAATATACAAATGAATGCAACAATGCTGATATTTAATTTTTCCCTGTTGGAGTTTTCTTTTTCTTTTATTTAATGTTACAATATAGTTGGAATATAGGTCATGTGCTCATCTAGCTTGCAAGGAAAAAAAGAAATTCATTGGCATCAGTATGCTGGTTGTCATATTACTCTCTTATTTTCTATTTTATGAGAGACCATCAGACATGTGCATACTGTGATTTGCTTGCCACACAGTTCGAGATTAGTGGGCATCAAGATATTGCAGTTACAGAGAGTGCATCAAGTAATAAATCTTCTTTTGTCATTTGAGCGAGAGTGTTTTGTACTTGAGTTTCAATGTTGTTACTCTTGGAAGTCTAGCGTTCAGTAAAAACCCTGAGCATATGTTTATTTTGAACCACTTGACGGACCTGAAGCAACAGGTTTGTCTAGATATCTTGGTCTAGTGGATGGACAAATATTCTTTGGAATAATGTGTTCATTTAATTTGTATTAGTATCAGAATTGCCTAATATGCCTGTATTGTCATTATAGTGTTTGAGTTATGTTTTCCAATTAAACTTGTCATTATAACTTTCCATTTAACTGGCATATGTAAATATACACTGTCAGATTAATTTATAATCAATGAAAAGGTAATTGTATTAATAAGATAATGAGTATAAAAATGGTATAGTTGTCAGGATCCTGCCAATATCTCTCAGTATATATATATATATATATATATATATATATATATAGGATCCTCCCAATCTCTCTCAGTATATATATATATATATATATATATATATATATATATATATATATATATATATATATATAATAAAAATGGCGAGCGGAGCGGGCGACTCGGAGCGGCGGACTAGGGTTCCTCCCCCACGGCCACCAGACCCTCTGGCCGGCCGAGGGAGGATGGTCGGAAAGGTGGGGGGGCGCGGGCTGCACCCCCTGGTCGGCGGAGGGGCTCCCCCAGGCGGCGGGAGTGGGGGCGGACCATCTGGCAGTGGGGCGGTCCATCTGGATCCGCAGGAGGGGGGGTCGGGCGGACCCCCTGGTGTAGGTGCAGGCGGTGGCGCCCCCCCGCGGTGGAGGAGGGGGGGTGGACGAGCAGTTGGGGGGGCCCGCCGGACCCCCCGGACGGGTCGGCGGCAGCGGCGCCCCCCTGGTGGAGGGGGGGGGGACGGATCGGATGCCGAGGGGGTCGGGCGACCCCCCTCAGGTGGTGAACGTGACGACTCCCCACGTCGGGAGAGGAGCGGACTCGGATCCTAGACCTCTGGCTTTCGAATTTGGAGCTGGCCAGAGTTCGCAGGGGAACCAACAGGATGGAGGAGGTTGGACGACGGTTACGCGGCGTCGTGCTGTGAAGACAGTGGGGAAGGCAGGAGGGGGTCAGGATCATGTTCGGGTCCGTCACCCGACTGACAGTCGTCAGAGCGGACCGGGGTCGAGAACATTGACTCGTGGCCCGGTGGGATCCGCGGGGAGATCGGTGGGTTGGCGGCCAAAGGCGACTGCTGCAGACAAAGGGAAGGGTAAGGTGGTGGACCCCGGCGCTCGGCGATCTACTGCCCCGAGGCCGGAGGATGCACCCAGGCCACATGGGGTGACTGCTAAACCGGCTGGACGGTCCTGGGCAGACATTTGCAAACCTGTGGGGCCGAAAAGTCCCACATCGATGGAGTATGTTCCGCCGATCAAGGCGGGGAGGGGTTTCCGGGCCTCGTTCCCCGCGGAGGAGATTGAGAAGGTATCAGCATATTGGGAGAATACCCTTGTCCTCTATGTCCTTGGCAACAAGCCTTTCTATGGACAGATTAGGGGTTACGCAGCGCGTGTATGGCAGCCTAAAGGGAGTATGGAGTTCTTTGCCCGCGAAAATGGCTTCTATTATGTGAAGTTCGGACTCGCGGAGGATGTCTCTAGGATAATCCAAGGCGGCCCCTGGACGTTTGACGGAAGGCTTATCATTCTCAAGGAGTGGACTCCGGAGCTTCGATGTGAGCGGGAAGTACTGAATGCCAACCCTGTATGGATTCGCTTCCCTGAGTTTCCAGTCCGTTTTTGGAGTATTCCTCTGCTGATGCGATTGGCGAGCTTGGTGGGCACCCCGATCAAGGCAGACGAAGCCACTGCTTTTCGGTCGAGGCTGATGTACGCCAGGAATTTTGTGGAGATCCGAGCTGGGAGGGAGTTACCGGAGGTGGTGGAGTATGAGATTCCGTCTGGAGAGGTATTGTAGTGCCCCGTCCCGCAAAGTCAATCGGAGGAATCGAAACGCCGACGGCGTTGGAACTTAGCCTTGCAACGGCTGCTCGAAAGGCTCGCTCGTCCGAGGCGACTCCTCGCTCAGATGGGGTAGTTTCGATGAACTTGCCTCATCGTAGCCTTCACTTAATAATGCGCATGTTTTCAACTTGCACAAGTAGGCTAATATAAAAGCTACGCACCAACATAGCTAAGGGAATAATCCCGCCCCGTCGGAATGTCTTAGAACATGGAAAATGGTCCCACGGTCTGCATAGAAGTCGGCTCAGCGTGCATTCAAATGACACACGATCCTTCGTTCCTGTGGCTTGGGAGAAGGACGTTGGCTTAAGTTGTTAAGTTGCCCCGACACTTGAAATAGCCTAAGTAATAGGCGTCGCCTGCGTGAATGCTTGAAAAGCATGCACGGTCCCGTCATTTTGTCCCGACACTGGAAATTAGCCTAAGTCATAGGCGTCGCCCGCATGAATGCTTGATAAAGCATGCACGGTCTTGTCCCGCAAGGCTTGGCATAGCCTTCGCACGTCCCGCAAGTTAAGTCGTCTTGCACGGCTCGTTGGCTTAAGTCTAGGCATGAACTTGGTTGTTCAAGTCGACCCCGTGCATAGCACGTTTCCCTCGACGCGGAGCTCGGCGTAGCCTTCGCTCATCGAGTCGTTGCCCGAACAAGTTAGACAAGTGTTGCGTTGGGCTATCGAAGCCATTACTAGCACTGTCCCGATCTATCTGCGGTTGTCAAGTCGCGTAGTCCCTTGAGAACAAGGCTCGTCATATAAGTCTATGACTTGAGCGTTAGCGTCGCCTATAGAACCAAGCCTGTCTAAGGCACGAGTTACGGTCGGTTTAGTGAAAAGCTTGCCACGAACAAAAGAAGTCCACGCGACTGGTTGTCGCCGAGACCGGTCCCGCTACTTGGGAGTCTCGCTAAGTCATGATATGTCCCGCACACGAGATCGGTTTCCTGGCTTGGGAGTCTCGCTAAGTCTTGATATGTCCCGCACACGAGATCGGTCCCCTGGCTTGGGAGTCTCGCTAAGTCTTGATATGTCCCGCACACGAGATCGGTCCCGCGGCTTGGGAGTCTCGTTAAGTCTTGATAGAAAGAAGGAAAAGCATGTTCATGTTAAGGAAAGACTGGTAGATCGAGTTTAGACTTGCATGGTCATTGGACAACTTGTCGACAAGGTGTAGTCTTCTCGAGTGATCACCGGGGCGCTGGGATCATTCGGCCCGGGGGAAGCGAGTGTGGCTCAAAGTAGGATGCTAAATGACCGCATGGGAGAGTTCCACCCCACCGGGCTAGCTACCCGTGTTGGTACAGGTGGATATCCCACGAGCCAGTCCAAGATAGCTTGAAATTGCTAGTGACCCCTCATGTAGATGTGTCGGCAATAGCGGCACACCGCGTGTATGCCTTTGGATTTGGGTCTAGTGCTTGAAGGCAGGTCTAGTCGGTAACGCAAGGTCTGGGCCTAAGACTGGGCTGCAGCATAGGCACCGTGTTTGGCACGATAGATGGCGTCAAGATGTTCATGAAAGTGATACTATGGTCCACAAGTCTTGTCTAAGTTAGCAAATGGGTCTAACAGGAAGGCCGCAAGGCGGTAGCATGATAAGTCTTGATAACTTACGAGGCGCGGCCTCATCTGGAAGCACGGACAAGTCTAAGCAAGGTCTAGAGGCACGGCCTGCACGAGTCGTCCTATTGCCGTCCTTGGCACTTGAATCGTTGGCATGAGAATTGGTCTAGTGGCGCTGAAGTTTAAGTAAAGGTCTTGGCACGGCCGAGTTCGCGTAAGTTGCTCCTCAGCATAGCATTGTCTCGAATATGTCTAAGTCGCTAATAGAGTATGGCACGACCCTGCCGTCCCGAGTTCAAGTTTGGTCAAGTACCGAAGCGATGAGGCACTGCCTCGATCGAAACACACATTGGCATTATAAAACGACCTCGTCGTTGCACGACCTTGTCGTTGCATCGCTAAGTATAGACATAGACGTCTTGTTTAAAATGCATCCTAAGGCAAGACTAGGAAGACAATTGAAAGGGTTTAAGCTGCACAAAGTAAATGAAACGTGTCGGTTATGTATGGGTGGGCGAGAAGCTCACTCCACCAGTACAGTGGTACTGACACCCACACAGTGTTTCATGTGCAGGCACAGGTAGAAGCTCGTGGCGCGGAGCTCGCTTGGATGCGTCGAGGCACAGAGTTCCTTGGCGAGTCGAAGCGTGCGGCCGCGTGATCTGAAGACTTATACAGGACATAATGTATGGACATCGCCTTCCGAAGCTTCCGCTGACTCAAGCATTGTAATCAAGAGAGAGAGCAGAGAGTGACTTTGTAAACGAGAGAAAAGTGAGCACGAGAGACTTGTAATTTGGCCTTGCGCCCACAAATGTAATCTTGTGTTCAATATCAATAAAAGAGCTTCTTTTGAATGACTTGTGTTCATGTGTTCTTATTTAAATTCCGCTGCAATGTATTCAATGTTTCTGCTTGGGACTTCTGTAGACGACCCCGTCGCCGCCAATGTAATCGGCCGTTATGGAACTGCCTTGCACGAGCGAAATCTAGGCTCGTGCGGCATCACGCCTTAGCGAGGACGATCGCTCCTACGGGAGCGGGGCGTGACATAATGGTAACAGAGCACGGCTTTACGTCCTTGGACTTCACGTCGAAATTCTCAGTTTTGAAAGCTCGTCGTTGGAAAAAAAGGTGTGCGCTCTCCCTCGAATGTCCCTCGGCATGTCCATACAGTAAGTCTAAATATTTTCAAAAGCTCGTACAAGCGTTCATTCGAACGTATCGGTAGGCTATCGCCGAATGCATCGGTTGGCCTTTGTACCGAACGATGTTAAACTTGACTCGATAGAGAACACATGCCAAGTTAACATGTCTCATGCGTGCCTAACTAGTCCCACATCGACCTTAGCAATTGAGCGTGCAAACTCGAATATGGTCCGCACGGGATAGCCATGCGCACGGCCTTTTGGCTAAGTTGCGTCGCGTATCGCGCACCTCGACTTTTGGTGCAAACGAGTTGCGAAGGATATCAAGTACCGCTCGGCCGGGAACGAAGCTACACTTAGAGTGTCTATCGATAGGAACACTATCGAGTTAACGCTTAGGCGTACACGGAGGATTGACTTGGATTTTAAGAAAGAGTGCGAACGACTTAATACGTCGATGCGACGTAAACGATTACGCTAGAGATTCGTCGAACGAATCTGAAAGATGTCTTAGCGCATGACGCGAACGTGATTGTAGGCTAGATCGGATGGCTCGAATCCGAGGGGTGTATGGATTTTCTTGGAAATTATTCGAGCAAGATTGAGGATTACGAGTATGTCGACGAGGCGATGCGATCGCGCAAATCCTTAGAGCGCGTCACGCTTAGTTGGTCGTGACTTCGAATGTCCCAAACGAGCATCTCGTTCGAATGACTTGCGAATAGGCAACGCGAGTTAGAAAACGATATCGAAGTGATTCGGAACGATGAATAAAAATGAATGGTCTTGATCGAGGAAACTTAGAGGATCGCGCATACGATATCGGATTGATGCAAATGAAATGTGACTTGAGTTTTGAACAACGATCTTGAAACGAGCTTGAGGAATAGCGATCGAACTTGATCCTGAATATCGAGGAAAATTGTGGAATATCCAACTCGGGCAATAGCATCAACGTACGACTCGAAATTGGTTGCAAAGGAAGATCGTCAGGTTACGCATATCGTCGATGGTATTGAGGCGTATCAAAGATCGATATGCGATAACTCGGGGGTACTCTGACTCGGCAAATAACGATCGTGCAAATGTTATTGCTCCGACGGATGCTATACTCGGGATATCGAAACGTGTCGAAGAAAAGATAAAACTTGGCTCGAGGATTTTCTGGTTGAATGAATGACGGTCGGACTATCGAACTTGGATTGGATGAAAAAATGAAAATGGTTGGATTTGCTTCGTCGATAACCACAACTTCGACATTCTTGTCTTATGCGAGCGCAACCCCAGCCTCGCACATGCGTCGTGCCGATTAGGGCGATCACTCCGCGTGAGCGCTGGTATGGTGATTCATACAGCGGGGATGATTGACCTAGCTTGGCGTGACAATTTGTGTGCTTCGACTTGTGGTTTGACGTGAAGGTGACTCGAGAATGAATTTGGGTGCTTGAAGGATTGAACTTGAGGATTGAGTAGGTCCAATCCGCGTATCGAAAATGAGTTAGTCTAAACTCAAACAAGAGTTACGCCCCGATGAGGATGATTATTCCGCGGGTGCGTTACGTGGTGATTTACGAACCACCATGGATAATCGGACTCGCGTGAGATTGGGACGCAACGTATTGTCGAGCTAGATGACCTCGTGATCGAATGCACGAATTGGCTAGAGTTGGTTAATTGGATAAAATCGAATATATGCAACGCATGCATTGATGCGAATAGGTGATCGTGCTCGATGTTTAGAAATCTGAGTGGACACGAGCTTGGGTAGAAAACCCCGTACTACCGACTATGGTTTGACCCTAGGATTGGGGTCAGTGTTGGCATTATTGTTGGGGAACTATGATTCCAATCCTGACATTGACTTAGTCTCGTAAAGATTGGCCTAGCGGTTAGGCGAAACGCCCCTGTTGCAGAGTTATCAATCGAAGAATTGATCTTGAGGATTGGTTTGAATGGATAGCATGAGTCACGAACGTAGGAAACCCTACTCACGAGACTCGGCTGACATGTATATATTTCAGGGACGCCTGGGTATGTGCACGAGGCGACTCGAGTGAGAATGACAAATTCTCTATCATGCGGCTTGGCTGAATGCATGTATTTTGGGGACGCTTGGAATGCGTGCACGATCCAGCCAAGTGATACAATGAGTTCAAGCAAGACTTGAAAGATGGGAGTGTGTCGAGATCTTGAAATCATGTTAACGAAAAGAATCATAATAGTGCGAGCGTGGCTCTGACTCAAGGAAACGCGTAGGCGTATCTCGCTCGACTGTTAAGTCCCGTGTTTAGGCTCGATTAATCTTGGCCATAGAAATACCAGGATGGCTTGCCTTCAGGAAAGTCTCGAGGACGAGACTTGTTCTGAGTGGTGTATGTTGTAGTGCCCCGTCCCGCAAAGTCAATCGGAGGAATCGAAACGCCGACGGCGTTGGAACTTAGCCTTGCAACGGCTGCTCGAAAGGCTCGCTCGTCCGAGGCGACTCCTCGCTCAGATGGGGTAGTTTCGATGAACTTGCCTCATCGTAGCCTTCACTTAATAATGCGCATGTTTTCAACTTGTACAAGTAGGCTAATATAAAAGCTACGCACCAACATAGCTAAGGGAATAATCCCGCCCCGTCGGAATGTCTTAGAACATGGAAAATGGTCCCACGGTCTGCATAGAAGTCGGCTCAGCGTGCATTCAAATGACACACGATCCTTCGTTCCCGTGGCTTGGGAGAAGGACGTTGGCTTAAGTTGTTAAGTTGCCCCGACACTTGAAATAGCCTAAGTAATAGGCGTCGCCTGCGTGAATGCTTGAAAAGCATGCACGGTCCCGTCATTTTGTCCCGACACTGGAAATTAGCCTAAGTCATAAGCGTCGTCCGCATGAATGCTTGATAAAGCATGCACGGTCTTGTCCCGCAAGGCTTGGCATAGCCTTCGCACGTCCCGCAAGTTAAGTCGTCTTGCACGGCTCGTTGGCTTAAGTCTAGGCATGAACTTGGTTGTTCAAGTCGACCCCGTGCATAGCACGTTTCCCTCGACGCGGAGCTCGGCGTAGCCTTCGCTCATCGAGTCGTTGCCCGAACAACTTAGACAAGTGTTGCGTTGGGCTATCGAAGCCATTACTAGCACTGTCCCGCTCTATCTGCGGTTGTCAAGTCACGTAGTCCCTTGAGAACAAGGCTCGTCATATAAGTCTATGACTTGAGCGTTAGCGTCGCCTATAGAACCAAGCCTGTCTAAGGTACGAGTTACGGTCGGTTTAGTGAAAAGCTTGCCACGAACAAAGGAAGTCCACGCGACTGGTTGTCGCCGAGACCGGTCCCGCTACTTGGGAGTCTCGCTAAGTCATGATATGTCCCGCACACGAGATCGGTCCCCTGGCTTGGGAGTCTCGCTAAGTCTTGATATGTCCCGCACACGAGATCGGTCCCCTGGCTTAGGAGTCTCGCTAAGTCTTGATATGTCCCGCACACGAGATCGGTCCCGCGGCTTGGGAGTCTCGTTAAGTCTTGATAGAAAGAAGGAAAAGCATGTTCATGTTAAGGAAAGACTGGTAGATCGAGTTTAGACTTGCATGGTCATTGGACAACTTGTCGACAAGGTGTAGTCTTCTCGAGTGATCACCGGGGCGCTGGGATCATTCGGCCCGGGGGAAGCGAGTGTGGCTCAAAGTAGGATGCTGGATGACCGCATGGGAGAGTTCCACCCCACCGGGCTAGCTACCCGTGTTGGTACAGGTGGATATCCCACGAGCCAGTCCAAGATAGCTTGAAATTGCTAGTGACCCCTCATGTAGATGTGTCGGCAATAGCGGCACACCGCGTGTATGCCTTTGGATTTGGGTCTAGTGCTTGAAGGCAGGTCTAGTCGGTAACGCAAGGTCTGGGCCTAAGACTGGGCTGCAGCATAGGCACCGTGCTTGGCACGATAGATGGCGTCAAGATGTTCATGAAAGTAATACTATGGTCCACAAGTCTTGTCTAAGTTAGCAAATGGGTCTAACAGGAAGGCCGCAAGGCGGTAGCATGATAAGTCTTGATAACTTACGAGGCGCGGCCTCATCTGGAAGCACGGACAAGTCTAAGCAAGGTCTAGAGGCACGGCCTGCACGAGTCGTCCCAATTGCCGTCCTTGGCACTTGAATCGTTGGCATGAGAATTGGTCTAGTGGCGCTGAAGTTTAAGTAAAGGTCTTGGCACGGCCGAGTTCGCGTAAGTTGCTCCTCAGCATAGCATTGTCTCGAATATGTCTAAGTCGCTAATAGAGTATGGCACGACCCTGCCGTCCCGAGTTCAAGTTTGGTCAAGTACCGAAGCGATGAGGCACTGCCTCGATCGAAACACACATTGGCATTATAAAACGACCTCGTCGTTGCACGACCTTGTCGTTGCATCGCTAAGTATAGACATAGACGTCTTGTTTAAAATGCATCCTAAGGCAAGACTAGGAAGACAATTGAAAGGGTTTAAGCTGCACAAAGTAAATGAAACGTGTCGGTTATGTATGGGTGGGCGAGAAGCTCACTCCACCAGTACAGTGGTACTGACACCCACACAGTGTTTCATGTGCAGGCACAGGTAGAAGCTCGTGGCGCGGAGCTCGCTTGGATGCGTCGAGGCACAGAGTTCCTTGGCGAGTCGAAGCGTGCGGCCGCGTGATCTGAAGACTTATACAGGGCATAATGTATGGACATCGCCTTCCGAAGCTTCCGCTGACTCAAGCATTGTAATCAAGAGAGAGAGCAGAGAGTGACTTTGTAAACGAGAGAAAAGTGAGCACGAGAGACTTGTAATTTGGCCTTGCGCCCACAAATGTAATCTTGTGTTCAATATCAATAAAAGAGCTTCTTTTGAATGACTTGTGTTCATGTGTTCTTATTTAAATTCCGCTGCAATGTATTCAATGTTTCTGCTTGGGACTTCTGTAGACGACCCAGTCGCCGCCGATGTAATCGGCCGTTATGGAACTGCCTTGTACGAACGAAATCTAGGCTCGTGCGGCATCACGCCTTAGCGAGGACGATCGCTCCTACGGGAGCGGGGCGTGACAGGTGCTTACCCAGAGGGTGGAATACGAATGGGTTCCCCCTACCTGTTCACGGTGTTCCTGCTTCGGGCATCTGGCCAGTGCTTGCTCGGCGACCGGTCATCAGGGGGAGTCTTCTACCCCACAGAGTGAGACTACTGACGCCCCCTGTGACATGGATATCAGAGTTGACAGCGGAATGGAGGGCTTAGTGGGCGAGGATACTCTTCCAGTGAGGGAGGGCGAGACGAGTCTCATTATATCTACCCAGCTGGCACCCACGAGTGGGGCGTTGCCCACCTCCCAGGGACAGAGTAGTATTGTTACGAGAGGTATGACGGCGTCGGGGATTGTAGTGCGAGGGGGTGGAACTTCGGCTGAGGGGCAGGTTTACTGCAGGAAGAGGCGGGCTGTTGGGCCGCTGAGTGACTGCCCCTCCAGGGAGGGGATGCATCCTTCTGACAGCGAGGAGGCGGTGTGTGTTGACAACCCTTCATGGGCGTTGGTTCTCTCTCAGGCCATTCCTCAGCAGACCGTCCCGACTGGGATGGTTGTGGATCTTTTAGCGACGGATGCGGCGCTCCCCCCAGGTGCCGATCCGGGTGTTTCTTCAGGGGACCCTTCCTCTAATTAATTAATGGCCATTATTGCCTGGAATGTGAGGGGGGACGTGTTCGATAGGGAGGTGGAGAGAGATCTGTGGGGTGCTTCTCAGAGAGAAATGTTACATCTCTATTCTGTTAGAAACTAAGATTAAAGGGGATAAGACTCTTGCTCGCAGGACCCCAACTCATTGGGCCCAACTGCATAACCTGGCGCTGTGTGACATGGCCAGGATCTGGGTTCGATGGAACTTGAAGTGCTGGGATGGAGATTTGCTTTTGATGACGGAGCAGCTGATTGCTATTTCTTTCTCTAACAAAGGGGGCTTCCGGTTCTTATTGGGGGCAGTCTACGGCCACAATGACAGACGGAGGAGGGATTTCCTTTGGAGTGACATTTTCCGTGTCGCAGCTGCTGTAGATTCGGCGTCTCTTCCTCTCTTGATGATCGGGGACTTCAATGCCCTTTTGCACCGAGGGGAGAAGGTGGGAGGACGGCCTGTTCCAGACCCTATCCTATATGACTTCCAGAGATGTCTCCTCCAGGCGGGGCTCCAGGATTTATCTCGCTCTGGCTTCATCTGGACCTGGCATAACAAAGCTATTCGGAATAGGGTTGCGTGTCAGCTTGATAGAGCTCTGGGGAACGGGGAATGGTTCCGTCATTTCCCGGACACTTCGGCGGAGGGACTGGCTGCTGGGACGAGTGATCATTCCCCTATCCGGGTTGGATTCACTTGTCGGACTCCTGGGAAGGCCCGCCCTTTTAGGTACAACAATAGTTGGTACCTCTCGGAGGGATACCTAGGAGACTGTCACAGAGGGGCTTGATAGTGGACAGGAGGGGACGGCTCAGTTCCGTTTGGTCCGTCGCCTCAAGGCCACGAAGCAGGCTCTTCGGAGATGGGTGAAGGGGTTGCCGAAGACTTCTCTTGAAGATAAGGAGGTGGAATTGAGAGCTATCCAGGAAGACATGCAGGCCGACATGCTCAATGGTGACTTGGCGGCTAGAGAGAAGAAACTGATTGAAGAGGTCAACATCTTGCGGTTGCAGAAGGAGATTAGCACGGCTCAGCGTGCTAAATGCTCTTGGCTCAAGGATGGCGACCGGTGCTCTAAGTTCTTCTATGATGTCATCCAGACCAGACAGCATAGGAATCACATCTTCCGGCTTCTGGATGTAGATGGCAATCTTGTGGGGGAGCCGGCTGCGATACAGGACGAGACGGTCAGGTACTACTCTGAGTTGTATTTCCAGACTGACTACTTGTCTGTGTTCCCAGAGATTATCACGAAGAGATTGGTGACTCCATACGGGAATAGTCTCTTCCTTGCTCCTGTTACATTGGAGGAGGTGGAAGCTATTGTCAAACTGGCGGATCCCAACAAGGCTCCAGACCCGGCGGCTTTAGCAGTGGGTTCTACAAACGCCACTGGGATACTCTGAAGCATCAGGTCTTGGAGGTGGTACAGGAATTCTTCACCAACGGCAAGCTGCTGAAAGAGTTGAATCACACCTTCCTGATGTTGGTGCCTAAGAAGGAGGGAGCGACATCGCTGGCGGACTTCAGACCTATTGCGTGCTGTAATTATCTTTATAAGATAATTACGCACCTTATGTGCCGACGTATGGAGGGGATCATGCAGGACTTGGTCTCTCCGAACGAGGCTGCGTTTATCAAGGGGAGATCGATTGCTGAGCATAGCCTCCTGGCCCATGAGATGGTGAGAGGTTTTAACAAACCTGGAGGAGAGAAGGCTTGCGTGAAACTGGATCTGAGGAAGGCGTATGACATGGTCAACCGAGACTTCCTCTGCCATCTGATGACCGTCCATGGATTTTGGGGACCATTGGGTTGGCCTGATACGAGAGTGCATCACGTCCCCCACTTTCTCGGTTCTCATTCAGGGCATTCCTTATGGGTATTTCCAGAGTAATCGTGGGCTTCGGCAAGGCGACCCCCTGTCTCCTTACATGTTCACGATTGTTATGGAATACTTCACATGCCTGATGGATTTAGCAGCGCACCGAGGGAGACTGGTTCCACTGTTCCGGAGGGTGGATCCCCCTGTCACCCACCTCATTTATGCTGATGATCTCTTGGTGTTTGTCCGGCCTTCGATGGAGGGTATGCAGATGCTTGCTGAGATTATGGGAGAGTTGCATTCCCTGTCGGGCCTGCAGCTGAACAGGGAGAAGAGCCGAGTGTACTTCAGCTCCTTATGTCCCCAGAAGGAGGAGCGGGCTGACGTGCTGGGTATTGAGAGGAGTGATCTTCCGGTGCGCTATCTTGGAGTACCCCTCACGGTCAACTATGCGCGGGATCAGGATTGCCACAGTTTGGTGGAGTACGTCCAGAGGAGAGTGGAAGGTTGGCAAGCCTCGGGCTTGTCTTTTGGCGGTCGCATTGAGCTGGTTCGGTCAGTGATTACAGCTGTTGCTCATTTCTGGCTACAATCCATCCTCCTTACTATCGCTACGGTTAGGAAAGTGGATCGGATTTGTGCAGATTTCATCTGGCGGGGGGGTATACATGCAATCTCTTGGGAACAGCTCTGTCGTCCCAGAAAGGAGGGAGGAGTGGGGATTAGGCCGCTGCTGGAGATTCGGGAGGCCTCCGCGCTTAAGATGGCATGGAAATTCATTACTGGGGGGTCTCTTTGGGCTACCTGGATGCATAGCAGATATGTAATGCAGGGACAACTTTTGGACGTGCGCTACGGACAACAATCATTCCGTCACGTTCAAGTCTGTTCTGAGACACAGGGGAATTCTCAAGTCTGCTATTAGGAGGGTCATGAAGGATGGGTCTGGAACGGACCTCTGGCGAGATCCCTGGATTGATAGGTGCTCGTTATTGGATATTAGGGGGGCTCAGACTCACCAGGAGGACAGGCGGGGCCTGACGTGCAGTCGGATCATTCGCAATGGGGAGTGGCGGCCGGAGTCCTATCGTTTTACCATGGAGCTGGGAGCGGTTATTAGCAACATTGCTATAGATCCGGATTTGCCTGCAGATCGGTGGATTTGGGAGCCGACTGGTGCGTCACCAGGTATTGGGGAGTTCCAATTCAGGAGTTGCTACAATCTCATCAGGCGCACTTTTCCCCAGAGCCCTGACTTCGACTTCGTATGGTGCAAGGGCCTGGCAAGGAAGATGCAGCTCTGTATTTACAAACTCTTATTGGGTCGCCTCCTTACTAGAGATCGGTTGAGTTCCTTTGGAGTGACAGTCCCAGATCCCAAGTGTGTGTTGTGCGGGCTGGAGCAAGAAGCTATCAGTCACATCTTCTTTGAGTGTGACCTGTCTTGGCAGATCTGGAAGGAGCAGAGTAGAATTTTGGGAGGTTGCGTCTCTGGGAAGAGTATTGGGGACATCATTTCGGTGATCCGTGATAGTAGAGGCCGAGGGGAGGACTGGTTCCGGACCGCCAGGGTTCGTCTGGCTGCTTCGGTTTGGCATGTCTGGCGGGAACGAAACCGTCGGATATTCGAGGGACTGGTTACACCTCTAGTGGACATGCTTCATAACATCGAATTTGATGTAAATGTTATGAGGCCTTGATGAGTGGGATTCCCCACTTTGATTGTATGTTGTATGATTACTGTGTTACTTTAGAATAAAATTTACCTATTTTCCAAAAAAAAAAATATATATATATATATATATATATATATATATATATATATATAATTCCCGATGCTGGCGGTGCACGAGAACCCGCGGCCAAGAGAAGGAAACCCTAGGGGGTCCCTCACGTGGGACCCCGGCGCGCCAGGAGGAGGGCCGGCCGGGGACAGCGCGGGCGTCGGCGGAGGCGACGCGGACGGCGCGAGGCGGCTGCTGGCGGCGCGGTCGAGCGCCGATCGCACGGGACGGCTGGACGCAGGGAAGGTGGGGGTCGGGGGCGGCGCGGGAACCAGTGCAGCGGCCAGGCGCAGCGTCCCCGTCGGCGGCGAGGTCGGCAGTGGTCCGGCGACCGACGGAACAGCCGGAAAACGGGCCGGCAACGACGGCTAGGGGTGGTGGACACGTGGGTCGGGCTCCGGTTGAGGGCGTAGGCACCGTCGGAGATGGCGATCGATGAAATCCTAATAATACGGACCCGGAGGAGGAGGCAGGATGGACAACGGTGATCAGAAGACGTAACGGAAAAGGGGATGTCGAAGCTCGTCGGCAAAGTGGGGCTTCGGGAGGCGACTATCATAGGGATGGTGACCAGAGACGTGCTACGGAGACACTTTAGTGGTGCAAGCCCGGGGGGGCTAGGAGGCCGGATGGGAGTTCTCACCAAATACCTAACAATGTGTCCATACCACGAATGCCTCAACAACGATGGTCGACGATGGATAAAGGCAAGCAGGTTGTTGGAGATCAACGTAAGGCTGGGGTCCCGAAATCCTACGCGGATATGTTGAATGGAGGGGCGAATAGCTTGCCAGCACAGATGTCTTATGTTCAACCGAAGATGGTGGGCACAACACTTCGGACGACCCTGACGGAGGAAGATCTTGCTGAGACCGCGGACTACTGGCGCAACTCAGTCATCCTATACGTGCTTGGCTCGAGACCGTTTTACGGACAGATCCGTACGTACGCGGCATGAGTTTAGAGACCGAAGGACGGTATAGAATTTTTCTCGCGAGAAAATAGCTTCTATCTCATGCGTTTCTGCCTGCAGGAGGACATGGAGCGGGTCCTCAAGGGAGGACCGTGGACCTTTGATGGCAGGCTTATTATCATGAAGGCATGGACGCCGGAGTCGACTTATGAGCGGGAAGTTCTCCTCACAGTTCCAATTTGGATCAGACTACCGGGTTTACCAGCTAACCATTGGAGCATCTCCATGATGATGAAGAATGCCAGTGTCATAGGCAAACCTATCAAGGCCGATGAAGCTACGGCGTACAGGACCCGTATGGGATATGCATGAATCTTTGTTGAAGTAGATGAGAGTGCTGATCTGCCGCCTTTCGTTGAGTAGGTGCCTTCCGGTAGAGTCTTTCGCCAGACTGTGCAGTATGAGTTTGTGCCACCAGTTTGCAGTCACTGTAAATATTTTGGGCATCCCTCTAAAGGGTGTCCGATAGGGGAGGTCGGGAATGTGGAAGGACACGGGGTGACTGATACTCCTGGAGATAGAGGTCTACGTAAAGGTAGTGGGGTTCTTTGCCCGCAGGAGGCGTCCACCAATATGATGGAGGGGGTCCAACCAAGTGCAGGGGGGCCGATACATCTCTGGCTAATCCCTTCTCTCAATGGATGGACCGGACGATGCAGCCTCGTGAAGAAATGACTGATGCAGATGGCCACCAGGGCCCTGAGGCGGGAACCGGGACTGGAATGGAGATGGAGAGAGATGGCCAGACCTTGGGAGAGAGCGGAGAGGGCACTACTGCTATCGGGCGCGGATTCGATCCCGGATAAACTATTGTTTTCCAGTCCAAACGTAACAATTTTGTAGGCCATCCGAGAGGGCGTGGCGGAAAGAAGGTGGCAAAAGACCGTACCCACCAGCTGGAGGAGAGCACAAGCAGGAAGCGTCGGACGGTCCTACCTAGAGAGGATGGAGGGCAAGAGAAGATAGGGATTCTGACTACGGGCACCTCTGACCTGTGTGTTACCAACCCCAGATGGAAGGACCATTGTGACAATAGAGGTGATCCCAGCGGGTTTAGCCCACCTCTCCAGATTCCTCCGGAAGGTGCAGCGGCAGAAGGTCAGATGATAGAGCACGCTATTTCTCCTAATGGCGGCTCTGGAGATGTTGAGGGGGCATCTCCTGGATATTAAATGTATATCTTAGCCTGGAACGTCCGAGGGACGTGTGCGATAGGGAGATGGAAGGGGATCAAAGAGGTACTGAGGCGAGAAGCTTGCTCCATTGTAGCGCTACTTGAGACTAAAATTAAGTCTCCTAGACTGCTACAACGGAGGACCCAACATCAGTGGTGTCAGGTGCATAACTTGGAGGTAGGAGGGGTGGCGCGTATCTGGGTGAGTTAGGACAGTAAAAGCTGGACCGGATAGGTAATTCATCTGTCAGATCAGCTTATTGCCGTGTCTTTCACTAATATGGGGGATGACTTTCATCTTGGGAGCGGTGTATGGCAACAACGATAGAAGGCTGCGGAAAGCTCTATGGGAGGAGATTCTCCAAATCAGTGTCACAGCTGAGAATCAGTTCCATGTGCCGCTGCTACTGATGGGAGACTTTAATGTCCTACTTTTCAGTCACGAAAAGTGGAAGGTCGGCGTGTCCCAGACGGAGTTCTGCGAGATTTCCAAAGTTGTCTTCTGCGATCTGGTTTGCAGGCGGTGGAGAGAACTGGTCATATCTGGTCTTGGCATAATAAGGCTACCCACAAACGAGTTGCTTGCCAACTCGATCGTGCTTTGGGGAATCAGGAGTGGTTTACTATGTTCCCGGACGTGGTTGTTGAGTGCCTCCCAGCCGACACGAGTGATCATTCGCCAGTTCGCATCCATCTATCGACGGTTGTCTTCCAAAAGGCACGTCCGTTCAGGTACAACAACAAATGGAGCTGTATGCCGGGTTATGCCGAGGTTTTCCAGGCGGGTTGGGGCTATCCCGTTGAGGGAAACCCTCAATTCCGCATGGTTCAGAGGCTGAAGCGGGAGAAGGCAGGTTTGAAACTCTGGGCGAAAAGTTCACGTCATACCCTTCTCTCAGATAAGGAGGACCAACTACGGGAGGCACAGATAGCTTTGCAGGAGGCCATTCTCAATGGCGACCTAGCAACAACGGAGCAGGACCTGTGTAGGGAAGTCGGGGCGCTCCGTACACTGGAAGAGATCGTTAACATCGTAATCATATCTCAAAGCTATATGGGATTGATGGCCAAGAGGTGGTTAACGCTACTGCACTACAGGAAGAAGCTGTCAGGTACTATACTAAGCTTTACAATCAAACTATCTATCTATCTGACTTTCCGGAAATTGTTTGCAAGAGGCTGGTTACCCCTCGGGGTAACAATGTACTTCTGGTACCAGTAACTATGGAAGAGATTGAAGCTATTGTACGTCATGCGGACCCGAATAAATCTCCTGGTCCAGATGGTTTTGGGAGTCAGTTCTTTAAAGTCCATTGGATATTCTGAAGGAGGAGGTGCTGGAGATCGTCCGAGATTTCTTCGACAAAGGCAAGCTGCTTAAGGAGCTCAACCACACTTTTCTGACACTTATTCCGAATAAGGAAGGAGCGACGGCTCTTAGTGATTTTCGTCCTATCTCCTGCTGCAATTTTATCTATAAAGTTATCACTCACCTGATGTGCAGAGGTATGGAGCAGATTATGCAGGACCTGGTGTCTAGTAACCAAGCGGCTTTTGTCAAGGGACGGTCTATTGCTGATAACAGTCTTCTTGCCCATAAGCTGATCCGGAACTTCAACAAACCGGGAGGAGATAAAGTGTGTGTCAAGCTGGATCTAAGAAAGGCATATGATTCTGTCAACAGAGAGTTTGTGTGCCACATTATGCTTGTTATGGGATTTGACCGTACTTGGGTGGATAGGGTCCGGGTCTACATTTCCACTCCCTCTTTCTCCGTCCTTGTCAAGGGTCAGCCGTATAGCTTCTTCGACAGTTCAAGAGGACTTCGGCAAGGGGATCCGCTATCGCCATACCTCTTCACCTTAGTAATAGAGTTTTTCACATCGCTTTTGGACGTTGCGGTCTATAGAGGCCAGATCACCCCACTGTACAAACGGGTGCATCCTCAGGTATCCCATCTTATCTATGTGGATGACCTGTTGGTCTTTCTGGTCCCTTCGCGGCGTGGGATTATGGCTTTGAATGGGGTCATGGAACGGTTTGGCTCTCTGACTGGTCTGCAGCTAAACAAGGAAAAGAGTATGGCCTATTTCAACAAACACTGTCAACAAAAGGAAGAGAAGGCGCTACTTCTTGGTATTGAGAATGGGGAGTTACCGGTTAAATACTTGGGAATCCCATTATCTATCAATTACGCCAGAGAGACCGAGTGTCAAAGTCTGGTTGACTATGCTCAGCGACGGTTGGAGGGGGGCATGCTCAGAGCCTATCATTTAGTGGACGCATCGAGCTAGTTCGATCCGTCATCTATGCCATTGCTCAATTCTGGTTGCAAACTCTCATGTTACCGTCTGCGACCATTAGTAAAATTGAAAGACTATGTGCCAACTTTATCTGGAGAGGAGGCCCACACTCTATAGGATGGACGACTCTATGCAGACCTCGGGAGGAGGGAGGTGCCGGCCTACAGTCCTTGCAGACTCTGCGCGATACGGCGGGTGTTAGACAAGCTTGACGATTTCTCGTCCAGGACTCCTTGTGAGCGGTATGGATGAAGGGGAGGTATACGAAGGACCAGTCCTTTTGGGAGATCCGAGCCAATAGCAATGACTCTGTTACTTGGAAGAACCTTCTCTCCCATCGGACTACTTTGAAGGGGCTTATCTCCAGATCTTTCTCAAATGGAGAGACTACTGAACTGTGGTGGGATCCTTGGATCAACCATATGAGCTTGGCGGATCGAGTTGGTAGGCAAGCGATGCCAACGGCGGGGATAAGGGCCCGGGTGAGCGCTATTCTTCGGGAGGGTGTGTGGCGAGCGGATCTCCACCCTATGACGAGACAGTTTCGGCAGGAGGTTGAAGCGGTCCAGGTGGATACTGAGAGTACAGAAGGGGACCGATGGGTATGGACGAATACCGGTCAGCATATCTTTCCCCAAGCGATCGTATATGCGTCGCTTAGGGAGGTTCACCCTCCCATGTAGCTGGCTCAGATAGTGTGGACCAAAAGGGTGGCCTCCAAAATATAATTTTGTTTGTACAAACTTTTTCTTGGGAAGTTGCTTACTCGGGACTAGTGAGATTTGGTGTGCAGATTCCGTCATCCATGTGCGAGTTATGCATGCAAGACCATGAATCTATGGAGCATTTATTCTTTAGATGCTCCTTCTCGTCATCCGTTTGGCAACATCAATGTTCTCAGCTCAGCTTACAGACTCATGGCCCTCGAACCTAGAGAGAGGAGGTGACAGATATCATAGCCGAAAGGAATCGGGGTTTCCAGTGGTACAAAACAGCAAGGATTCGGCTGGCGGCTGCGGTCTGGCATATATAAAAGGAGAGAAACAATAGAATTTTTGAGTTGGTGACTACGCCCACTATTGGGGTGATACACAATATAGATTTTGATATAAAAGTGATGAAGATCTTTAAGTCTCCACCAAGATCTGTCTTGTAGACTCCTTACATTTTATCAGTGTTGTAAAAATCCCTCTAGGCGGCCGACTAGTCCCCGACTAGTCGCTAGTCGGTCGCCGCCGACTCGACTAGGGGCTAGTCCCCGACTAGTCACTTGTCGGCCACCGTCGACTCAATTAGTGGCTGGTCTATCCAAAAATTAGCTAAATTGGTACTAGTCTGGGCTGCCGTCGACTTCGTCAAGGCAGCCGTCGTTGACTCTTTACTTTGTTTCTGCCTTTTTCTATTTTTGAAAAAAGTGACTAGCCTGCTCTTTTTTTATTTTACTTTTGCTTTGTTATCTCTTTGCTACTGTTGTTGTGGCTCTTTTTTTAATTTTTGCTTGTTACTTTTTTTTGCTTTTGCTTGCTACTGCGGCTGTAACTCTCCGTGCAAAATAGTAAGTTGTTAACATATTATTTAAATATTTATTGAAATAGAAATTTATGCAAAATAATGAATAAGAAAATGCACTGTAGTCTGCGATAATTAAAAGTTCAACAATTAACATATTATTTTTTAAAATATTTTTATAACATATTACATATATATATATATATATATATATATATATATATATATATTCATTAAAAATTCTAAACCGACTAGTCCCCAAGTAGTCCGATTAATCCGTAGTCCCCACGAACCGACTAGCGGCCGAATAGCGATTTTTACAACCTTGCATTTTATATATAACAAGTACCTTTTTCCAAACAATATATATATATATATATATATAATTGCATAATACATCTCTACTCATCTGATAAAAGTACCATGATTTTTACAGTTACAACAAATTTAACCACATGGAAAGTACAAGAAGATCTGCAGATGTTGTCAATGAAATTATGAAAGGGGTCTTTATCTGTATAGATATTGTAGAAAGTACATTTCAAAAATAACATAGAAGCAAAATCCAATAATATTACTATATTTACAGAAAACATTTCAATTTGTTACAGATTTTAATAGAGTGTGATTGATACATAACTTTTAGCAGTTTAAAGTGGAATCAAAGAAATGTACTTTTTCGGGTGACATTGGACATATGGGTTGTCACTGGATGGCTGACATTTTGAACCAAGCTTGCAATATTTGATTTTGTAATGTAAATGAAAATTCGACTTATATAGAAGAATTTTCTTTTACATTGCTTTTGAACTCTATTTGATTATTATACAGACTTACTTAAATGGTGCTAGTAAACATCTTTCAGACAGAATTGGCCTCAGTTCAGATAAAACAGTAATTATCGATCTGTTTCGCACAATTGCAGCCTGTTTCAGTATGTATGGAATTGGAACATTAGAATAACTAACCTTATTATATGTATTCCCCTGAAACCATTTTTCTCATGTTTAATTGGATGCAATCCTCTAGTTATAAGGTAAAGCTTTATTCTTAGCATTGAAAATACTACGGTTGAGCATATCGCGGTCCAAAAGTGAAAACCGACCCAACCAGACCTAAATAAGGAATTTGCTTCGGTTTTCCAAAGCTAGGTTTGGTGTTCGGTTTTGGATTTGGGAAATATGGCATTTCGGTTCGAGTTTCGGTTTTTGGCTCTGGAAACCGACCTGAACCAAAAACCAAATTATAGTTACCGATATACCCTCGTCCCTTTAGAAATATGACACATACTTATATATATATATATATATATATATATATATATATATAGACGCGGATGAAAAGCCCCGAGGGGGGAGCCCCGCCCCCTCCTGCACTATCAGATCCGGGGGCCCGCACACGCGCCCGTTCGATCCAACGGCCGAGGGCGACGGGGCTCCCGGCTCCACGAGCGGGGCTCCCGATCCAAACTATATATATATATATATATATATATATATATATATGAAAGAAGGTAATTGTGGCGAACGTTCCCACAGGGAATCGATCTCCTGACCACTCGGACCGCATGCCTCACAACTACCAATAGGCTAGACGAGGCGACAGGCCTCCCACCTCGCCTAGGTACCGCCTAGGCGTTACCCAGGAACTTGGGTACTTCCCTGTTGCGCATATATATTTTTCCCTACTACGCTTGTATATTTGATCCTAGGCAAGCGCCTAGGAACCCTAGGCGACCATCGTCACAACCAGAACGATAAGCCAGGTCAAGGCGCGTCGCCTGTGACGACATAAGTTGTGAATTGGAAAATTTTGACTGCAAAAAGCCTAGCCCGCCCACTATGTAAGAAACCAAGTTAAACAAAATTAACCGAAAACCGAACCGGTTTGATTCGGTTCGGTTTTGGGGGAAAACGGCCTACTTCGGTTTGGATTTGGTTATAGAGAATTTTGATCCGGTTGAACCGATCCGACCGAATGCTCATCCCTAGAAAATACACCCAATTTAGTATTCCAACATTTGGAAATTCTTTAATCGTACAAATTTTTTGTTGTATTTTATCTCCATCCATTTCTCTGGTTAGTCCTAAATAAAGGTTATTATCTTCAGCTTTGGCCTACTTAGAGTACCACATAGAAGTGCATGAGTGAACTAAATAAACCTTGTCACCTAATTTCCTTCTCATGTGGGCAATAAATTAATTCTATATACGGAAAGAAGCACATATTTGTGTGTGTGTGTGTGTGTTGGGGGGGGGGGGGGGGGGGGGGGGGGGGATTTTAAATGCGCAATAGTGTGATACATCTCATATAGATATTGTGTTGGAAGTACCTTCTAAAATAACACTAGAGCAAGGTATACTACAGGGGTTAGAAGCAATATACAATTATAGTAATATAGTTATCGAAAATATTTCAATTCTTCCAGATTTTATTATGCCGATATGAATGACAACTTTCATATTCCAACATGTTAGTATTACCTCTAAGTCCTTTCTCTGAAACCATCGACCATTCAGCATAAACTCTTGATCCAACAAATCATTTTGGGGGCTATAATCAGCTCTGTGTGCAAGAAAAAATTGGCATAATTCTAAAGACAGCAGGCAAAAGACTAAAAAAAATTACTGTAAATGAAGTATGTCTATAATTCTAAAACATTAGTTACTACGAGAGTAGTAATTCCTAACTTGAAATAAAAAAAAAGTTCTTTCTACTTAGAGCCATGACATCGAATTAATGTCTGGTAGAAAATCTAATATAACTGATATAAACAACAAGAATGTCCCCACTGTTGGGAAATGACCTCATGAACCCTACTTATGAAATCATTCCTACGAATATATGAACTTATAAAATCTCAGTCACTTCTTTGTTATCTTAGCTGGCTCTAATTGGGTAATGTTAGTGCATCCCATTATAAGCTTTCTTCACCTAGCTCTTCCTGCTTAGTATGCATCCATTGAAAAAATCTCATTGTTGGGAGCATACTTGGTTGGGGCCTTTATTTGTGAAAAAACTTTGAACTTCTAGCATTGCAGATCGTATCTTGTTCTGCACAGACTTATGCTACATGACCAACATAAACACGAACCCACCTAGAAGTGATTTTGATTTGTGAAACTACTTACGCAGTCTTATATACAACAATTCGAGCACATAATATCATAGTACCAGACTCAGGCTGTATATTGTAATATATATAAGCTGGGCATTTAGATATCATATTTGGTGAAATTTGGTAACTGAACACCAGAGCTCAAGTATATTTTTTTCGTCAAGTATATTTTTTTCGTCAAGTATATTTTTTCGTCAAGTATATTTTTTCGTCCAAGGACAGAGTCTAGAAAACAAGCTCTAGAGATATCAGAGGAGAAGCTGCTGCTTCTGAATTGCAGAGAGCATGCAACCAGAACTAGTCGAGGTATCTGCACAGACACGAACACAAGAAGACGGCAAACAGACATCACGAGACATCGCATTGATCTGGTGTGTCCTAGTGTCTGTGGAATATCCATGCCGTGTCTGACACATTTCCGACACGATGCAACATGGAAAGCGGACCTATTCAGAGTTTGTGTGTCCTAGAGTCAAACAATTGGTTCTTCCACTTTAAACTTTAAACACATGGAAATCTCTGTTTTATGCAGGAAAAATATGCCCGACTGGTCTCTCAAACTCAGAATGACATTACATATATTGGCATGTGACTTGTTTTCTACTATTGTACAAGAAGAATAGCTCCTCTCTTCTTTTTCTCCTCTTCGATCTCCCCAAGTCATAAAAAGCTAAACGGCTAAATTAAGTAATTAACCCCCATATCACTCCCAACCACCAATCCTGAAAACATAAAAGTGGAACAGTTCAAAATTTCCCTCCTTACCATGTACGCTATGTTGCATGTACATGAATAAGACACGAGACTACATCAGGGCCGGCCCTAGGCATGGGTGGGCTGGGCAACCACCAAGGGCCCAAACTAATAGGAGCACCATTGCATATTACTTCTCTCTCTCTCTCTCTCTCTCTCTCTCTCTCTCTCTCTCTCTCTCTATATATATATATATATATATATATATATATATAATTTATTTATTTATTTATTTTATTTTATTTTATTTTATTTTGGAAATGATAATTGTTTATTCCAAATTAAAGAATTACAGCATCGAACTAATCAACTCATATACTTTACATCACTTTCCATATTATGCAGGATCCCTATCATGGAAGTGGCTAAATCTTCATAAACTCTTCTATTCCTTTCTCTCCAAATATGCAACATCGTAGCCGCAAGCTTTGCTCTAGCTAATCTGGACCAAGTGGAGCCTTTATTCCCATTGGAAGCTATGTTGTTCATTTGTTGAACCTAGTCTCTGTTGTGTCCTGTACTTATTAGTAATGATTGACATATAGTTCTCCATATTTGCCAAGTGAATTCACAATTGAGGAATAAATGGGCGGATGTCTCATTGGCTTGCTGACAGAATCTGCAACCTGGGTTCTGTACTTCAATTCTAAACTTTTCTAGTCTATCCATTGTGAGGAGGCGGCTCTTCACTGCTTTAAGCATATTGAGTTGCATTTTCTTGCCAGGAACCCAAACAAAGTCGACGAGAGGCATGTCAGTGCCCGGTTCTAGTATTTGTTTGAGTGCAGATTTGAAGTGGAAATCTCCTGTGGGCGAGCCCTCCCATTCCCATATATCCGCGCCTAACCTCGGGTCTATTGGGATGCGCTCGATATCCTGTGCTAGTTGTGGGCCGAGTGGGTGCATACAAACATTCCAAGCTCCTCTTTGGATGATGGCGCTGACATTTTAATCTCTTCCCATTACTTCGTAGGCTTCCCATCCAAGCCGCTCTTTGACGCTGCAATGATCGATCCACGGACCAAACCATAAATGTGTATTATTTCCGTTCCCTATTCGTCTTATGATCATACGCTGCATAGTATTCCTCCGATTCAGTATGGTTTTATACGTAACAGAATAGTTATTATTCGATCGTTGTCGCCAGAAATTGTCATTCTTCAGGTATCTTCCTCGCATCCACTCTGCCCATAATGACTGACCCTTAAGAAATTTCCACGTAAGCCGGAGTCCGGCCGCCTCGCGAAGAGTGAAAAGCGACCGCAATCCCGCTCCTCCTTCCATTTTAGGCTTGCACATATCCTTCCAAGCTATTGTGTGAATACCTCCGCGCCATATAAAAACGGCACAACATTTTTCCACTTTCCGTATGGTCGCTGTCGGCAACATATATATATATATATATATATATATATATATATATATATATATATATATATATATATATATAATCTTATGGACAGAAAAAAAAAATAGATAAATGAAATATATAACATAAACTCAAATCTATTAAGAAGTCAAAGAAAATACTGCTAATCAAAGGCCCAATATAAAAACTTAATTACATGTAAACCCATATTTTAATTACTTGGAAGAAGAAGAAAAAAATACAGCTCACAATTCTGATTAGGAAAGTCGAAAAATATGAAAAATTAATCTATGATTAAAGATAACCATATTTATTAAATAAACACTCATTAGAAGTAATTAATGCTAAGCTTTTTTTTGGCTAGCAAGTAGACGAAATGTTTATGCTAAAAAAAAATGTAAACATTAAGATAGAATAGAATCCCTATCTATTAGGCTAAAGAAAAGAAATACAGCTCACAATTCTTATTAGGAAAGCCAAAAAAACTATGATTAAATGTAACCATATTCAAGTAGACGAAATGTTAAGCTAAAAAACATAGTTCGCAGCATCGGCCAATACCGATCCGATACGGCCGATACCGTTTGGCATGTCCCGATCCGATACCGACCGATACGCGATACTGACCGATACCAATATTGTGGGTCTCTTTTCCGGTCAATTCGGCAAAAAAAAATTGAACGAAAAAGTCCAATCAGCAAGGGTATAAAAGCACAAGAAGGTTATAAAAGCATGTAAAGAAAAACAATTACCTATCGTATGTAAATCAATCGGTAAGGGTGACTACTATTTCATTCAATTTCAAAACTATTAAGAAACAACACTTGAAATATTAAAATTATGCCTAAATGTATAAAATATATTTTATAAAATGTTAATAAATTATTAATAATTATTTATTTTTCGATACCGAAAAATTTTGATACTCCAATCGAAAACCTCCGATACTGCCGATACCGCCGATTCCGATACTCATAGGAATGGTCCGATACCGATTCCGATACCGATACTTCGAACCTTGCTAAAAAAAGTAAGCATTAAGATAGAATAGATTCCTATTCAATATTTCTAGTGTTGAGAAGAAAAAAGTATAAGAGCCCAAAATTTATTACCGCCCAGGACCGCAAAATCCCAGGACCGGCCATGGATTACATATGGACACGGAAACAGAGATACATCACCAGATTGGTGTGTCCTAGTGTATTTTGGAGTTTATGTGTCATGTATGGCCAATTCGTGTCCAACACAAGTCACGACATTACACAGACATTGCACCAGTTTTCGCCTTCGGAGCATCTTTGCTTCCTAGCATGTAAGCAGCACAAACTAAATAAACACCTTTGTGTCATTGTCGCATTAATTGTCATGAAAACTCGTGAATATGAACAATCATGATTCATAGTTGATATAATCATCATACCACTTTTGGGGACACAACCATCAAATTATCAAAAGATCACCATTTTAACTATAACCCTCAGCTCAATCAAGTTAAAAATTGGGACATTTTCTTACACTTTGTCTGTTTGTCAATTCAAATAACCTCTTTACGGACAAAAACCCGATGTAATTTCATCTAAAAAAATCGAAAATTGTGTCTTTTCATTGATTCCGCATACAGCTAGTTTCCTATCATCCATTTCTCAGTCTCCAAAAGTCTCATGTTACGTTAATAGGTCAAAAAAGTTCCCATCTTTCTCAAAATCGCACCTTTTTTTTTTTCCAAAATCCGATCATTTGCCAACAAGGAAAACTCAATTCACTACGATTCATAAACTTTACGGAAAAAGGAAACAATAGGCAATAAAACCCTAATCCGAGACGAACCAAATAAAGGAAAATGAGAAAAGATCAAACCTTGGTGGTCGAATGATGAAATTGACCAAATGTTCCATCGGAATTGAGAGAGAGATTGCTTTGTATGTTGATTTTGATTCTTTTCTTTTCTTTCTTGCTGCTGTCAAAGAAAGAAAGAAAAACAAGAAGAGCCTGTGGCACGTGAGAATGGATGGAGTGGCACGTGAGTCTAATTTCAGATATACCAACTAACTTCTGAATTTTTATTTTGTGTTTTCTCTTTTCTTTCATTATACTCTCTTTTAAGGTAACTTATAAGGGCACTTCATATTTTTATCACGGCTAGCCCAATTATTTTTGGGTTTTACTCAGGACAGCCAATTTATTTGATTGAGGATGTCCCAAAGTAATCCCCCCCCCCCCAAACACAAATTTTGTCTCATTCGACAACATATAAACCCTAACTTCTCTCTTCTTCTTCCTCCTAAGCCCTACGTACAGACTAACTCCATTCTCCACCACTAGTCGAGCATCTTCATCATCTTCCTCTTCTTCTCCACGTCCTCTTCTCTCTTTAAAGGAGAACGATGGCCCCCAAACATTCCTCGCAAACAAGGTACGAAATCTTTGTTAATCTTTCTCCACTTCTTTCGAAAACCGTAGAAATTCTCTGAAAAAATTGAAGGATGAATTACATTATTTATTTCAATTGCAATAGTGTAATGTGAATGAAACTGTATTCGGAGGAGGGAAGTAAACTGTAGCATACGTGATTGGCAGAAATTGGCGTCGTCCAGGACTGTCCATTCTTCTGACAGTCCTGACTGTATGTGGGACTGCCAGAAAATGAGCAGTCCATTGGCATAACATGTGTAGCAAAGGACTGTCCATTCTTCTGGCAGTCCTGAATGTATGTTGGACTGCCAGAAAAATGAGCAGTCCATTGGCATAACATGTGTAACAATGGACTGCCCAAATTTCTGACAGTCCAACATAAAGTTTGGACTGCCAAAAAAGTGGGCAGTCCTTTCTTACACATGATGTGAGTTAGGACTGCCCTCTTTTCTGGCAGTCCTAACAGTATGTTGGACTGCCAGAAATTTGGGCAGTCCATTGTTACACATGTCCTGAGCCAGGGCTGTCCATTCAAACTGGCAGTCCATTATACAGTCAGGACTGCTAGAATATCTGCAATAGTGGAACATCAATATTTGTGGGCATGCCATACATTTTAATATGTAATTAATATTCAATAATAGTCATGAAAAGAAGAGAAATGAGAAGGATATTGAGGCCATGTCCGAAAGAAAACATCCTACCGCATCGGATCGCAAGGCGCGTGAAGCTGGTAGAGTTCTCGAGAAAGGGATGGCAATCAGAGAACCCGAACCAGCCTCACAAATAAGAACCCGTGGAACGAAACATGTTGCACGGCGTTCGAAGAAAGCGGCGACTCGTCGTGATGATTCCTTCGATGATGATGATGTACCTATTGCTCGAATGAGAGATGACGCTGGATCGGGTCCTTCTCAAGTAGCCGAGGAAGAGGAAGAGGAAGATGCGGGCCCAATGGGTTGCTCTATTTTGACGTCAATCGAGAACCACATTTGTTATGAAATATGGAAGGATCCGGTTAGTTACTTACCTTGAATATAGATTAACTATTCGAAATAATCGTTACATGTAATATTGAATCTGTGTTTTTTTTTATTTGCAGAAAAGCTCGCGCCTTTTGAGGGTAATAAACCATGCGAAGATGTGTAGTACGTGGGGATTTGATGAGTTGAAAGAGAGTGTGAATGAAAAAATCACCCCCACCGGATTATAGTATTTGGCAAAATACTCGTATCAGATATTGGACCACGTACTGATTTCTGCATTTGTGGAGCGCTGGCATCCAGAAACTAACAGCTTCCATCTCGCTGACGGAGAGTTGACAATCACCCTTGATGATGTCCACCACATATTAGGGCTTAGAGTTGATGGTCGTCAAATGTCGATGGATTATTCCGAGGACGACTTCGACCTGTATGATGAGATGGTGGATTCGGTTGCCAATTGTCTCAGTGTTGAGTCCCAGACTTTTGTCACAATCCCGAAATTTAAGAAGTCTTATGGAGTTCCTTTAAGTTTCTTGAGGAATACATTCAATGATGACGACGCCGACGCCGACGACAACAATGCTAATGATGACCCCGTGGCCCGTGGATACATGCAGTTCATCCTAGGGGCCGTCGGCATTACAGACAAGTCCGGGACCGCGATACATACAAAATATCTAAACAATTTTAGGGACTTAAACGCTGTGGATCAAATATCATTCGGAAGTGGTATACTAGCACACCTCTACCGCGAACTTGGTGCTGCATCTCGAGTCGAGTCGAAGACAATAGCTGGTTGTCAAACACTGCTCCATGTAAGCAAACCCTAGCATATTGTGTCTATAGAACCCGATAAAATTATGTCGATAACGATAACATTATTATATTTTTAAATTTCAGGCGTGGATATATGAGCATTTTCCGACGCTCAATAGGGCTACTCTTAATCGAAATTATGATGAGCAGATGTCCAGGATGTGTAGGTGGAGGCCGACAAAGATAGATACCAGACATCCACATACGTTGGCTACCCTACGTGTTGCTCTAGAAGATCTGAGGGCAAAGGAGGTGAAACAATAGTAACTTGAACTAGCATTTACTTACCACTCTAGTATTCCACACTAATTAGTAACTCCTTAAGTAATGAATGCATCTTGTAGATTATTTGGCATCCATATCAGGATCTGCAAAATAGCACTCGTCCTGTGCAACCGGTTGCACTATTTCGAGGTCCGATATTTGTCATGAAACTGAGGAGCCTCACATCCCAGATAGAGTGCTTCGTCAGTTTGGTTACGTACAGACTATCCCGAGTACGTTAAAATTGAGGACCGCTGCAAAAGGGAAGAAACCGTCGACCTACGTCCCGCCGTACTACCCTTAGGGGTCGTACTTATTCACTGAGTGGCAACAATATGTTGTCGGTACAACCATACGAACTCCGGCGGTGGAGACATGGGATTGTAGTGAGGACTATATGGAATACTATGTGAATGTCGGACATGCTATGATGTTGAATCCGGATAAGAGAAGTACGAAAGTGCCGGGTAGCAGCACCCTTACCATCCAAGTCAGCATTATATGATGCATTGCAGAAGATGGTTAGTATAGTTTGTTTAATTAACCTATGTACTGGTAAAGTTCCTAAATTTATGATATGTATTCATGTAGGCTTCGAAAGTAAAGAAATTGGGGAAAAGTCTAATCATGTGCAAGGGGGAGAATTATGAAGATGTGGGTACCCAGATGCAGAACATCGCACATGAATACCCATTTATCGAATATGAGCGACGCACGAAGATGCGTCATGAAAATGAATGACTATGTAGTTCGTATATGGTTGAACCATTTGGTAGTTGGGTGTAAAACTTTTATAATTGGTTGCGTATTACATGAATGACTATGTAGCTTGTAAAACTTTTCTAATTGGTTGAACCATTTGGTAGTTGCGTATTATATGAATGTCAACTTGCTGTGAATTAGTATTAAATGAGTATGAAATTGGTTTGCATATTAAATTGGTTTGCATATTAAATTGGTTTACGTATTAAATTGGTTCGCATATTGGTCTGCCCAGTCCTTGCTCTCAGAACTTGCTGTTTGAATGTGGACTGCCCAGTTCCTGGGCAGTCCAAGCTCACAGCAAGTTCTGATATGGACTGTCCAGTTTCCTGGCAGTCCACATATATATGTGGACTGCCAGGAAACTGGGCAGTCCATATCACAACTTGCTGTGAGCTTGGACTGTCCAGAAACTGGGCAGTCCACATTCAAACAGCAAGTTATAATGTAATGCCTGTGGTTCGTATTATGTATTCTTAGAATACGTGTACGTATTTCATTCTTGTATTGTATGATTTCCTTCTTGGCTTGGTTTATTCCTGATTTGGGTTGGTTGGTTCGGCTTGGCTTGGTTTTGATTGGTTTTATGATGAACCCAAGGTGAACCCCCTACCTACCACCACCTTTGATATTTATTGCCATTTCTTCTTTCTCTCTCTTCATTACTCATCTTCTTCTTCCTCATTTACTTCTTACCTACCAGAGAGAGGAGAGAGGGAGGTCTAGGCAAGTGTAACTTGCTTCATGGAGGAACTCTAATTTTATTGCTTCATTCTCTTCCTTACAGTATTTTAACTTACTTTAGAACTTGGCATTTTTACTTTCCATGGCTAGATTCTTGTAGATCTAAGTTTACATTATTTTCGAATTTCTTGGGTTTTGATCTACTTAATCTTGTTATTTTTGTGTTTTGATGGTTCCATGTTGTTGAGAATTTTATTCTACCCCATTTTGACCTATGGAAGTTCGGATTTGGACTCCGGATGATGGAGTTGTGGAGCTTGAGAACTTGGCTCTCATGGTGTTCTTCCTCTCAGAAATTTGGAGAAGATGAACAGTGCTTGACTTGACCGCATGAATATTCATGCGGCAAGTGTTCTATCCAGCCGCATGACTGGAAGTTCTTGAGCCGTATGAGAGCTGGGTCTCACTTCCTGAGCCGCATGGGCTCATTCCCCATCGGCCGCATATGTGCCCATCTCCTTGAGCCACATGAACTCTAGCACTTGCGGACCGCATAGGCCCTGATCTTTGAGCCGCATGAGAACCCCCAGACCCAGCCGCATGGACTTCTTAATCCGGGCCGCATGACCCTGATTAATCCCAGCCGCATATACATCCTTTATTTCCTGAGCCGTACGGGCTTCTACTGAACCGCATGCGCCCTCGTTCCCCCTGAGCCGCATGCGCCCCTCTTGTCTTGGCCGCATAGGTTCCAGTGACCCGGGCCGCATGCGCTCACCTAATTGAGCCGCATGTGTCTTGCCCTTCTCTTGGCCGCATGAGGTTGAGTCCCTTATCAGCTGCATATGCAACCTTCATTCCCTGCCGCATAAGCAGCCAGGTTGACCCAGCCGCATGGGCTTCTATAAGCCGCATGCGCCTCCTTCTATACCCAGCCGCATGATACTACACTTCTCAGCCGCATGGACCTGAACTCCTTCTTAGCCGCATGGCTCTTCTATAGCCCTGTATATTGATATTTTATTAGATATTTTACGTCCATTTTATATCCTTACGCCTTTTGTCCTGAACTTGAAAATCACGAATTTACTTGATATGTTTGGAATTGATAATTGAGCATGACGTGATAGTGACCCGTAGTGGTGCACTCCTGACACAATAACCTGACATGACCTGATAGTGGCCCGTCGTGGCGCACTCCTGACTAGTACACTTGATATAATAACCAGACCTGATATATCTTGAATAGCTGTTGCGACGGCTACCTGATATGACCTGTATAATTAATCCTGACACCGTGGGTGATTGTGCTTGTACAAAAAATCCAGTCATGTCTTGCATCATGTCTAGGAGGGGACTCCTGAGTACCACGGTCAGGAGTACCTACTGAAATGGGCTAAGGTTAATGACTAGTATAATTCACTAGACATGAAGAGATGTTCCCCAGTTACAGGCGATCCCGTTATCCCGGCCGCAAATGTTTGGACTTGTAGCCTGCCGACGAGTAGGGCACATTTTCAGCCACTGTCATGTGGGGCACTCTTGATTGTCACTTTAATAATTGAACTCTATTGTCACTCTAATGCATTGTACTCTCCAGATTGTCACTATAATGATTGCCTGGATAAACTGGATAGCTGCAGGGCCTGTGACTACTTGGAGCATCTCATTGCATCTTGCTAGTAACTAGGATTGTGATAACCCTAGTTAGTTAATGTAGAAAGCCGTAGGCAATGATTGGCCGTGATTGCTTGGATGGAGTCTAGTCCAGTATAGTATTGTCTAGAATTGATTAATTGTAAGATTGTACCAGAATGATTGTCACTCCAGATTGTCACTATAATGATTGTCACTCCAGATTGTTACTATAATGATTGTCACTCCAGAATATTACTTGACCTGCTTTCTTATATTTATCTTGCCGATAAATGGTGAGAGAAACCAAGTTTCGTTCAGACAAAGGGTTACAACCCCGGTCCTTGTTTGGTTTACGGGTTGTAACCTGGCTATCTGAATAGTCCCATGGTTATCTCATCCTATATCATCCTGCCATGCTTTCTTTCCATATGTCCTGTCTTTTAGTGATTCTATACAAGATTGTCTTTTATAATTACCCATCATGCTTTTTTTTTTCTTAACTACTGCCTTTTATTATGTAATTATACTCTTGTGCTAATTGCTGGTTTTAGTTCTTAAGCGAAGCCTCCTTTGTGGCACTTGCTCTTTCTGGGGTCTGACCCAGCTGGTTTTGCATGGCCAGATACCGGAGCAGTACCAAAGGATCTTCCTGCATTTCAGCCCGATGGTGGTCACCAGGCGTAACCAGGGCAACGAGTGGGTTTATTTTTGCTCTCCCACTCTATTGTAAAATTATTCTTTTGAGGCGTTTAGCCGCCGAGCAAGTGTTAGCTCGTTTGTAACTTTATTTACTGTCTGTCTACGGGCTGTAAGCATGATTGGCAACTCGAGGTTGATCATGTATGACTTAAACTCTTGCTAGTCCTTACATTTTGTACGACTAGCTTCATGATCATCTGCATATGTAATGTTTGGGACGCCTTACAATTGTATATTTGGTGATCTGATATCTTGTGATTATTATTAGTTGGTTGAGATTGAGACAATATGCTATTTTATGACCTTAAGAGACTGATGGATTATAGTAAAACCCTCACATATCTAGACAGCCGTGACCGTATAGCGGTATGGATTCCATTCCGTTATACGTAGCTGGCTATGTCTGCCCCCGCTCTCCAGTATTCTGGTTCTGGGGCGTGACATGGTTTAAGTGGTGGCCCATGCAGGTCTTGTTAAATCAAGATGTGTGAGGGTTTACCGAATAGATGTCTCAATCAGTACTCGCCCTTGATCTCTGCTCGTATCCTCTTGATTCCTGAAATTCTTGTCCTAATCACATGCTTGTAATCGTTGATCTGTCCTGGTCCTTCCTTATTGTTCCCATGTCGTCTTCTTCAGCGGCATTGAACTTGGACCTGCCGATCAGCAAGGCGGAGCACCTCCCGCGGACCAGCAGCAACCAGAAGATCAGGTCCAGCACTCAGGAGCAGCCTCCCGAGTCGTACCTACTGGAGGAGAGCCGCCAGTTCAGCCAGTCCAGCCTGCAGATCCTGATGATGGCACTTTGACGGATCTCATCAGATCATTGTTAGCTTCCCAAGATCGTAGAGGCGATGCCTTACACCAGGCAGTGGAAGATGCTCTGAATAGAAGTGGACCCCGAGGGAACAGTGCGGTCAACAGTTTTAAGCGCCTGAACCCTCCATTCTTCGATGGCAGCGAGGATGCCATTGCTGCCGATGCTTGGCTACAAGATATAGAGGTGATTTTCGAAGCCGCGAAGACTCCAGAAGACGATAAGGTGGCTGTGGTGCGCCTACAGTTATTGGATCTAGCCCACAGTTGGTGGACCGCGCAAGCAGTGGGATTGGCCACACCTGTCCCCTGGGCAGTGTTCAGCGAAAAGTTCCAGACCAAGTATTATGATGCAATGGCTCGATATGACTTGCAGACCAGGTTCAGTAATCTTAAGCAGATGGGGAGGACGGTCGACGGATATGCGACCGAATTTTCCAGACTCAGTCGGTTTGCTCCCACCTTGGTGGCAACCGAGTTTGACAGAGCGCAGAGGTTCCAGCAAGGACTTCACCTAGAGATTATATTGGCAGTAGAACAGTTCGAGCATCAGACCTATGATGCGGTGTTGCGAGCAGCAAGGAGGCACGAGTATACCTCCCAGAGAATAGTGGACAGGACTGGAGGCCGGAAGCGGTCCCATAGTCAGATGAATCAGTCTTCAGCACCAGCCCCGGCAGCTAGGGCTTTGACTATTGGAACTCCGAGGCAAGCAACCTCAGTTACGTCGGTTCAGCACTCAACCCCGACGTACCCTCAGCAGAAACAGAAGAAAACACAGTCTTCCGTCGTAGGCTGTTCTTATTGTGGAAAGCCTGGACACATGGTAGCGGAGTGTCGCAAGGCATTGGGATTGTGTTTATTGTGTGGAGCACCGGATCATAGGGTGGGGTCCTGCCCTTTCAGAGTTGATTCAGCATCGACAGTATCTAGTCCCTCGGTTAGGGGACCAGCACCAGCACCAGCACCAGTACCAGCTCCAGTTCACCAGCAATAGCAGTTCCCGAGGCCATTGCCGACTCAGGCCCAGACTTTCCAGCAACAGAACCCGCGGCAGTTTGCCCTAGTCCAGGCTCAGGTTCAGAATCGACCGAGAGGTATATGTGTCATCTCATCTTGCTTTTCTACCGTCATTATGCGGGATGCATGACGTATTTCATGTATCCTAATTACAATGGTACATCCTGGACCCGAGCCGTATCCTAGGTCATTCGAAACGGTTATTGGTACCAACCTTTTCGTATGAGGAAAGGCCCGTGTCCCTGTTTGACCAAGGGAAGAGACCTCAAGCGCAAGACTATCAGTTTAGTTCATGTTGCTTGAGTTCATCGCTCCTTGGGAGAGTTAAACGTGGGAGTGTGAGGATGATATCCGATCACGTTATCCCGACTTGTTTGACTCGTGAGGTATAATGTCTTCTTATGCCTCATGCCTTCGATTCCTTGCTTGAATGAGTAATTGTCTGCCTAGTTATAGCTTGCATGTGATTAATGTAGCTTGTCATTGCTCCTCTAGCCTCTTGATTAAATTCCGAGGACGAAATTCTTTTAAGGTGGGTAGAGTTGTAATGCCTGTGGTTCGTATTATGTATTCTTGGAATACGTGTACGTATTTCATTCTTGTATTGCATGATTTCCTTCTTGGCTTGGTTTATTCCTGATTTGGGTTGGTTGGTTCGGCTTGGCTTGGTTTTGATTGGTTTCATGATGAACCCAAGGTGAACCCCCTACCTACCACCACCTTTGATATTTATTGCCATTTCTTCTTTCTCTCTCTTCATTACTCATCTTCTTCTTTCTCATTTACTTCTTACCTACCAGAGAGAGGAGAGAGGGAGGTCTAGGCAAGTGTAACTTGCTTCATGGAGGAACTCTAATTTTATTGCTTCATTCTCTTCCTTACAGCATTTTAACTTACTTTAGAACTTGACATTTTCACTTTCCGTGGCTAGATTTTTGTAGATCTAAGTTTACATTATTTTCGAATTTCTTGGGTTTTGATCTACTTAATCTTATTATTTCTGGGTTTTGATGGTTCCATGTTGTTGAGAATTTTATTCTGCCCCATTTTGACCTATGGAAGTTCGGATTTGGACTCCGGATGATGGAGTTGTGGAGCTTGAGAACTTGGCTCTCATGGTGTTCTTCCTCTCAGAAATTTGGAGAAGATGAACAGTGCTTGACTTGATCGCATGAATATTCATGCGGCAAGTGTTCTATCCAGCCGCATGACTGGAAGTTCTTGAGCCGCATGAGAGCTGGATCTCATTTCCTGAGCTGCATGGGCTCATTCCCCATCGGCCGCATATGTGCCCATCTCCTTGAGCCACATGAACTCTAGCACTTGCGGACCGCATAGGCCCTGATCTTCGAGCCGCATGAGAACCCCCAGACCCAGCCGCATGGACTTCTTAATCCGGGCCGCATGACCCTGATTAATCCCAGCCGCATATGCATCCTTTATTTCCAGAGCCGCACGGAGTTCTACTGAACCGCATGCGTCCTCGTTCCCCCTGAGCCGCATGCGCCCCTCTTGTCTTGGCCGCATAGGTTCTAGTGACCCGGGCCGCATGCGCTCACCTAATTGAGCCGCATGTGTCTTGCCCTTCTCTTGGCCGCATGAGGTTGAGTCCCTTATCAGCCGCATATGCAACCTTCATTCCCTGCCGCATAAGCAGCCAGGTTGACCCAGCCACATGGGCTTCTATAAGCCGCATGCGCCTCCTTCTATACCCAGCCGCATGATACTACACTTCCCAGCCGCATGGACCTGAACTCCTTCTTAGCCGCATGGCTCTTCTATAGCCCTGTATATTGATATTTTATTAGATATTTTACGTCCATTTTATATCCTTACGCCTTTTGTCCTGAACTTGAAAATCACGAATTTACTTGATATGTTTGGAATTGATAATTGAGCATGACGTGATAGTGACCCGTAGTGGTGCACTCCTGACACAATAACCTGACATGACCTGATAGTGGCCCGTCGTGGCGCACTCCTGACTAGTACACTTGATATAATAACCAGACCTGATATATCTTGAATAGCTGTTGCGACGGCTACCTGACATGACCTGTATAATTAATCCTGACACCGTGGGCGATTGTGCTTGTACAAATAATCCAGTCATGTCTTGCATCATGTCTAGGAGGGGACTCCTGAGTACCACGGTCAGGAGTACCTACTGAAATGGGCTAAGGTTAATGACTAGTATAATTCACTAGACATGAAGAGATGTTCCCCAGTTACAGGTGATCCCGTTATCCCGGCCGCAAATGTTTGGACTTGTAGCCTGCCGACGAGTAGGGCACATTTCCAGCCCACTGTCATGTGGGGCACTCTTGATTGTCACTTTAATAATTGAACTCTATTGTCACTCTAATGCATTGTACTCTCCAGATTGTCACTATAATGATTGCCTGGATAACCTGGATAGCTGCAGGGCCTGTGACTACTTGGAGCATCTCATTGCATCTTGCTAGTAACTAGGATTGTGATAACCCTAGTTAGTTAATGTAGAAAGCCGTAGGCAATGATTGGCCGTGATTGCTTGGATGGAGTCTAGTCCAGTATAGTATTGTCTAGAATTGATTAATTGTAAGATTGTACCAGAATGATTGAATGATTGTCACTCCAGATTGTCACTATAATGATTGTCACTCCAGAATATTACTTAACCTGCTTTCTTATATTTATCTTGTCGATAAATGGTGAGAGAAACCAAGTTCCGTTCAGACGAAGGGTTACAACCCCGGTCCTTGTTTGGTTTACGGGTTGTAATCTGGCTATCTGAATAGTTCCATGGTTATCTCATCGTATATCATCATGTCATGCTTTCTTTCCATATGTCCTGTCTTTTAGTGATTTTATATAAGATTGTCTTTTATAATTACCCATCATGCTTTTTTTTTCTTAACAACTGCCTTTTATTATGTAATTATACTCTTGTGCTAATTGCTGGTTTTAGTTCTTAAGCGAAGCCTCCTTTGTGGCACTTGCTCTTTCTGGGGTCTGACCCAGCTGGTTTTGCATGGCCAGATACCGGAGCAGTACCAAAGGATCTCCCTGCATTTCAGCCCGATGGTGGTCACCAGGCGTAACCAGGGCAACGAGTGGGTTTATTTTTGCTCTCCCACTCTATTGTAAAATTATTCTTTTGAGGCGTTTAGCCGCCGAGCAAGTGTTAGCTCGTTTGTAACTTTATTTACTGTCTGCCTACGGGCTGTAAGCATGATTGGCAACTCGAGGTTGATCATGTATGACTTAAACTCTTGCTAGTCCTTACATTTTGTACGACTAGCTTCATGATCATCTGGATATGTAATGTTTTGGACGCCTTACAATTGTATATTTGGTGATCTGATATCTTGTGATTATTATTAGTTGGTTGAGATTGAGACAATATGCTATTTTATGACCTTAAGAGACTGATGGATTGTAGTGAAACCCTCACATATCTAGACAGCCGTGACCGTATAGCGGTGTGGATTCCATTCCGTTATACGTAGCTGGCTATGTCTGCCCTCGCTCTCCAGTATTCTGGTTCTGGGGCGTGACATATAATATGGACTGCCCAGTTTCCTGGCAGTCCACATTCAATCAGCAAGTTCTGATATAGACTGCCCAGTTTCCTGGCAGTCCACATACATATGCGGACTGCCAGAAAACTGGGCAGTCCATATTAGAACTTGCTGTTTGAAGCAAACATCAAGTTCTGATATGGACTGCCCAGTTTCCTGGCAGTCCACATTCAAATAGCAAGTTCTGATATGGATTGTCCAGTTTTCTGGTAGTCCATATACATATGTGGACTGCCAGGAAACTGGGCAGTCCATATCAGAACTTGCTATTTGCTTGGACTGCCCAGGAACTGGGCAATCCACATTCAAACAGCAAGTTCTAATATGGACTGCCCAGTTTCCTGGCAGTCCACATTCAAACAGCAAGTTCTAATATGGACTGCCTAGTTTTCTGGCAGTCCACATACATATGTGGACTGCCAGGAAACTGGACAGTCCATATTAGAACTTGTTGTGAGCATTGTGTCACCCTCATTTCCCGTATTTCGTATTTATACTCGTAATTGGATTTTGGCATGTATTTTTATTTTTCTCGACTTGATAACTGGTCGTACTTGACTTGCCCTGACACCTTGGGTGTTCTTTCTTGTTGCGTTGTACAAATCTACTTGTCTTGTCTTGCATCATGTCTAGGACGTGACTCCCTGGGCACCACGGCCAGGGACTCATACTAAATTGGATTAGGCTAATGATTAGATCAAACTAGAACATGGAGAATTTTCCAGTCCTAAGCCCTGCAGACTATCTAGTTATCCTTCCGCGGGTTGAGAGTATGGTTGGGTACATCATCCAGGAGACGATATCCCTTAGGTGACTTAGAGGTGCAACACATGACAGTGTGCTGGAAATGTGCTCTACTCGTCGGCAGGCTACAAGTCCATTAAAACGTCCAGATAACGAGATTGCTTGTGACTGGAAATTCTCCATGTTCTAGTTTGATCTAATCATTAGCCTAATCCAATTTAGTATGAGTCCCTGGCCGTGGTGTCCAGGGAGTCACGTCCTAGACATGATGCAAGACAAGACAAGTAGATTTGCACAACGCAACAAGAAAGAACACCCACGGTGTCAGGGCAAGTCAAGTACGACCAGTTATCAAGTCGAGAAAAATAAAAATACATGCCAAAATCCAATTACGAGTATAAATACGAAATACGGGAAATGAGGGTGACAACTCTACCCACCTTAAAAGAATTCCGTCCTCGAAATTTAATCAAGGAGCTAGAGACTGCCACGGCAAGCTACACTAAGCACCCACAACTACACTAAGCAGTTCAATCATACAATCATACATTCAAGCAAGGGATGGAAAGCATAAGGCATAAGGAAGACATTATACCTTACGAGTGAAACAAGTCGGGATATCGTGATCGGATGTCGTCCTCACGCTTCCACGTTGACTCACTTAGAGAGTGATGACCCCAAGCAACACGGACTAAGCTAATAGTCTTGTTCTTGAGTATCTTCTCCCTCCGGTCCAATATAGACACGGGCCTTTCCTCATACGAACAATTCCGAATGGTCTAGGATATGGCTCGGGTCCGGGATATACCGTCGTAATTGGGACACATGGAATACATCATGCACCTCACTTAGCGACGGCGGAAGAGCAAGATGATAGGATACATCTCCTACTCGCTCCAGGATATCGAACGGCCCTATATACCTAGGACTAAGCTTTCCCCGCACACCAAAGCGAATGACGCCGCGGTTAGGCGAGATCCTAAGGAATACATGGTCACCGATAGCAAACTCTAAGGGACGCCGATGGGCATCTGTCCAATGTCGCTGGCGATCTTGGGCAACTCGAAGATGATCCCTGACTTTTCTGACTACTTCAACTGTCTGGGCAATCATTTCTGGACCGAGCATCTGCCTCTCTCCGACATCGTCCCATGCTAACGGGGATCTGCACTTCCTACCATACAATGCCTCGAATGGTGCCATCTGGATGCTGTCCTGGAAACTGTTGTTGTACGAAAACTCTACCAGGTGCAGGTGATCTTCCTACGAACCACCGAAGTCAAGTATACAAGATCTCAACATGTCTTCAAGAGTCTGGATTGTACGCTCTGACTGACCATCTGTCTGCGGATAATAAGCTGAGCTAAACTGAAGGTGAGTTCCCAAACTCTCTTGCAGGCTGCGCCAAAAGTGTGATGTAAACCTTGAATCCCTATCCGAGGTGATACTGACGGGCACCCCGTGAAGCCTGACAATCTGCCTGAGGTACATCTCTGCTAGCTGAGCCGTAGACTGCCCAACTCTGAATGGGAAAAAATGAGCCACCTTCGTGAGCCTGTCAACTATAATCCAAATAGCATCTCTACCAGCCGAGGATCTAGGCAATCCAGTCACAAAATCCATGGTCACATGCTTTCATTTCCATTCTGGAATCGACAAGGGCTGAAGAAGTCCAGCGGGTCTCTGATGTTCAGCTTTAACCTGCTGGCAAACCAAACACCGAGAGACAAACCGGGCTATCTCCCTCTTCATGCCATTCCACCAGAAATGCTGACGAATATCACGGTACATCTTTGTGCCACCGGAATGAATAGAATACTGTGAATTGTGAGCTTCTGCCATGACTTCTTGTCTGATATCTCCACTGGGTACACAAAGACGAGTACCGTGGCGAAGTGTACCATCTTCATGAATGCACAACTCTGGCTTTCTTCTTGCCTTACATTCTGTTTTGAGTCGCTGAAGCTTGGAATCTGTAGACTGCGCCATCCGGATCCTCTCAACTATGCTGGACTGAACCTGTAGACTGGCCATCAACGCCACGTTGGTTGGAAGAACCACTTCAATACCCATCTTCTGAAGATCTTCCAATAATGCTGGTTGCGCCGTTAGGAAATAAATTCCGGCTCTCCGGCTCAACGCATCTGCTACAACGTTGGCCTTCCCTGGGTGATACTACAAGTCCACATCGTAGTTGTCACGCCCCAGAACCAGAATACTGGAGAGCGGGGGAATGACTTAGCCAGCTACGTATTACGGGTAGATGAATACCGTATAATACGATCAATGCTGTCTAACCAGACGAGGGGGTGCATACTACATGAAAGTCTTACTATGGTCACTCCACATCTATTGTCTCAATCGTTCAAACAAGAAACAGTAATAGAGAACATGTAAGAACAAGCAGTAAGGCGTCCCATACGCTTAAATCAAAATGTTCTTGATATCTGGCTTTACAAAACATAGCCAGAAGATGTGGCAAGTATACACAATTGTTAGCAGCTGCAGTCTGACTTAGTTACAATTATGTAAAGGTAAGTACAAGACAATCCGACTAACATGTCGGTGCCAAACGGCTAATTATAAAGTAAATAACAAAACGAGCGGTGGAGTAAGGAACCCACTCGAGTCCTCCTGCGATCATTCCTCTAGTATTGACCATCTTGGAGGTGGAAGTAAGCTGAGTCCTCGGAAACCGGCTCTAAATCTGGCCATGCAAAACCAGAGAGGTTAGACCTCTAATAGCAAGTACCACAAGGAAGCATGATATGAAGGATTAAACCAGTAAGTAAGAGGATATAATAATAGATCTCTGCTTTCCACTAGGATTTACATAACATCATGACACTTCGAACCAACCTCCCAACCAAACAAGGACAGAAGTTGGCCCGTCATGTCCTGACATTCTGATCAACTCAGTTAGGCAACAGAGTAGGTACAGTACACAAACAAATCATCTTGAACGGCCAATCAACTCCTACGGCTTGCTATTGTGAGTCCCAAGTTATCATGGAATTATGCAATAAAGATTCCTCAGTTCTTACTATATGCGAGCAAGGCTAGTCTATCCAGTCAATCAATTGCGCCAATCATGAATTAGACGAGTCCCAGCGGGACGCCCGTCATCAATATACAATATACAAAAATAATATAAGCAGATACCGCTCCCTGCCCGTGTGGCAGGTTTATAGTATCTGTGGGAACCAGCCGGCCTGTCGGGCACTAATAGTCCCGAAGAGGGCTGCCATGTAAGAACTCGGAAATCCATTCTCTCCATGCCATCATTATTTTATTTGACTTAATAGTCTCTACGTTGAGTGAAGTCCCATGCCGTGGATCATGGTCATTCAGAATGAGTACTTCCGTACAAAGTACGATATGCCTGACTCTACAACGATACCCGTGCGGTTAGGTTGTAGGTCTTACATTGCGTAATGCAACAATTAAAACTAACCACAGAATAATTATGCCTTGACCATAAAGTACACATGCTGCTCTGTAGAGAAATAAATAAATTGAAGCCTGCACATGCCTGTATGTCAATATTCGGGATCGGCTAATCGATTACAATAGTTCATAACATGAACGTGTCTCATTCAATCAATTCAATAAGACGACTAGCCAGTCTCTTAGTTCCAACTAGGAATACATGATCAATTTTAGTCAAGATAACCATCGTCATCAATGGTGACAAGGCATGAAAGTCAATTAGTATTAAATGGGGTCGAGTCTATAACTCTCAGGGTTAAGTTCCAGCCTTACTGGGTATCCATAAACCAGTCAAGACACAAGGCACGTTCTACACAACCAAATGTATCAAAAATATTAACATGCTAAGATTATCGAGTTCATAAAAAAAAGCGTAAGGATATAATAGGAGAATTATCATGCCACCATTAAATGAATAAATTATAGAGCAAATAGAAACACCCAGGTTAGATTACACCAAGTCTATGCTAAGGCCAACAAGTCACGCCAAGTTTAGTAGGTAGGAGTGAGCGTGTAAAGTGATTCACGCTGGTACGCACAGCGTGAGCGTGAAGAGTAACTCACGCACGCACAGCGTGAGCGTGAAAAGTAATTCATGCACGCACAGCGTGAGCGTGAAAAGTAATTCACGCACGCACGCACAGCGTGAGCGTGAAAAGTAATTCACGAACGCATAGCATGAGCGTGAAAAGTAATTCACGCACGCACGCACAGTGTGAGCGTGAAAAGTAATTCACGCACACACGCACAGTGTGAGCGTGAAAAGTAATTCACGCACACACGCAAAGACGTGTGCGTAACTTAAATGTCACGCTGGCACGTAAAGACGTGAGCGTAACTCAAATGTCACGCTAGCACGTAAAGACGTGAGCGTAACTCAAATGTCACGCTAGCACGTAAAGACGTGAGCGTAACTCAAATGTCACGCTGGCACGTAAAGACGTGAGCGTAACTCAAATGTCACGCTAGCACGTAAAGACGTGAGCGTAACTCAAATGTCACGCTAGCACGTAAAGACGTGAGCGTAACTAAAAATTCACGCTGACACGTAAGAACGTGAGCGTGACTAAAAATTCACGCTGACACGTAAGAACGTGAGCGTGACTAAATCTCCCGAACTCCAATCTTATGGAACCTTCGTTCCAAGCCAGAAATGAGGTTCCCATGGTTCAGAATGGTGTAGAATGAGGAGCTCCACCACACGAACCATCTACTTTCGAAAACACGCCAGTTTAGTAGATCAAAAACCCATGAACAACCGAGAATACAACAACTTGGATCTAGAAGAAACAAGCCGAAGAAATCAAAAATGCTAAGTACTAAACTCTCTTAGAATCATGTGAGAGGAAGAATAATGAACCATAAAAATGGTCCTCAAGTGGAAAGCAAGTTGCACTTGCCTGCTGTTGGTAGGTGGAGAGAGTGATGAGGAAGAAGAAGAAGAAGAAGAAGAAGAAGGTGAATTTATGAAGAGAGAGAAGGGGATGGGGGCTTTAAATGGAAAAGGGTGGTGGTAGGTGGGGTTCGGTTCATGTTGAACCACCATGAACCCAAAAAAACAACCTAGGCCGAACCTAAAATAAGACTAAAGCAGAGAATAAAAGCAGGAAGAAAAATGCAGATAATTAATTAACATGAAATTAAAGGAATTTAATTACAGGATAATACATGATAAATACTAAATAAATATATATATGAGTTGTACTTGTATAAAAATACGCATTCTGGGAACGGGGAGTGACATCTCTACCCACCTTAGAAAAATTCCGTCATCGGAATTTCAAATCCAAGCAGGTAGAAATATCGGAGCTAAACTAATACAAGCAATTCTAGTGAGCAAGCAATCATTTTTACCATATCAAAAGCAAGTACTATATATGTAAATTCATCAATCCACGATATCAAGTAGCTCTACCCATAAGGTGATAAGCATGAAGAATCAGGACAATCAAGGTATACTGAAAGAGATATACCTTGTGAGTCAAACAGGTGTGGATACCGTGATCGGATATCATCCTCACGTTCCCACGTTGACTCTCCCAAGGAGTGATGACCCCAAGCAACACGGACAAGACTAATTATTTGGTTCTTAAGTATCTTCTCTCTTCGGTCCAAAATGGACACAGGCTGTTCCTCGTAAGACAGGTTGGTACCAACAACCAGCTCAGAATGATCGAGGATATGGCTTGGGTCCGATACATACCTACGTAATTGAGATACATGAAACACGTCATGCACCTCTCGTAACGAAGGTGGGAGGGATAAACGATAAGCAACATCGCCTATCCGATCAAGGATAACAAATGGGCCCACGTACCGCGGACTCAATTTCCCGCGAACGCCAAATCTAATGACCCCACGAGTAGGTGAGATCCGCAAGAATACGTGGTCCCCAACAGAGAACTCTAACGGCCTACGATGCTGGTCCGTCCAATGACGATGCCGGTCCTACGCAACTCGAAGTCGCTCTCTAATTCCCTTAACCACTTCAACCGTCTGAATAATCATTTCTGGGCCTAACATCTTCCTCTCTCCGATATCATCCCATGCAAGCGGCGACCTGCACTTCTTACCATATAGTGCTTCAAATGGCGCCATCTGGATACTGGCTTGATAACTATTGTTGTATGAGAACTCGATTAAGTGCAGAGGACTCTCCCAAGACCCTTCAAAATATAGAGTGCAAGCTCGTAACATATCTTCTAAAGTCTGAATCGTTCTTTCTGATTGCCCATCCATCTGCGGATGGTAGGCCGTGCTAAACCTTAACTTGGTACCCTGACTATGATGTAAGCCCTTCCAGAAATGTGATGTAAAGCGGGTATCTCGATCCGACACAATACTGACAGGGACTCCATGCTGCCTGACTATCTGTTGCATATACAACTTTGCCAACTTTTCTGTAGATTGCCCTACTCTGAAAGGAAGAAAGTGTGCTACCTTTGTAAGTCGGTCCACTATTACCCAAATAGCGTCCTTACCACTTGGTAATCTCGGTAAACCGGTCACAAAGTCCATTGTAATATGCTCCCATTTCTATTCCGGGATAGAAAGCGGTTGCAATAACCCAGCTGGCCTTTGCTGTTCTGCCTTCACTTGCTGGCATACCAAGCAACGGGAAAAAATCTAGCTATCTTCCTCTTCATCTCGTTCCACCAGAAATGCTGCTTGATATCTTGGTATATCTTGGTCCCTCCAGGGTGAATAGAATACTGAGAACTGTGAGCTTCTGCCATAACCTCATGTCTGATATCTCTACTAGGCACACATAGACGTGATCTAAACCTAAGTGTACCATCTTCATGAATTCTCATCTCCTTTCTGAGTCCTGACTCACATTCTACCCTAAGCTTCTGAATCCTTGGGTCTTGTGCCTGAGCTGCCTTGATCCTGCCTACCAAGTCGGATTGAACTTGCAGACTTGTTAGAACTCCTACATCACTAGGAAGTATAACTTCGATGCCCATCTCCTGAAGGTCTTCTAAGATATGCCTCTGTGTTGTCAACATAAATGCGCCGCCTCTCCTGCTGAGAGCGTCTGCTACTATATTAGCCTTGCCTGGATGATACTGAAGCTCCACGTCATAATCCTTGATCAACTCCAGCCATCTTCTCTGCCTCATGTTTAGTTCCTTCTGAGTAAAGATGTACTTCAGACTTTTATGGTCTGTGTACATGTCCACTCGGTCACCATATAAGTAATGCCTCCATAGCTTCAGAGCAAACACTACTGCCGCTAACTCCAAATCATGAGTTGGGTAATTCTTCTCGTGGTCCCGAAGCTGCCTAGATGCATATGCTATCACCTTCCCATGTTGCATAAGGACACATCCAAGTCCTTTACCTGACGCATCACAATATACTGTAAAACCTCCGGGTCCAACTGGCAATGTAAGAATAGGTGCTGATATCAACTTCTACTTCAAAGTCTCGAATGATGCCTGACATTCTGTCGACCAAACGAATGGTACATCCTTCCGGGTCAAGCGGGTCATGGGTGCTGAAAGCCTTGCAAAGTCTGACACAAACCTTCTATAATATCCTGCCAATCCCAAGAAACTCCGCACATCTGCTACGGTCTTAGGTACTGGCCAACTTTCTACTGCTTCTATCTTCTTGGGATCTACTGCTACTCCAGCTCCTGATATGATGTGACCCAAAAATAAAATATGATCCGACCAAAACTTACTTGTTGAGCTTGGCATACAACTGGTTCTCTCTCAGAACCTGTAACACTTTCCTGAGGTGGTCTTCATGCTCCTCTTTACTAGCAGAGTATACGAGAATGTCGTCAAGAAACACAACGACAAACTGGTCTAAGTATGGCATAAAGATGCGATTCATCAAATCCATGAATATTGCTGGAGCATTGGTCAAACCAAACGGCATTACTAAGAATTCATAATGTCCATACTTCGACCTGAATGCTGTCTTGGGAATATCTTCCTTTTGAACCCTCACTTGATGGTACCCTGAACGAAGATCTATCTTGGAGAAAACTCTAGCTTTGCTCAACTGATCAAATAAGTCGTCGATCCTGGGTAATGGGTACTTGTTCTTTACTGTTGTCGCGTTAAGCTTCCTGTAGTCAATGCACAATCTGGATGACCCATCCTTCTTCCCCACAAGTACCACTGGTGCTGCCCACGACGATATGCTAGCTTGGATGAACTTCTTCTCCTTCAGTTCCTCTATGTGCTGATATACCTTGGCCTGCTCTGAATCCGCCATTCTGTAAACTCGATCTGATATCGGTTTAGTTCTAGGTGCCAATTCTATACTGAACTCAATATCTCTAACCGGTGGTAGACCTGGAAGTTCTTCAGGAAATACGTCTAGAAACTCTTCAACTACCTTCGGAACCTGAACTTCTTCCATTGCCGTTACTACTCCCTGCTCTTGTGGAGTTGCCCCTGTTCTGACTAAGGTGAACCGCTTCATGCCTGGAATATCAAAAGACACACTCCCTCTGCGACAATCTATTGTCGTATGACTGTCTTTCAGCCAGTCCATGCCTAAAATAATGTCGAAATTTCCAACAGGAAATTCTATCAACTGGGCGGGTAAGGAATGCCCGCAAACTACAACACTACATGCTAGAATAACTCTACTAACTCCTACGAGCCCATTGCCAGTGAGTATATTCAACCTCCCTGGCAATGCCTCGAACTCCATTCCTAGTCGTGTCGCAAATTGTGCAGATATAAATGAATGGGATGCTCCCGAATCAAACAATGCTACTGCGGGATATGAGGCGACGAGAATGTTACCTGCTACAACATCTCCCGATGCCAATGCCTCCTCTAAGGACAAAGAAATGCTTGCCCTCGACCTCCTTGCTGGTTTCCATGCTGCGGTCTAGCCTGATGTTGTTGCTGGCCCCTTCCTTGATGATGCTGGGGTGGTCTATGCTGGTGTTGCTGCATCGACGACCCCTGCTGCCGAAACATCTGAGCCTGCGACATTAACGGATGCTGTGCCAACGGACTTACTGCCACCGCTGGTCCTCGATACTGGCCTGCCCCTGGTGCTGGCAGAGCAGGAAACTGTTGCCCTGGTCCTCCTGACCTCGAATTCATAGGACATGTGGTAACCCGATGGTCTGGATTTCCACATATCAGACACAGTCCATTCAATATCCGACACACATCTCAAGTGTGTCCTACCTTCCCACAATAAGTACAGCCTGCCGGGGGTTGCTGGTTCTTCCTCTGTTGCTGTTGCTGCTGTCTTGGTGGTGCTGGTCCTCGCATCGCCACATCGTGGATACGAATGCCAGTGGATGGTGCTGTTGTTCGGGGCGCTGCTCCCCCTCCTCCTTCAACCTGGCTGTGGGATCTCTTCTGACCCCCAGTCCTTACCGCAAGCCTCTGAATGGTGATCTCATGCCTTCGAGTTGCCGTCAATACTTCGTCAAAAGTTTGGTAATTGTGCCCCTCTATCAATTGCAAGAGTTCAAGATGAAACCTTTGCTGAAACCTCATGGCCCTCTGGCTCTCTGTTGCTACCATCTCTGGGACGAATCTACTCAATCTGCAGAACTCCGCTGCATAAGCATCTACAGTCTTGCCGGCCTGTCTGAGGTTGATAAACTTCTGTTGTAGCTCAAACCGTGCCACAACTCCATAGTACTTGGTCTTGAATCTTGTAGTGAAATCGTCCCAAGCCACAGGACGTCTGATGCCCACTTCCTCTGATTCCCACCAATCACGTGCGAGATCCTGAAGTAACAACTTCACTAGATCCACATGTTCTTCTGCCGGTACCTTAGCTACTGTCAGAATAGCCTCAATATCCTTAAGCCATGCATCTGCTGAGATGGCATCCTCCATGCCCTCGAAACGGCGGGGGTTATACTTGCAAAACCTGGCTGATGCTCATGAATCAGTCCTCATTCCTCTTTCCAAAGCCGTCTGCAATCCTTGGTTGAGCAACACATTCTGCTCTTGTAGCTGAGTGTGCATGCGTTGCTGGGCCAACATCTGATGTTGCTGAGTAGCCATCATTCCTCTCATGATTTCCAGAAGGGCTGGTGTGTCCACTTGGGTAGGTAGAACTATGGGTGGTATTGGAACTTTCGGATACTGCGGTTCAGCTGCTGGTTCTACTATCACTTCTTCTTGGATAGTCTCCTGAGGTGAGACTGGCCCTTGTTGCTGACCAACCTGGTCATGTTGCCCATGTTGCCCCTGCTGTTGTCCAGCTCTGACTGATGCGGACGAAGTGCCCCTAAGAAAAGGGACAAGAGAACAATCAAACAACCGGACATGAAGGATCAATGAAGTCAAAGGATACCGGAATGTCAAGCAAGGGTTGAGAATAACGAATCATGAGATCAAGGGGGGAACACGTGTGATTGAGACATCCTATAAATCAAAACACCCCACAAGTCTGAAATCAGGACCTGCATGGGCCACCACTAAAACCTTGTCACGCCCCAGAACCAGAATACTGGAGAGCGGGAGAATGACTCAGCCAGCTACGTATTACGGGTAGATGAATACCGTATAATACGATCAATGCTGTCTAACCAGACGAGGGGGTGCATACTACATGAAAGTCTTACTATGGTCACTCCACATCTATTGTCTCAATCGTTCAAACAAGAAACAGTAATAGAGAACATGTAAGAATAAGCAGTAAAGCGTCCCATACGCTTAAATCAAAATATTCTTGATATCTGGCTTTACAAAACATAGCCAAAAGATGTGGCAAGTATACACAATTGTTAGCAGCTGCAGTCTGACTTAGTTACAATTATGTAAAGGTAAGTACAAGACAATCCGACTAACATGTCGGTGCCAAATGGCCAAGTATAAAGTAAATAACAAAACGAGCGGTGGAGTAAGGAACCCACTCGAGTCCTCCTGCGATCATTCCTCTAGTATTGACCATCTTGGAGGTGGAAGTAAGCTGAGTCCTCGAGAACCGGCTCTAAATCTGGCCATGCAAAACCAGAGAGGTTAGACCTTTAATAGCAAGTACCATAAGGAAGCACGATATGAAGGATTAAACCAGTAAGTAAAAGGATATAATAATAGATCTCTGCTTTCCACTAGGATTCACATAACATCATGACACTTCGAACCAACCTCCCAACCAAACAAGGACAGAAGTTGGCCCGTCATGTCCTGACATTCTGATCATCTCAGTTAGGCAACAGAGTAGGTACAGTACACAAACAAATCATCTTGAACGGCCAATCAACTCCTACGGCTTGCTATTGTGAGTCCCAAGTTATCCTGGAATTATGCAATAAAGATTCCTCAGTTCTTACTATGTGCGAGCAAGGCTAGTCTATCCAGTCAATCAATTGCACCAATCATAAATTAGACGAGTTCCAGCGGGACGCCCGTCATCAATATATAATATACAATAATAATATAAGCAGATATCGCTCCCTGCCCGTGTGGCAGGTTTACAGTATCTGTGGAAACCAACCGGCCTGTCGGGCACTAATAGTCCCGAAGAGGGCTGCCATGTAAGAACTCGAGAATCCATTCTCTCCATGCCATCATTATTTTATTTGACTTAATAGTCTCTACGTTGAGTGAAGTCCCATGCCGTGGATCATGGTCATTCAGAATGAGTACTTCCGTACAAAGTACGATATGTCTGACTCTACAACGATACCCGTACGGTTAGGTTGTAGGTCTTACATAGCGTAATACAACAATTAAAACTAACCACGGAATAATCATGCCTTGACCATAAAGTACACATGCTGCTTTGTAGAGAAATAAATAAATTGAAGCCTGCACATGCCTGTATGTCAATATTCGGGATTGGCTAATCGATTACAATAGTTCATAACATGAACGTGTCTCATTCAATCAATTCAATAAGATGACTAGCCAGTCTCTTAGTTCCAACTAGGAATGCATGATCAATTTTAGTCAAGATAACCATCGTCATCAATGGTGACAAGGCATGAAAGTCAATTAGTATTAAATGGGGTCGAGTCTATAACTCTCAGGGTTAAGTTCCAGCCTTACTGGGTATCCATAAACCAGTCAAGACACAAGGCACGTTCTACACAACCATATGTATCAGAAATATTAACATGCTAAGATTATCGAGTTCATAAAAAAAAGCGTAAGGATATAATAGGAGAATTATCATGCCACCATTAAATGAATAAATTATAGAGCAAATAGAAACACCCAGGTTAGATTACACCAAGTCTATGCTAAGGCCAACAAGTCACGCCAAGTTTAGTAGGTAGGAGTGAGCGTGTAAAGTGATTCACGCTGGTACGCACAGCGTGAGCGTGAAGAGTAACTCACGCACGCACATCGTGAGCATGAAAAGTAATTCACGTATGCACAACGTGAGCGTGAAAAGTAATTCATGCACGCACGTACAGCGTGAGCGTGAAAAGTAATTCACACACGCACAGCGTGAGCGTGAAAAGTAATTCACGTACGAACGCACAGCGTGAGCGTGAAAAGTAATTCACGCACGCACGCACAGTGTGAGCGTGAAAAGTAATTCACGCACACACGCAAAGACGTGTGCGTAACTCAAATGTCACGCTGGCACGTAAAGACGTGAGCGTAACTCAAATGTCACGCTAGCACGTAAAGACGCTAGCACGTAAAGACGTGAGCATAACTCAAATGTCACGCTAGCACGTAAAGACGTGAGCGTAACTCAAATGTCACGCTAGCACGTAAAGACGTGAGCGTAACTAAAAATTCACGCTGACACGTAAGAACGTGAGCGTAACTAAAAATTCACGCTGACACGTAAGAACGTGAGCGTGACTAAATCTCCCGAACTCCAATCTTTTGGAACCTTCGTTCCAAGCCAGAAATGAGGTTCCCATGGTTCAGAATGGTGTAGAATAAGGAGCTCCACCACACGAACCATCTACTTTCGAAAACACGCCAGTTTAGTAGATCAAAAACCCATGAACAACCGAGAATACAACAACTTGGATCTAGAAGAAACAAGCCAAAGAAATCAAAAATGCTAAGTACTAAACTCTCTTAGAATCATGAGAGGAAGAATAATGAACCATAAAAATGGTCCTCAAGTGGAAAGCAAGATGCACTTGCCTGCTGTTGGTAGGTGGAGAGAGTGATGAGGAAGAAGAAGAAGAAGAAGAAAAAGGAGAGTTTATGAAGAGAGAGAAGGGGATGGGGGCTTTAAATGGGAAAGGGTGGTGGTAGGTGGGGTTCGGTTCATGTTGAACCACCATGAATCCAAAAAAACAACCTAGGCCGAACCTAAAATAAGACTAAAGCAGAGAATAAAAGCAGGAAAAAAATGTAGATAATTAATTAACATGAAATTAAAGGAATTTAATTACAGGATAATACATGATAAATACTAAATAAATATATATGTGAGTTGTACATGTATAAAAATACACATTCTGGGAACGGGGAGTGACAGTAGTCCACCAGTAGCTCGAGCCATCTCCTCTGTCGCATATTAAGGTCCTTCTGGGTAAAAATATACTTCAGGCTCTTGTGATCAATAAATATCTTCACTCTATCTCCGTACAAGTAGTGCCGCCAAAGCTTAAGTGCAAACACTACTGCTGCCAGTTCCAAGTCGTGGGTCGGGTAATTCTTCTCATGATCACGAAGTTGACGTGATGCATAAGATATTACCTTCCCTTGTTGCATCAAGACACACCCCTATTTTCCATAAATAAATTCTATTTATTTATTGTATTTTTGAGAAAATTACAACTGTAGGAATCTGATCTAGAAGACGATCACTTTATCCCTTGGACGATGCGATGAAGAAGGCTCGGACCTCGAAGAACTTGGACAGCAACTGGGCAATCTCTCTGTTCTCTCTGAATTGAATGTGGTGTCTGTTGAAGGAGGAGAAACTCTCTTTTATAGAGTTCTGGATAACTGCTCTGGGAATACGGTCAGTCAGTTACTTGACGTGTGCATAACTGTAGGGACGCGTGGCGAATTTTGGTGGAGACACGTTGGAGTGCGGTTGAGAGTAGTGGAGTATATCCAGGAGAGATTGATGGTATGAATGCCATGTTGCATAACTTCTGAATGAGTGGGTAACCGAATACAGGACACATGAGAACGTGTGTTGACTGTACATTTGAAGTCATTCTGAATGCATTTGCTTTGATACGCTGTCTTTTGGAAAAGTATGACTAGCATGCGCTGTCTTGTTTGAAGAGGAGTCGTATGGAGTCCATACGCTGTCTTTTGGATACGTATGTCTTGCATACGCTGACTTGGATAGCAAGGAATCATATGGAGTCTATACGCTCACTTGGGTGACAAGAAGTCGTATGGAGTATATACGCTCACTTGATGAGGAGTCGTATGGAGTACATACGCTGCCTTGATGAGGAGTCGTATGAAGTCCATACGCTGCCTTGATGAGGAGTCGTATGAAGTACATACGCTGTCTTGATGAGGAGTCGTATAACTGGAGAAGTAGACACGTGGCTGTCCTCAATCTTCTCGAATACGCCATATCTTCCAATAACTGACAAATATCTCTCGAGCGTCGTGTTACGGATATGACGGCTGATAGACTGTCAGAAATGACAGTAATGATGGCTGTGCATTCAAGATGGCTAATGAGCTGTCCTCGTAAAAGACAAAATCAACTCTCGAAAATCTATACGACGGTTAATTCTCCTAAGACAGCTGTTTTTTTGTACGAAAGACGAAGTGTCAGATTCATTCCCCACTGAGCGTATGCTGTGCTGTCAGTCGAGAAATAATAAAATATTCACTGAGCGTATGACTTTTGCACTGAGCGTATAGCCTTTAGCTGAGCGTATGGCCTTTGGCTGACTTGGTCTTATGTCAGCGTGTCAGAATTTTTCACACCCTATAAGACCCCCTTCAAAGTTTTCGAACTTTATGATTTTCGAAAGTTCGAAATTACTTTGAACTCAAAGTGGGAATAAGTCTTGACACGCTGGCACGAGTTTGTTATTTCCTCGATATCAGTGCATAGCTCTAGGGATTCTGTATTTGAAAACGGCTGCCGTTTGGGCTTCTCTTTCTTCTATAAATAGGCCTTTAAGAACTTAATTCCTTTCTTTACTTTTGCCTTCGTCTTCGAGAGAAAGAATCCAGAGCTCAAGCCTTCTTCTTCTCCAACCTAATCTTCGTCAATGGCACCCAAGCTCGACGCTGCCGCGAAGGGGAAAGACAAGGCTCCTGCAGAGCCATCTCGACCCGCCGTCGCCGCCGTAACCACTAGGAGAACCGCCGAGCAGCGTCTTCCATGGAGAGAACTTCCGTTGAAACCCCTATACGGTGAGGATGGGGACGATGAACAGTAACCATCCCTTTTTAGGGCTCTGGTTAGGACAAAATCAGAAAACGTATCCCCTTTTTAGGGTCAATACGTCAGAAAATACACTTCCCTCTTTAGGGTTTAGTCGTATTCCATGTTTTTCGTCTATACGAAAAATATGTTTTGAGCGTATTTCTGTAAGATACGCGTATCTTTGATAGAAATGTCAAAATACGCTGATCTGAAGGAATACGCTATGTCAAGTTGTCTCGTTGAGATACGCTGACTCTCTTGTTAGCGTATTTTTTATGAACATCTTGCTAACCATACGCTGCTCTTTGGAAAATTCCATACGACTGCTTGCTTTGGTTAGACATACACGTAGCTGAGCGTAGGTTGAACTTAGAATCTGTCATACGCTTAGGATAGACTGAGCGTAGGTTAACCTTTGAGTCTGACATTCGCGTAGGATAAACTGAGCGTAAAATCTGACATACGCTTAGGATGGACTGAGCGTAAGTTGATCTTTGAACTTGTCATCCCTTTGTATTTTTTTATTTTTTTTTTGAGTTAAGGATTTTTAACCTCTTATTTTTCCTTTGTCGTGGATATTCTGGCCCAAGAAGCGCAGTTTAAAGGATGTGCAGGGAGCAATTATAAGAGTGACCTATCCCATGTCTACTTTCCACAGTTTGGTGAACCTTCTACGAGAATAGCCATTCTGAAAAATCAAGAGAGCAAAACCCTGCTGAGTCTGATAAGTGGTCAACCACTGCAGAGTGTAGACAGTGTTACCCACTCAAAACCAGCATTTCTATTCGGGGACGCTATTGACAAAAGCTCCCAGCCAGCCTCCGACAAAGTGTCATACTCGTATTACCGGGATGGTGATGAGACTCAGCCGATGTACTTGACTGGATTGTCTAAGGGTATCAACATAGCTCGCTTATTCTATGTGAGTCACCAAAGGCACATGAAATGGGATATTACTCCAACCCGTCAAGCAAAAGCTGGATAGATAGGGTACAGCCAGGAAAGATTTCGCAGTGGTACTGAACCGCATGTTTCAGTCTTGCGAGGATTATTACCAGCCACAATTCCTCCTGAGGACTCTGCACTTCTGATGCCGGTTAGAGTCCCGATATTCGCGAACGAATTTGCACAGCTAGAAAACGCTGTCTATCCGAAACAGTCCATGAGACTCACTGGTCTCGTGAACCCAGAGAATACCAGATGGACTGCTCTTGTGAGATAGATTCTGAAAGATTATGGAGAACAGTTGAAGGTGATAGGCCTGTACGATGCCATCAAGTGCACTGCTTATGGTTTTAGGCCGAACCCAGACTTGTTCCTGGCACTAGCAGAAAGGTACAACTACCGCACCGGAACTTTTATGACTCCGAGAGGCGAGATGGAATTCGCTCTCCACGAAATGGCATACATTTCTCAGCTGCCGACAGGAGATCTGCCGTATGAGGAATATATCCCGTTTATTGATGAAATAAACAAGATTTCTGACGCCAACCCGCTAATTCTTCATGTATTCGAAGAATTAATGTGCCACTATAGTATCTGTAAGGCCTTTTATAAGGCAAAAGATATAGATTCAGGCTGCTACTCTTCGAAGTGGATGGCCTACTTATTCCAAGGTCGTACCGAAGAAACTCAGAAGAAGAAGAAGACCGAACAATATATTGGTCGTTTTAAACCTCTGAGTCAAGCCGAAATTGACAAATTAATCCGGGAGACCACCCATGATGACATCATAATCGAAGAAGATGAAGGCACCTATAAAGCTGGTGATAGGTTAGAGACCTACATAAAGCAAGGTGGCCGGGCTTTATCTGATGAAGGTCATCTGGCCGGGTTTCTATCCCTTTGGCTGAGAAGATTCGTAGTGCCTGGCACCTGTTCGGCAGACAGGATGCACCGAGGAATCGTATTTGCAGTAGTCCGTCTGACGTTCGGGTACAGGATGGACTTGCTAACGGCGATGATATGCCGTCTGAACGCCGGTTTAAGAGCATATGCAGATAGAATGTTTAACCTGGCGAAGAAAAAACTTATAACTTTTACTCGGATAGAAATGCCCTTCATATATTTGTACGGATGGCTGCTCCTCCACTTTGAGTCTCTTATGAGTGCTGGACTGGCCAGACCAGATGACACTTTCTTGGAAAGATACCATCATACACCAAAGTGGAATTATGATACCCTGACAGACTGCAGGACCATACTGAATAGGGAAGAACTATGGAGTTTCACCTGTGTTCCTCCGTCTATCGGTTATGAGACTATGCCTGCGAAGATGATTGATGGCACCGGTGACAATGAACTGGATGATGTTCAGCACGAATGGCTGAAGAGGATCAGACCATCCTACCTGGTCTGTCGTCATGACGACATCACTTATTTGGAGCCATATCTTCCGAGTAGATTTGCTCGGCAATTCGACTATGTTCAGTTGCATGTAGGGAATGCAACGACATGCTTCAACCACCAAGGCGGATTGATCGACGGTGCGAGAGCCTGGATATATTATATTGCCAAAGGCACCGAAGCTACCTTTACAATGCCAGATCCGGTGAATCATCGGAAAGGAGCTAAGATGTTGGCGTCTTATGCCAAGTTCTATGTATCTGCGAATACATTTGATGAGAAGTTCAGCATCTTGGGTAAGAGCTTCATTCATGTTAATAAGAAATCAGCCAAGTCAACTCTGCCGGAAGATTGTCACGACCGAGAGGATCCTCTCGCTACTGACGAGGTTTATGAAGAAGTCTCAAGGGAGAATCTCTTTTCTAATGAACTTCATCAGCCACTATATGTACCGCTTGGAAGTACCGAGAAGAGTGTATCTGCTAAGGGTACACCGAAGAGAAAGCGTGGCAAAGGTGCTTTCGAGCCCGCTCCAAAAAGAGTTACTCGAGCAGAAGCTCATAGTCGTGTAGGAATTACTATCCCGGGGACTTCTCCTACTTCGAGTCAACAAATCAGAGATGCTGATGAAGAAGATAGTGACTCCGAAGACGATTATCCTACCATTCTACTAGTAAAAAGGGTAGGAAGAAGAAAAGTGGTAGTTTCAAAGACTAAATCTGTAATTTGTCTTGATGCAGAAAGCTCCACCAATCGTGCTGAACGATTGGCTCGAGAGAAGCAAACTGCCCTTGCTTCTCAGCAAAGAGTTGAAGCGGAATCTTCTACTGCCAAGAAGATTATTGAAGTTTCCTCTCCTGTACCCTCGGAAACGCAGCCCACGCAGGACGCTAATACAGAACCTGCTGCGGAGGATGTGATAGAAGAATCGGCAGCTAAGCCATCTACCGATCGAACAACACCGGCTGCCGAGGATCCTTCCATGGTAGTGGATGAGCATGCTGAACCATCCGTACCTGCTGACACAGAGATGATTTCGCCGACGGCCGACGATACGCAGGTAATCAGTCAACCTGCGGTAGAGGCTGAGATTCAAACTGAAACAGCTGATGACTTACTGGTTTTGAGAGAATCAGTGAAGGAAGCAACCACTCTCGAGCCACCTGCTGATTTAGCTTTGATTGATGTTTCGGAGAACGACAAGGGTGAAGAAGAACAGGTTGACTATGAACCTTCGTCTCATTCCTTTGAAGATGAGGATATGGAGATTGAAGATGAGTCACCAACTGAAATCCATATCGACGAATTGAAGATGGCCAGCCAACATTCAGAGTTGACTCCAGAGCCAGAGAACCTTCTAGAAATAGAAGCCCATGTTCCGAGCACCTCTGGGGCAGGAAGTAGTGAAATGAAACCAGTGTCAGAAGACACTTTGAATAGACTACGAACAGGGCTGAACGATCCTAAAGAAACAGAGTACGAGCCAACTTCAGGTAATATTTTATCCAGTAAAGTTTTGTCTTTTCTTGCTTTATTGTCTTTAATTTTGATCAAGTTTCTTTGATTCCAAAATTTGTAGGAACTACACCAGCGATGAGCTCGACTCATGCTCTACCTGTTCGGACTGATGTTGGTGAGGGAAGCTCACATTTACCAAGTTCTCCAAAAGCACATACTTCTGTTTCCAGAATAGAGCCCATTCCAGCTTCTTCCTTCACAATGGCAGCAACTCCCGATTTTGAAACGGGAATAGCAAGGACCATGGCGATGTATTCAGATATTATCTATTCATATCTGGATACATTCTCCAGACGATTTATGAAGGACGAGACTATGCCTTTTTCCAATCTCCAAACGGCGATTAATTTCCCGCTTTTAGCTCTGCGACAGGCTGGTTATGAGACTCAGTGTACTTTCTTTGAGTATCTCCTAGACGATTTGGAAGTAACCATCCACAAATATTGGAAAATCAAGAAAGAAGATATTCAATCCTTGACCGTGGCTGAGATTGCTCAACTGGAACGTGAAGCTCAAACCCAGCAGGCTGCTTTGAAAGAATTCCTCACTTTGTCATCTGAGAAGTTGATGGCGAAGGATGAGGAAATAGTAACAACTCGTCAGAAGATAGAACGTCTGGAAACAGAGGAAATATCTAGAGCTGAAGAACTCCAGAAACTAAAGGAAGAATTAGCTCGTCTCTAGGAGCGCATTGCATCCGTAGAAAAAGAGCAATCTGATATTATTGCTGCTCGTATAGCTGAAGCTACCCGCTATCAAGTTCTACAACAAGAGCGGGAACAGATGCAAGCTGAGCAGATAGAAGAAACTAATCGTCGTAGTTCTGTTATCATTAATTTTGACCAACAGATGGTTGCAATTGAAGCAACAGAGCGAATTCGTAAAGCTCATGAAGAGAAGATGAATAGTGTACTTGCTCGTATTCAGGAGATAATTACTCCTTCTATTCAATAGATTTTTTACACTTCTCATGTCTTGAATTTTTTTTAATACTCACTTGTAATCAGTATTTTGATTTTGACTGAGGAAATGAGCACTTTGACCTGATTTCGATTTTGTGTATGATGTTTTTGTAGAAAATATGTTCAGAGGTAAATAATACATGACATATTTTAATAGAATAAAATATACAAATGAATTTTGTAATTTCATCAGATGATATTAAACCAAAAATTTTAGTTTAATACTGATTAGAGAAAACAGAATTCAGATATAAAGATATCTTTGAACTCAATTTTCCATGATCTTTGGACTCGAAAATCAAAAGACTAGATATCATTTTCATAGAATAGAAAATTCAGAGGTAATATGGACGTGATTTTCTATATAAGATCTTTATTAAATCCACTGGGGATCTAATAAGACAGAATATCAAATTCTCTGGGAAGATGATATGTGGTAGAATATCAATTTCCGCTGGGGATAACGATATCAAGACGACTTTTGTGGGGAAGAATAAACTCTGATTTTATATTTGCTGGGGAATAATCGCAGCAGATGAAAATATCATATATTAATGAGATTTATACATAACATTTCTTTAAGAATTTACCGTTGATAGGCATCATCATGACTTTACCATCCATAGAGGTAAGCTGATATGCTCCGTTTGAGAAGACTTTGTTTACGACGAATGGGCCTTCCCATTTCGCGTCAAACTTGCCTTTGCTCATATCTGTCATAGTCATCGGACGTTTGACGGTAAGAACAAGTTCTCCTTTCCGATATGCTCTGACTTTCACCTTCCGGTTAAAAGCTTTTAAAATTCGGGCCTGATACAGCTCGATATTTTGTTGAGCATACAATCACTTTTCGTCTAGAGCTTCTAGCTCTTGAAGTCGAAGATGATTATTGTTCTTCGTTGTAAGTTCATTGGAGATTGCGATTCTCAGAGAAGGAATCTGGATCTCGAGGGAAAGGACAGCTTCACACCCGTATACCAAAGAGAAAGGCGTACACCCGGTCGCATTGCGAACTGTGGTACGGTAGGCCCATAAACATTCACCAAGCTTTTCGCTCCAGTTGCGTTTATTAGAAGAAACGAACTTTTTCAGGAGTTTGATGATGGTTTTATTGAAAGCTTCTGTCAATCCATTAGCTGTTGGATTATATGCTGTAGAAGCTAGGTTATTGATTCGATGGTCGTCGCAGAATCGAGTAAATTTCTGATTGACGAACTGTGGTCCATTATCATGGATAATACGCCGAGGAACACCAAATCGATAGATGACATGATGCTTGACGAAGTTGATGACGTTGGAAGTTTTGACTTCGGATAGCGGGATTGCTTCAGCCCATTTGGAAAAGTAGTCGGTTATTGCTAGAATAAATCGGTATCCTTTTGATGATGGTGGGTTGATGGGACCAATGATGTCCATGCCCCAGGCTTCGAAGGGCCATGATGCCGCTGTCGGGTGTAAGAACTCTGACGGTTGATGGATAAAGTCTGCATGGATTTGACAGGCTTTACATTTCTGGGCATATTGAATGGCGTCAGCCACCATCGTGGGCCAATAATAACCCATACGTCGGATACGATCTTGAAGTTTAGGACCTGGTTGATGGGCTCCGCAGACACCATCATGTGCTTCATGGATAATCCGTTGTGCTTCCTCACCAGCGATGCATCGGAGGAGAAGACCGTCATAGGCCCGACGATATAGTGTCTTTGTCGTATGGTTATAATAGAATCTGAGAGATCGACGTCGGATAGACGCTGCTTCATTCGGATTATCGAAAAGTATGTCATACAATACAAAGTCTAGTAATGGACGTCTCCAGTCTTCGGTCATGGCTTTTGTTTTGTTGGAAAAGACGTATTCCATAGTAGAATCGGAAGAAGACGAGGATGCTCTGTCAAACCCTAATCCAGTGTTAAGGTTGGAGGAATTAAATTCATCAGGGTTGAGAGAATTTTCGTCTGGGTCATGGGGAAAACCCAAAGCCAAATTATTTTTGACGTAGAATAGCTTCCGGTTATAAACCACTATCAATTGTTGACGTCTGACCGGTATGGCTAGCACAGCGGCAAGATTAGCCAAAGCATCGGCTTCTGTATTACAGGCTCGCCGAACGTGTTCAATAAAGAAACCTTCAAAGGAAGAGGCCATAGAGAGTGCTGCTCGGTGATAAGGTATCAAATCCTGATGACGGACTTCGTATGTACCTCTGATTTGATTGACAATAAGTTTGGAGTCTCCATAAACTTCTAAATACTGAATATCCAGATGTTTAGCAAGTTGAAGACCGATGAGTAACGCATTGTATTCGGCTACATTGTTTGAACACGATTTATCCAGAGAATAAGTCCTCTGAATAGTCAGCCCTTCCGAGGATACAAGAACAATCCTGACTCCGGCGACAATATCGCCATTGGGACCCATTCTAGACGCTCCATCAAAGAATAGACGCCAGGTAGGAGTTTCTTCAGAAACCTGATTGGAATCCATAACTTCATCTGGAATCTCATCGTATAATTTAGAATCCTCTGGAACTGCATGAGCTGCCAGAAAATCAACAAGAGCCTGTCCTTTAACTGACTTTTGTGGTATATAATGCATGTCATATTGAGCTAACAAGATTCCCTAATTAGCCAGTCTGGAGTTGAGAATACCGGGTTTCTTTATCATAATCCTGATGGAATTCACTCTGGAAATGACATGAATCGTTTGACCGATGATGTAATATCGCATCTTCTGAACGACAAACATTAATGCTAGGCATTCTTTCTCAATTGGAGAATAACGCGGTTCAGCACCTGTCATTGTGCGACTGAGGTAATAAATAGCCTGTTCATGGCCATCTTTGTTTTTCTGGGCGAGCAATGCACCGAGATAGGTGCTAGAGCTGCAACCGCAGGTTGCTTCCCTTTGTCGGCTGTTATTGGTTTAGAGGGAATTGTCTCAGCAGGAGCATTTGAAGGTCCTTCGTTAGAGATGGGTGCTGGAGCTGCAACCGGAGGGACATCAGGAGTTTTCTCAGGAGCTTCAGCGTAATCTTTCAGATATGTTTTTCCTGACCGGGTTCCGACGAGAGCTTCGACTTAACGCTCAGGTTCAGAGTCTACCGAAACCATGTTGCAATCCTTCATCTTGTTCTTGGTTTTTTGGTGCTTGATGAGAGCTTCAGTCCAGAAACCGAGGTCAACACGGGATTGATTATGTCTCAAAGTGAGGGCTAGAGGTGCTCGGAGTCCTTTGCCGGAGCTTAAACCAGGAGCAGTGGCTAGATCATAACCCATCTTCGCCATTAATTCATGAGATTGTGAACTATATAGATGAAACGCAGGTTTGTATCTGTCTTCGGATCGAGGTACAGTTTTTACCTTTGTAGGGGTGACTTTCCTGCTAGGATGAAAGTAAAGGTTAGAGAAAGATTGGGTGTGATGCTAGAAGTCATATGGCATGACTTAGTCTTCCCAGGTTTCTTTTTAGACAGAGGAGCCTTCCGAGGAGAAGAGGAAGACGTCTCGAACTCCGTCACTAAATCGGGGTGGATCCACATAATCTCTCCCTTTTTAGTGGTGACGGGAACAAGTCCTTCATTCTGGGCTGGTGGAATATTCACAACTTCAAGGGTTGCTTTGGGGATAGGGACAATCCCATTTTCTACCTATAACGGAGGGAAGTCACCGAACTGCATCAAAATCACATTTGTTGTGACTGTCTTGTCTTTAGGTGTTAGTATCACAGCTCCTGATTTGATAATTTCTTGGATCTTTCCTTTTAATACGAAGCAAGACCGGATTCTATGACCCAGCATTCTGTGATATGGACAGTATTTTGGATGATCCGTCTTGTTGGCTTTATCAGGCTTTTTGATATCTGGCAGTTGTATCTTGTTACCTTTAAGTAAACATTCGAAGATGCCTTGAACATCGTCGTCATCGAAAGAGTATTCTTCCTTCGGTCGAGGAGGTCTCTGCTGTTGATTTGTTGGAGCTGGGGTAGCTTGGGCAGATATTACCTCTTGATTGTTGCTCTGGAGATTGACTTCGAGAGTCTCTTTTCTTTTGCGATTATTGGGTCGTGCACTATTGCTAGTACTTTGACTTGATTCTTTGGGAGTCATGTGTACCCCCAGACCTTTGAAAGTCTCAGCACTGACTTCGGCAGCTTTGGCACTGACGATGAAGAAAGGCCAATCTTGGAACTGAGTGGATCCTGTCCACATGCTGATGATTGGTAAGAGGTTCGACTTACAAGTGTCGATAGTGACGGCATCGGGAGTTCCGAGAGGCATTTTTAGAGATTCTCTTCTGAATCTTTCAATGAAGCTCTCAGTGCTTTCATTATTTTTTTGTTTGATTCTTATAAGGGCTGACATGGTCATGTCATTAATGCCTTCATAGAATCGTTCTAGAAACATCTGTTTGAACCCGGCAAACGAAGTAATGCACCCATCAGGGAGACTTCGATACCATTCATAAGCGGTTCCTTTAAGACAACCAACAAATACCCGAGTGAGGAGGGCATCGCTCGGTTGCAGCTGATCAGTCATTACCTCAAAGTGATTGATGAACTGACTTGGGGAGGTGGTCCTATCAAAGAAAGAGATGGTCGGAGGCTTGTATTTTGGGGGGTACGATACATCCTTCCATTGTATAGGGTAAGGCTGCTTGATACCTAATCTTTGTAAGCCGTCCTTTTGCTTGAACGCTTCGAATTGAGACCGAAGATTCTTCAACTCTTCAGTGACTGCTCCGGAAGATTGCGGTGTCGTTGCTTGTTGGGCATAATTGGGAGGAGGGACTGCAGTATATGTACCACTCCCAGCTCTGGACTGACTTGGAGTGGGCTGTACATGAACATTAGACTGTACCCTCGGAATAGTAGAAGGTTCCAGGTTTGGGGCAACAGGAGTATATAATACCACTGGTGGTACTGTTTGTTGAACTTGCTGAGTTTATTGCTGAGCTTGTATAAGAGTATGCATAGCAGTCAATGTATCCGCCATGGCTCGTAACTGTTGTTCCAAGGAAGAAATCTTTTGTTCATGAGCCTCAGTGCTAGTCGAAGGTTCGTGATTGCCATCTACCATATAAGTGGTAATCATTCGAGGTATCGACGATGAAACAGTCTGTTCCGAATCGTCGCTATGAGAGTCAGCATCTTTCCCGAGGCTATTCACGGGAGTTAATACTGGGAAGTTGGACTCTCCTAGGAAGTCCTCCGTGGTCTCAGGATTATCACCTGGATGAGAAGAAGAAGAGACCCTGGTCGAAGCTCTGGTTCTGGATCTGGTGCCGAGGTAAATACCGTCTTCAGAATCTAACATAGAATCAGATCGTATTCTACCTCCAGTATTTCTGGAGGTCATGTTGACGGAAGCATAAAGAGGTTCGTCTTCGTCTAGTATTGGTTCATGTTGAATCCGTTCGAAGACAGATCGTCTTTTCGGTGAACAACAACACTGGATCAGGACCCGAGGTTGGAAGTTACAACAATGCTCTTCATGACGAATATGAGCAATGTCAGAGACAAATGGAGTGTTGATTCTCCGCTTGTTTTGCAGATGTTCCCGGAGATCTGCGGAAACAGACTGGAAAGTGTTTGAAGATAGTCTCTGTGTAGAAACTTGTTTTTTATTCTTCTGTCTTTTTGGTTCTTGAATGTATAAAGACCGATTGATCTGAGCGATATAGTTCTTAGCATATTGTGCATCAGGGTCCATTATACTTGTCCCAGTTTGATAAGGCTTCTTTATGTCGGAAGTAGAATCGAGACGATTCCGGTTAAGCTTGTTACGAAGGTCCATAGGAGGTACAACTTTGGTATCAGTCCTGGATACTTGCAATTTGCCTTTCTCGGATCGGGAAATTTTGAAAGAAGGAAGATGAACATTATTCCGACTGAGAGTCGGTAATAATCCATCTTTAGAGGAAGTAGCCAAAAGGCGTTTTCCTTTGTTTGATCTAGTAAGAGTACTAGTCAAATTAACCCCAGAGGTAAAAACCTTAGGAGCAGAGGAGTTGACTAAAGAGTCGTTCTCCTTGGTTGGCACAAGATGTGCAAGCTGTGGGGGAATCTTCAGAGAATTCTTGTCATACGCTGCCTTTTGACTAGCGTATGGTTGGTCAATGATTGCCATACGCACAGAGTCATTAATGGCTAAAGAGCCGACTGCTGTCGTAGGAGTAGAAGAAGAAGAGACTTTGACATGTCCAGAGATGGATTTCCTTGGACACGCTGACTTGGCTAAAGAATCCATTTTGTCAGCGTGACTAGGAGAAGCCACTGTTGCTGTATTCAGAGAAGCCGAGGCGTGCTTCGCTGAGGTTGGAGACGTGTTCTTGTCAGCGTAGGAAGTGACAGAAGCATCTCGGGCCGCCGGAGAAGACTTAGGGACATAGACAGAACGTCCCTTCTTCTTGGCAGAGAGAAAAGCGGAGGAAGCCGTTCGGCCCTCCTTCGCCTTGAGCATTTCTTCGTAAGCAGAATGGTTGAATTGTACGACCATCATCTTCTTCGTCGAACCGATCGACGAAGTATCGCATTGAGTTGTTGCTGTCTCGTTATAGGAGACAGCTTTCCCCAGCAGAGTTGCCAATTTATTTTCCATAAATAAATTCTATTTATTTATTATGTTTCTGAGAAAATTACAACTGTAGGAATCTGATCTAGAAGACGATCACTTTATCCCTTGGACGATGCGATAAAGAAGGCTCAGACCTCGAAGAATTTGGACAGCAACTGGGCAATCTCTCTGTTCTCTCTGAATTGAATGTGGTGTCTGTTGAAGGTGGAGAAACTCTCTTTTATAGAGTTCTGGATAACTGCTCTGGGCATACGCTCAGTCAGTTACTTGACGTGTGCATAACTGTAGGGACGCGTGGCAAATTTTGGTGGAGACACGTTGGAGTGCGGTTGAAAGTAGTGGAGTATATCCAGGAGAGATTGATGGTATGAATGCCATGTTGCATAACTTCTGAATGAGTGGGTAACCGAATACAGGACACATGAGAACGTGTGTTGACTGTACATTTGAAGTCATTCTGAATGCATTTGCTTTGATACGCTGTCTTTCGGAGAAGTATGACTAGCATACGCTGTCTTGTTTGAAGAGGAGTCGTATGGAGTCCATACGCTGTCTTTTGGATACGTATGTCTTGCATACGCTGACTTGGATAGCAAGGAGTCATATGGAGTCTATACGCTCACTTGGGTGACAAGAAGTCGTATGGAGTATATACGCTCACTTGATGAGGAGTCGTATGGAGTACATACGCTGCCTTGATGAAGAGTCGTATGAAGTCCATACGCTGCCTTGATGAGGAGTCGTATGAAGTACATACGCTGTCTTGATGAGGAGTCGTATAACTGGAGAAGTAGACACATGGATGTCCTCAATCTTCTCGAATACGCTATATCTCCCAATAACTGACAAATATCTCTCGAGCATCGTGTTGCGGATATGACGGCTGATAGACTGTCAGAAATGACAGTAATGATGGCTGGGCATTCATGATGGCTAATGAGCTGTCCTCGTAAAAGACAAAATCAACTCTCGAAAATCCATACAACGGTTAATTTTCCTAAGACAGCTGTTTTTTTGCACGAAAGACGAAGTGTCAGATTCATTCTCCACTGAGCGTATGCTGTGCTGTCAGTCGAGAAATAATAAAATATTCATTGAGCGTATGACTTTTGCACTGAGCGTATGGCCTTTGGCTGACTTGGTCTTATTTCAGCGTGTCAGAATTTTTCACACCCTACAACCCCAATCCTCTGTCTGAAGCGTCGCAATAAACTGTGAATCCTCCTGTCCCATCTGGAAGTGTGAGAATGGGAGCCGTTATCAAACCTCGCTTCAACTTCTCAAATGATTCCTGGCACTCTGCTGCCCATACGAACGGCACATCCTTGCGGGTCAACTGGGTCATCGGCGTCGAAATCCTTGTAAAATCTGATACGAATCGCCGGTAGTAGTCGGCCAATCCAAGAAAGCTGCGAACTGTTTGCCATTAAAATTCTTTGATTGCAAATTTCAATACAAACAGAACAATGTTACAATATAGGACTTAGATGTAGTCCTAGGAGTACACTTTTGTTTATCTGGGTTCCTTGTGTCGATGGAGTGAGTGGTAATGCGTTGACTTCATTGACGATCTGACGACGGTTATCGGTTCTCTGAAGAGTTGGATTGCTCTGGGTGCTGGAGTATGCTGAGAGGAGAAAGACGTTGAGTGTCTGTATCTGCCTCTCTGGTGGTATGTTTGTTCATTGTGTGGTCTGTCCGTGTGTAGGTAGGTAGGTTTGAAAGAAGGAAATGGTCCCTCTCTTTATATAGTCTGCAGGCTGGCTGCTCATGCGCACATATGTAGGATGCGCCTGGTCGTGGGGACGCCACGTGGTGGTTGCTAATGGAGGCATATGAACGATACGCCCTGATCGAGGGGTTGACTTCTTCATGCTGCTGTTGTGGGCCGGCACGTAGCAGAGGAAAAGATCTTTTTGTTGCTGAGATCTTGGGTGAGTTGAGTCAAAGGACACGTGTCATCGACCCATGGCTCGAAGATCTCTGATTTGGTGGGGAATGATCTGGTAGGATGCGCCTAGGATTGGGCGCATGAGGAGTCTTTGGCACGTAACCTTTAAGAGTCACGAACCATTCGGGGCGCATGGCTTTTGAGGTGCATACGAGGCTTCAGTAATGAATTTACTCCTGTCTTTCGGGATCAGAAAGAAGTCTGGGGCGCATGGCTTTTGAGGCACATGCAGAGCTTTAATATTGACTTTCCTTCTGTTTTTAGGGATCAGTGAAAAGTCTGAGGCGCATGGCTTTTGAGGCGCATACAGATTTGGGCGCATGGCTACAGAGGCACATACGAGTGGTTGAGTGGCCACGTGGCAGTAGCCGTCGAAGGAAAGTAATGATGATGCTGACGTTGGCGATGCTTCGTCTTCTGAACTGTTCAGACTTCGGGAGGCTGCTGCCAACTCTGTCAGTTCAGCATTTAATGTTTGTGACATTCGATGGACAGCTGAGTGGGCGCATTGGTTGGCGTTCCACTAAGCGTATAGGGACGCATGGGGGACGCATCCCTGTGATGTGCTTGGTACTGAAGGGCGCGTCTGTGTGATGCGCTTGATGTTGAAGGGCACGTCTATGTGATGTGCGGTCTGGCCGACGCATCTGCTTCGTGATACGTCTTTAATGGTGCGACTGTTACGACCTTCGAGTGCTTTAAATAGCTGTCTTGACTTAGCTGAATTCGAAGCGTCCGGTTCATCCATTTAATGCAAATTCATTGCTCGGAATTCGGAGAGCCATCCACTTGGCGTATGAGTTTGATTTGCCCGACCTATAAATAGTGGCATGGAGAGAGTTTGCTTCTCGTTCTCTCACGTTCTTCCAACATAAACTTGTTTACTCGGATGCATTCTGTTGACGAGATGCTCCCGAGGGTGAAGATGCGACGCAATGTCTTCATTGATGCACTTGAAGGTGACTGTTACATCCAAAAGTCGGAGTCGAGGGCTTCTGAGGCAGGCGAAAGGTGCCTGTTGCATCCAAAGATAGGGATGCTCGAGCCTCATCTTCGTTGTGTAGGAAGAGCCGCAGATCGGAATGGCGGTGCTGCGGCTTTGGGGGCTCTTTCTTCCTTCAAAATGGGTGTCGCCCATTCTGGTTGTGTTGAAAGCTGCTCCTTTAGCCGCAATTTCGATCACGGTCTTCCTTGGCCTTTGGAGGCTCTTTCGAAGCCTCCTCTAGCCACAGGTTGGCTTGCGATGCTCTTCTCTTCCTCGGCTAGAGGGTTGATTGCCACCCTCGTTCTGCTCAATAAATGCTTCATTAGTCGAAGCATTTCGACGGCGGTGAGCCTGGCTGGAAGAGCGGCACATAACTGGGCTGCTGAAGGGATGCACATAACTGGGATACACATAACTGAGCTACTGAAAAGGATGCACCCTGCTGAGGGCGCATGGTGGGATGCGCCTGACTGGGGGCGTATGGTGATCGCTGCACCTATTTGAGGGCGCATGATGGCTGCTGGCTGTAGACTTAGGATCTTTTTTTTTGTAGAAATTCTCCTTTGTACAATCTTTTCTTAGACATGTAATAGACTTTTATATGTAATAAAAAGTCTTCTTTCAATGCCTATTTTTGCTGTTTGTGAAGTACTTTATCCAAGCTCTGGCGCATGTAGTCTGGCGCATGGGCTTTCTGGTTCTGAAATTCCATGCTTCTACAAGACCCCCTTCAAAGTTTTTAAAACTTTTGGATAAGTTTTAGAATACTTTGAATAAGAAGCATGGTGGTAGAGGCGCATGACTGTCGGGGCGCATAGATACTCCGCGCATCAGTGATGGGGCGCATGCTCCACTCAGTTAATGCAAATGATAACGCCTCGATAACCGAAAAGATTAATGATGATCTTTTTTGGTTTTATTTGCGGTTATCTCTTCACAGAACCCGAGGCGACGGATGAGATCATACTTCATCGGTTCACGCGTGCGACCATGCCTATAAATAGGCGTGAGATGGAGAGAGAGAGAGTTCTTCTTCTCCTTGCCTTTGCTTTTTAGAGTTCTTTCACAAAAACCCTAGCTTTCTTCTCTCAAGTAATGGCTTCCAAGACTCCTCGTGGCGGTGCTGGACGAGGCAAAGGAAAAGAGCCTGTAGAGGCTACCGCGGAGTTCAGTGATCCTGGCTTCGTCATAAGGACCCTGAGTGGATTGACTCGGAAAACAACATGAATTGTCTGCCCCGAGACATAATGTCGAGTCTTTTGGATGGCAAATACCAAAGCTAAGCACTCCTTTTCAACGGGGTTGTACCGGTGTTCGGCCCTGATCAGAGTTCGACTGAGGTAGTAGATTGCTTGCTCATAGCCTGTGTCGCTGTTCTGAGCTAGCAGGGCGCCGAGGGAATGATCCATGGCACGGACGCAGAGGAGGAATGGTTTGCCTGCGACGGGTGCCACCAGGACCGACGGGATTGTCAGATAAGCTTTGATGTCGTAGAAAGCCTTTTGGCACTCCTCTGTCCAGACGTAAGAGACTCCCTTCTTCATGAGCTGAGTGAAGGGTTGACATTTGCCAGAAAGGTTTGCTATGAACCTCCAGATGTATGCCAGACGCCCCTGTAGGCCTCGAAGTTCTCGAAGGTTCTTCGGAGGGTCCATATCAAGGATGGCTTTGGTCTTCTCGGGATCGACATGAATGCCTTTCGTCGTGATGATGAAGCCCAAGAACTTTTCGCTAGAAACCCCTAGGAAGGATTTAGCGGGGTTCATCTTGAGTTGATGCGCCCGCATGAGATCGAAGACTGTCTTGAGGTCTTGCAGGTGATCTCCTTTGAGATGGCTCTTGACTGCGATGTCGTCAACATAGCATTCGACTGTCTTGCGAAGGTGTTGACGGAAAATGGTGTTCATAGCTCGTTGGTATGTTGCACCAGCGTTCTTCAAGCCGAAGGGCGTCACTATGTAGCAGAAAATGCCCTTTGGAGTCCTGAATGACGTGTGTTTTGCGTCATCAGGAAATATCTTGATCTGGTTATAGCCCGAATGCCCGTCCATGAACGACATGCGCTCGAAGCCACATGTGTTGTCGATCATCACGTCGATGATTGGAAGCGGGAATTCGTCCTTTGGGCAAGCAGAGTTGAGGTCCCTGAAGTCGATACAGACTCGTATCTTCCCATTCTTCTTGGTGACGGGGACGACGTTGGCTACCCAATCTGGGTGTTGCTCTTCACGAATGAAGCCTCTGGTCAAGAGTTTGTCTACCTCCTGATCGATGGCGTTCATGATGTCCGGACGGACGCGCCGTTGTTGTTGTTTGATAGGCTTGGCATCAGGTAAGATGTTCAGCCTATGCATCGCGATCTGGGGATCAAGTCCCGGCATATCTTCATAGATCCAGGCGAAGACGTCGATATACTCTTTAGCTAGCTGGATTAAAGATTCTCGGTCTTGTCCTTTTAGGCTTTTGCTGATGAAAATGGTTTAGAAGAAGATCCATCCCCAAGGTCGATCTGTTAGACTTCATCCTCGGTGGGAGGTTTACGTAATTCAAAACGAGACTCCCATTGTTGTCCTAGGTGTTGAGCCCAGGGTTCTTCTTTGAAGAATTTCGGCGCTTGGTCTTCGCCTTCTTCTTCTTGAGATTGTGCAGACGTCATGTTGGCTGATAGCACCCTCTTGAAGACTGAGCCGATACTGGTATCGGAGTCCCACGTTGATGCTTCAGACGAGTGAGAATGTTCTACTTTTTCCGTGTCTGAACTTTCTGGAGTTGACGGCGGCGTGACATAGCCTACCCCCCGTCGAGTTCGATTGTAATAGTCCTGCGGCTTTTCTTTAGGTGTTGGAAGCCGGAGAGGGAGACGTCGACCCTTGTCGTAGTTCAGGCCTTTGTCGCTTTTTAGGTCGTCACCCATCTTTTGGATGAGGTACTTTGTCTTGTCCGTGTACCGATAGAGTTACATTCTGCCGGCATCTGGTTCTGGCTCGAGTGGCGGAAGGTCTTGATGACGCTCAACCTTGCCGAAGATGATGGATTCTTTGTCTCGACTCCGTGGTGGGACTATATAACAGACCCCTTGGGACGGGACTACTCGATTTATATGATGGACGGTCGTTATTTGTGTTTGCAACGACCGTAGAGCGTTATCTAATGTATACATAGCATTCCAATGTGGAAGACTAGAATAATTAAAAGACACTCTGTAATTGATGAAATATGAGATTTTATCCCGCGGGATTACATTGTCCAGAGAAGGGGCATCTACATTAGCCGAGATGTATTCCCCCAACTCTTCATCTGTAAGCACTAGAGTAGGATCGAGAGAGTCCACCACAGCGTTGGCTTTGGAGTCTGAGAGGACTACGTGGGCCTTCTCTGGCGGCTGGGATGGCGGCGGCTTGCCCTTAAGACGCACCTTCAGAGGTGCCTCCGCTGTGCCTCCGGTGATTGACGCCTTCCCCTGTAGTTTTGCCATGAGGGGAGCCAATGTTTGAGGCGGCTTTCCCTTGAGCCGTATCTTCAGAGGAGCTTCAGGAGCAGCTGGTGCTTTCCCGGGTAGCTTAATGCTCATGGGAGGCAACTTCTGAGGCGGTTTGCCTTTGAGTCGGATCTTCAAAGGAGCGTCGGGGGTGACCTCAGGCTCCATGTCCGGCTCTGCTGCCGTTTCTGCTTCGTCGTCAGCATCATTGGCTTCCTCCTCGTCAAGTGATTTGTATAAGTCAGCATCGGTGAAGTAGGCTTCAATCCCTTTGAAAGGGTCGATGTCCGCGAACTCCGTACGGATGACGTTGTTGGTGGACACGTACTTCATGCATTGGTGGAGCGTGGACGACACCACCATGTACTCATGCAGCCATGGGCGACCCAACAGAAGGTTGTAGTTGACTTCAGCGTCCACGATATAACAAGTGACCTCGGTTCTGAGGTTACCGATGTGGCACTTTAGTCGTATTTTGCCCAGTGGTTCGCTTTTGCTGGCGTTGAAGCCACTGATTGTTGTGTTGGAGGGCGCCAGTCGGTAAATTGGGATCCCCAGTATTGAGAGCAGCGTCTTCGGGATGATGTTGAGGGAAGATCCCGGATCGATCTGAATCCGCTTCACCTTGACTGAACCGACATACCCTGTATAGTGCAGCGGCCTGTTGTGTCGGTTGTGTTTGAGCAGCATGTCTTGTTGGGTGAAGGTTATATTGGGGATAACCTCATCCGTACAATGACAATGCGTGCATATAGTCGGGAGAACTTCAGGCTGCTTGACTTGACTGAGAAAGGATTCAGTATCCTTCAGAGCTTCACAGAGAGCTTCTCGGGAGTCTTTGGAAAGACGAAGGAGCTCGAACAGAGATAGGCGGGCAGGAGTACTGGCCAGTTGTGCCAGTATGTCAAAGTTGTGGGGCTTGGCTAGCCCCGAAGCATTTTTCTTTCGTAGAGGCCTGTCGAAGCGGGACTCTATCTGCTTCTGCTTATTGGCTGCTGGGGGCTTAGACGGGCCCTCGTCCTGGATAGCAGGGACGGTGCCAGGAGGTACCACCTCGACGGCAGCTTCGTCGGGTTGGACGTTCTGTTGTGAACGCGTTTGCACAGGAAGTGCCTCTTCCGCTGAAGAAGAGACTGTGCGGCAAGACTTGATCTTTCTGTATTTAGATTTGGAGGTAGGCCGTACCTCCGGTTGAGTCACCTCGGAGACGAGATCGGGGTGAACCCATAGGATCTCTCCCCGAGATATGGTGAGTGGGATGAGTCCACTCACGTTGTCACGGGTAGGTGGTAAGTTAACCACCTCCATTGTCGCCTTAGGGATGGGGACGACGCCATCCTGTGTTGTAGTTGGCGGCAAGGTGCCAAACTGGAGTGACACCACATTGGCTGACACCGTCTTCTCTTCGTAGTCGACGGAGATTACATCCGCATTGATCATGCGCTGGATGTAATTCTTGAGGACATAGCAGTCCTTGGTTGGGTGTCCGATAAACCGATCATAGGGACAGTACCTCGGGTTGTCCACTGTTCCAACCTCATCGGGACGCTTCGGGTCCGGAAGCTTGATCTTGTCACCCTGCTTCAGTATCTCAAAGAGCTACAGGTGTCTTCGTTGTTGAACGAATAAACCTCCTTCGGCCTTGGTGCAAGTGGAGGTTTCTGAGCAGGCGCTGACGCACCTTTTGAGGTATTGACAGTCAATACATGTTTTCCTTTTGTCTCTCGTCCGGGGTTGTTGGCTGCAGGCCGTTTCCCCTTGTCCTCAAAGGCAGGGAAACTGACTCCCAGAAGGCGAGCATTGGCCGCCTTCTTCTCTGCGGCTTCTGCTTCAATGATCAAGGAGCTCCAGTCGGGAGGAGGAGTAGAGTTAAGCCAGAGTTTGACTGCAGGCAGCATGTTCATGCTGCAGGAGGAGAGAAGCGCATGTTCTGGCATGCCCGGGGGCAGTCTGAAGCAGGCCTGTCGGAAGCGTTCGATGAACACTCGAACTGTTTCCTTCTCCTTCTGGCGTATCTCTATAAGGGACGCCATTGTCATGTCCTTTCCGCCGTCGTAGAAACGTGTCACGACCCGATCCCAAATAATTGGGTCGAACCGGATCATGCCCAGCCTGCACCGTTGTTGAGACGACGGCAGTAAGCTGTACCATTAGCAGGTAACCACAACAACATCTATATTTGTCACAACTCAATCTTCAGCAATTCAAAACTTTATTAAATATTGAAATAAATACAACTGGAATTAAAAGAACTGAATTCAAATAACAGAATTTCAAATGAAATAACAAAACTGGAAAAGAAAATCTATCTAAGCATTCGGCACATCGGCCTTAGGTCCTGCGTCCTCCAATGGGGACTCTGGCAGCACCACGGGGTACAGAACCGGGTCATATTAGCTGTTGTATAGTATACAGCTCAGCATCCTCAATGTTCCCTAAAAATGTTATCTCCAGTCAGGAGGAAGCAAAGTACAATTCATGCTAATTTGATAATTAAAATAATAATAGAATCATGCACTTTTAAATAATTTGAAGTAAACAGTTTTCTAGCAGTAAAACAGTGTGATTTGAATAGGCAATGAATATGACCGGCTTGGGTTGTACAGTTGTATCCTATTTATACGATTCGGCTTATCCCCGTGTGTAAGAGGGGTAAGCTAATACTGGCCTAAGTTATTGTTTTGGATGTGGTCATAATCATTACACTACTCCCCCAGTCCCCAAACAGTTACAGTAGTTACAGTCAGTGCTCTCAGAGAGAGTTTCGTGTTGCATCGTAGTTTAAACTTGCATTAAAATGATTATAAAATAATTGTAAACTAACACAAAATGTACTTGCCTCAAATGAACTGGACTGGAAAGTTGGAGACTTCGAGATGGGAATTTAGGATCGTCCTCGAATTCCTACATTCGAGAAATTGACTCAGCATCCAGGGTTACCAATCTAACTACGCTAGTTGAAATCTCTAATTGTGTCCTAATCAATTTTAATTCTTTATTAACAAAACACGAACAAAAATACGATTATTGGTGCGTTGAATTAATAACGAGGGAAAGATCATTTTAAACTGGTATTTTGGAAAAACTCGTCGTCGCCAAATTAATTGATTAAAACTTTGTATTTTTCGTAATTATATATAAAACTAAATTTCTTATTTTAATGAGAAATACATGAGCGTTGTTAATTATTAAAACTTGTAATTTTAATGTGAGAAACTTTATTAATTTTTATATAAAAATAATTATATATTTTGATTTACACGTACGCTACAAAAACTCGCAAAACCAGAAAACAACAGAAAATCCAACTTACAAGTCACAGAGCCAACAACCAGCTGGGCTTATGCCCATTACAATTTATTTACATAAATTGAAATAAGACAAAACGGTCGTTAGTTCTAAAACTTCCTATAATTTAAATATGAATAAAATAAATAATAAAAATAAATTAAATAATAACGAGTCTCAGATATGGTCCAATCGTCAACTAGGCTAATGCCTCAACATCCGGGCGAAGCCGATTTCGTTTGCACTTAGCCGGGGCCCATTGACCGATACGGTCGTCGCCTAAAATCCAAAATAATAATATATATCCGAAATCCATTAAAAAAAATTATTTTTAAGAATATAATTAAATTTACGGAAAAATCCGGCAACATTTCCTCTATTTTGGTCAACCCAAAAATTGGAAAATGTGTGCCAATATTTTCCTGCAAATCACAAACCAGGGAATCCCAAAATATATATATAAAAATAACCACAAACATTCCAAATATCAATTCGGAACGACCCAAAACAAATTCGGGGAGTCCGAAACTAAACCAGAACATCACAGCACAATAATCGGAAAGATCCGAAAACTAAGGTATTTAGAAAATCATTTTCGAAAAGTTTCGAAAATAAGGAAAACCAATTAACAGAACTTCCCGACGTTCCTCGGAAATCCCGGGAACGACGTTCACTCCAAAAATCGAATTTCCCAAAGGAAACTCGTGGACCAGCTCATCATCGACACCGGGGAGGGACGAACTATTGTGATTAACCAGGGATTACCCAAAATGACGTAATTCGAAGGGTTGCCTCGGACTCGGGACTCGCAAATCCACAGATCGGGGTTGAAATCCAGCGAAGAGCGCTGTCCAGAACAGCGGACAGCCTCGGGGTCAGCGCTGGGTCGCGGCGGTGGAGCGCCAGAACTGCGGGAGACGCGCCGGGGCTGGGCGCACGCACGGGGTCGGCTGGATCGGGGAGAACAGCGCGCGGGGCGCTGTCGGGCGGCTCGGGACAGCGGCTGACGGCAAGAAGGGGCGCCGGGGGCCGACGAAGGGGGTCGGGCGCTGGAGCCGGGGGTTCGGGCGGCCGGGGGAGCCGCGGGCGCTGGGGTCGGGTCCGCGCGGGGATTCGACAGGGCGTCGGGGAGCTCGGCGAAGGGTGCTGGCCGGAGGAGGCGGCTGCGGGGCGTGGCCGGCCGGGGGTCGGGGCTCGGGAAGCTCGACAGGGGTCGCTCGGGAAGGGTGAAGGGGAGCTCGGAAGGGAAGGGGTTTTCTCTGGAGAAAGTGAGCGAGAGAGAGAGAGAGAGTTGGAGTTGTGAGTGGGTTTGGTGAAGGGAGTTATAAGGAGGGAGTGGGTTTGTGTGCTGTAGGTGAGAGTGATTTTAGGAGGAGAGAGTTAAAAAGAAAGAACGTGGGAAGGGGGCGGGATCTGGTCCTATTTGGACCGGATCCAAAGTATTATTATTATTATTATTTTTTTATTAAACAAATCAGAATTCAAGAAATAGGATTTGGGTCTGGGTCTGGGTTCGAGAATTCGGGTCCGGGCTCGGGTCTGGGTCAGCACCCAAAAATCCTTGTTTATTATTTTTTAAAATTGATTTTAAAACCCAAAAATGATAATAATAATAATAATAATAATAATAATAATAGATTCATAAAACCAAAATTGGGTTTCACAATCTTTCCTTCTTAGAAAATTTTGTCCTCGAAATTAAAGGCAGGGTTAAGGGAGTTGGATAAACTCAAATCAAATAAGAATTTCCAAGGCAGTCGTGGATGAGACGGTTTAGGGACAAGTTTCATTTATGATATCATCCATGCAGAAAAAATACAAAAGCGAACCAAAGTACACGAGGTTGATCAGACCATCATGTACCGGTCCTAATTAGACAATATATTAGTGGGTACACCCAATAAAATACTGTCATGATCAAGCTTGATAAAGAAATAGCTTACAAAACTAGGCTAACTTAGCAGCATCAGTCAAGTTTAGAACGAAAAGATAGGAGTTTATGTGATGGCTCAAATTCTGATCTTCTTCTCACCTCTGACTACGCTTACAACTGGTTTCTCTGGTACTGAAAGGTTGAGTCCAATCTTCAGCTCTGAATTATCCAAAATGTGACTCGGATCCGGATTTTAATGTCTGAGCTGTGATACGTAGAAGACGTTGTGCACACTCTCAAGATTAGCTAGTAGAGCTAACCGGTACGCTACTTTTCTAACTCGTCTTAAACTTCAAATGGCCTGATGTACCTGGCCTCAATTTCCAGCTCCGTCAAAACTGATTGTTCCTCTGGTAGGAGAAAACTTCACAGAAATGCTATCTCCTTCTTCAAACTTCACTGGTCGACTACTACTATCAACCCAATGCTTCTGTCTGTCTTGGGCAATCCTGATCTTGTCTCTGATCATTCTCCCCTTCTCTGCTGCTTCGGTCACCATCTCCGGTCCAAGCAACACTCGTTCTCCGACGTCGTCCCAAGCAAGTGGAGTGCGGCAACGACGTCCATAGAGTGCCTCGAACGGTGTCATACCAATGCTAGCTTGGTAGCTGTTGTTGTAAGAGAACTCTACCAAGTGCAAATGGTCTTCCCAAGACCCTCCAAAATTCCAAGACACAGAATCTCAGCATGTTTTCTAGCATCTGGATTGTTCTTTCTGATTGCCCGTCAGTCTGGGGATGGTAGGCGGTGCTGAACTTCAGTTGTGTTCTCAAACTGTCATGCAAACTCTTCCAAAAGTGAGAGATAAATCTAGTATCTCTGTTAGATACGATACTTACCGGAACTTCATGAATCCGGTAGATGTGCCGCATGTACAGTGCTGCCAACTTCTCGGTGGATAGACCAACCTTGAAGGGGATAAAGTGAGCTGACTTCGTCGGTCCACAATGCCTCCTTCCCTCCTTGGGATCCAGGCAGTCCCGATACAAAATCCATAGTTATGTGCTCCCATTTCCATTCTGGGATGTCAAGCGGCTGCAATAGTCCTGCTGGTCTCTGTCTGCTAGCTTTTACTTGTTGACAAATTAAACATCTAGCAACATACCTGGCCACGTCTTTCTTCATTCCAAACCACCAAACAATGGTACGCATATCCCGATACATTTTGTTGGCTCCAGGATGTATGGAATACTGCGACTAGTGCGTTTCTTGCATCAGCTCGTTCCTCAGTTCGCCAGTTGGTACACAAAGCCTCGTACCATTCTTCAGCGCTCCGTCACTGGCGATTTGAGAATCTTTTAAGTGTTCCTGCCAGCACTTGATCTCTAAGTTTGTAAAGTGTCTCGTCTTGAAACTGTGTCTCCTTAATTTTTGTCCATCAAACTCGAGCTCACTTGCAACTTCATCAACAATGAATCAGCATCCAGCTCCTTCCTTCCAGGCAGTATAATCTCCAGTCCAAGCTTCTCGATTTCCTTTAGCAGGTGCCGCTCCCTGGTCAAAACATCGCCATAGGGTATCGACTAAGTGCATCTGCGACCACCTTAGCCTTACCCGGGTGGTACTACAGATCGATGCCAAAATCCTTCATCAGCTCTAGCCATCTTCTTTGCCTCATGTTCAGCTCCTTCTGAGTGAAAACATACTTCAGACTTTTGTGGTCTGTATATATTTTCACTCTCTTTCCATATAGATAATGCTTCCATAACTTCAATGCAAATATTATCGCTGCAAGCTCCAAATCATGTGTAGGATAGTTCTTCTCATGAGTCCGTAATTGCCTAGATACATAAGCAATCACTTTTCCATGTTGTTGAAGAACGCAACCCAGTCCTTTACCTAAGGCATCACTGTAGATTGAGAAACCACCAGTTCCTGCGGGTAGCGCAAGGATTGGTACAGTGGTAAGTCTCTTCTTCAGCTCCTCGAATGATGCCTGGCAATCTTTCGTCCAGATGAACTCTTCATTCTTCCGATTGAGCTTCGTCCTCGTCTCAGCAATTCTGGCAAAATCCTTCACGAACTTTCGGTAGTAGCCAGCCAAGCCCAAAAAACTCCTGATTTCAGCTATTGAGCTCGGGATAGACCACTTCTCAACAGCGGCTATCTACTTCGGATCCACCAAAATTCCTTCTCCTGTGACAATATGGCCAAGAAAATCCACCTTGTCTAGAAAGAATTCACATTTGGAAAGCTTACCATACAGCTTCTCCTTCCTCAAAGTTTTCAGAACTTTCCTGAGGTGCTCTTCGTGCTCCTCTTCCGTCTTTGAATAGATCAGAATGTCATTGAAGAAGACAACGACAATTTGATCTATATATTCATGGAAAACCCTATTCATAAGGTTCATGAACACCGCAGGAGCATTCGTCAGTCCAAACGGCATGACCAAGAATTCAAACTACCCATACTTGGTGTGGAATGCCGTCTTGGGAATATCTTCCTTCCTGACCCTGATCTGATAGTAGCCAGATCTAAGATCAATCTTCGAAAATACCTTGGCTCCGCTCAATTGATCGTATAGGTCATCGATCCGGGGCAAATGATACTTGTTCTTGATGGTGATATTGTTCAGCGCCCGGTAGTCGATGCACATCCGTACTGTTTCGTCCTTCTTGGGCACAAACAAGACAGGTGCTCCCCAGGGTGAAGCTCCATCTCGAATGAATCCCAGAGCCTTCAGTTCATTGATCTGGTCCTTCACCTCCTTGGCCTCCTTCGTGTTGACTCTGTAGCATCCCTTAGAAATAGGGAAGAGCCGGGGACTAGGTCAATAGTGAACTCTATGTCTAGATCTGGGGTAATCCGGAAAAACTATCAGAGAAAACATCTACCATAAAGGTGTAACTAAGAAGTTTATTCATGTGAAGAATTACAGCAAAAATTCTTATGATTGATCTAAGGACATCCTATTATAACTTCTTATAACAATAGATAATGCTATTCAGCAGTCCTAGGTATTAATCCTCATGGCTCTGGCTCTTGTACGAGCAGTCTCCAACTGTTTCATCTTCTATGAACCTCGAGTCTGCATCATGCCTTATTGCAATGGGTGTAGGAGGCAAGGTCTGCTCGATAGGAAGAGAGTCCCTAGGTTGCGGCGTAGCAGGTGTTGTTGGGATAGATGCTCTGGTATAATAGGGAGATAAGAGGCAGTTCTTTACCCGACGTTCAGCGGATCCACATGCCAAATATTGTCCCAATCTCTTGCGGCAACTAACGGCCTGATGACCAGGCCTCTTGCAGTAGTCACAAGCCAATAGCCTCTTACGACAAGACTGCCGGAAAGTAGAGTACTTGACGGGACCCAAATATCTTCTAGATTCAGGGGTATACCTCCTAGGACGAGGTTTCGCTCCAACTTGGTTTAAGATAGCTAAGGCTACATCATTAACGTTCTTCATGACTTCTCTCGTGATATCCATCTGTTCCTGCTAAACTTCAGCTTGAGCCTTCTGGGACTCCAGGATTTCTTGAAATAGGGCAACCATTTGGGAGATGTTCGCTAGTACTGGTGGAGCATCAGGAATGGGTACTTCCTCAAGGAAGTGCAGCTCAGTTTGAGAAGAGGTAGGATCCGCCGGTGTAGTAAAAACTTCACTGGATGTATTATGGGGACGGTCAATCAGCTGCGAGGGAATAAACCCTGGACTTGGCTGAGGAGATGAGGTATGATCAGGAGATGACATCTCATCGCCAGCAGGATTGGTCTTGTCAATGACCATTCTCTGGAAGGTTTAGGATGCACACATAAGCAAGGTAGCCTACCAGTCTATAATCAAACAAAAATATTTATTCATATATAATTCGAACCTATGTTGTGACAAATTAATGTTCTAGTGTTCTAATTATTTCTAGGTATGTTTTTCCTAAGTTGTTATTTTGGACCTGCATGGGCCACCACTAAAAATATGTCACGACCCGATCCCAAATAATTGGGTCGAACCGGATCATGCCCAACCTGCACCGTTGTTGAGACGGCGGCAGTAAGCTGTACCATTAGCAGGTAACCACAACAACATCTATATTTGTCACAATTCAATCTTCGGGAATTCAAAACTTTATTAAACATTGAAATAAATACAACTAGAATTAAAAGAACTGAATTCAAATAACAGAATTTCAAATGAAACAACAAAACTGGAAAAGAAAATCTATCTAAGCATTCGGCACATCGGCCTCAGGTCCTGCGTCCTCCAATGGAGACTCTGGCAGCACCACGGGGTACAAAATCGGGTCATATTAGCTGTTGTATAGTATAACAGCTCAGCATCCTCAATGTTCCCTAAAAATGTTATCTCCAGTCAGGAGGGAGCAAAGTACAATTCATGCTAATTTGACAATTAAAATAATAATAGAATCATGCACTTTTAAACAATTTGAAGTAAACAGTTTTCTAGCAGTAAAATAGTGTGATTTGAATAGGCAATGAATATGACCGGCTTGGGTTGTACAGTTGTATCCTATTTATACGATTCGGCTTATCTCCGTGTGTAAGAGGGGTAAGCTAATACTGGCCTAAGTTATTGTTTTGGATGTGGTCATAATCATTACACTACTCCCCCAGTCCCCAAACAGTTACAGTCAGTGCTCTCAGAGAGAGTTCCGTGTTGCATCGTGGTTTAAACTTGCATTAAAACAATTACTAAATAATTGTAAACTAACACAAAATGTACTTGCCTCAAATGAACTGGACTGGAAAGTTGGAGACTTTGAGATGGGAATTTAGGATCTTCCTCGAATTCCTACATTCGAGAAATTGACTCAGCATCCAGGGTTACCAATCTAACTACGCTAGTTGAAATCTCTAATTGTGTCCTAATCAATTTTAATTCTTTATTAACAAAACACGAACAAAAATACGATTATTGGTGCGTTGAATTAATAACGAGGGAAAGATCGTTTTAAACTGGTATTTTGGAAAAAACTCGTCGTCGCCAAATTAATTGATTAAAACTTTGTATTTTTCATAATTATATATAAAACTAAATTTTTTATTTTAATGAGAAATACATGAGCGTTGTTAATTATTAAAACTTGTAATTTTAATGTGAGAAACTTTATTAATTTTTATATGAAAATGATTATATATTTCGATTTACACGTACGCTACAAAAACTCGCAAAACCAGAAAACAACAGAAAATCCAACTTACAAGTCACAGAGCCAACAACCAGCTGGGCTTATGCCCATTACAATCTATTTACATAAATTGAAATAAGACAAAACGGTCGTTAGTTCTAAAACTTCCTATAATTTAAATATGAATAAAATAAATAATAAAAATAAATTAAATAATAACGAGTCTCAAATATGGTCCAATCGTCAACTAGGCTAATGCCTCAACGTCCGGACGAAGCCGGTTTCGTTTGCACTTAGCCGGGGCCCATTGACCGATACGGTCGTCGCCCAAAATCTAAAATATTTAATATATATCCGAAATCCATTAAAAAAAATCATTTTTAAGAATATAATTAAATTTACGGAAAAATTCGGCAGCATTTCCTCTATTTTGGTCAACCCAAAAACTGGGAAATGTGTGCCAATATTTTCCTGCAAATCCCAAACCAGGGAATCCCAAAATATATATATAAAAATAACCACAAACATTCCAAATATCAATTCGGAACGACCCGAAACAAATTCGGGGAGTCCGAAACTAAACCAGAACATCACAGCACAATAATCGGAAAGATCCGAAAACTAAAGTATTTAGAAAATCATTTCCAAAAAGTTTCGGGAATAAGGAAAACCAATTAACAGAACTTCCCGACGTTCCTCGGAAATCCCGGGAACGACGTTAACTCCAAAAATCGAATTTCCCAAAGGAAACTCGTGGACCATCTCATCATCGACACCGGGGAGGGACGAACTACTGTGCTTAACCAGGGATTACCCAAAATGACGGAATCCGAAGGGTTGCCTCGGACTCGGGACTCGCAAATCTACAGATCGGGGTTGAAATCCAGCGAAGAGCGCTGTCCAGAACAGCGGACAGCCTCGGGGTCAGCGCTGGGTCGCGGCGGTGGAGCGTCGGGGCTGCGGGAGATGCGCCGGGGCTGGGCGCGCGCACGGGGTCGGCTAAATCGGGGAGAACAGCGCGCGGGGCGCTGTCGGGCGTCTCGGGATAGCGGCAGACGGCAAGAAGGGGCGCCGGGGGCCGGTGAAGTGGGTCAGGCGCTGGAGCCGGGGGTCCGGGCGGCCGTGGTAGCCGCGGGCACTGTGGTCGGGTCCGCGCGGGGACTCAGCGGGGCGTCGGGGAGCTCGGCGAAGGGTGCTGGCCGGAGGAGGCGGCTGCGGGGCGCGGCCGGCCGGGGGTCGGGGCTCGGGAAGCTCGGCGGGGGTCGCTCGGGAAGGGTGAAGGGGAGCTCGGGAGGGAAGGGGTTTTCTCTGGAGAAAGTGAGCGAGAGAGTTGGAGTTGTGAGTGGGTTTGGTAAAGGGAGTTATAAGGAGGGAGTGGGTTTGTGTGCTGTAGGTGAGAGAGATTTTAGGAGGAGAGAGTTAAGGAGAAAGAACGTGGGAAGGGGGTGGGATCTGGTCCTATTTGGACCGGATCCAAAGTATTATTTTTTTTTATTAAACAAATCAGAATTCAAGAAATAGGATTTGGGTCTGGGTCTGGGTTCGAGAATTCGGGTCCTGGCTCGGGTCTGGGTCAGCACCCAAAAATCCTTGTTTATTATTTTTTTAAAATTGATTTTAAAACCCAAAAATGATAATAATAATAATAATATAATAATAATAATAATAATAATAATAATAATAATAAATTCATAAAACCAAAATTGGGTTTCATAAAACGGTCGAGAAAAAGACGCGTCCGGTCGTCGAAGGAAGATATTGAATTGTCGGGGAGGCTGTAGTACCAGTTGTACGCCACTCCTTTCAGTGTCCCAACAAATATGCTGGTAAGTAGTGCGTCCTCCTTCGGAAGATGTCCCGTCTGAGACTGGAAATACGTCAGATAACGACGCGGAGAGTCCTTTCCGTCGTATGGCGTCAGTGTTTGTGGTTTATACTTAGGAGGATAAACCACCTTATTCCATTATAGGGGATAAGGTTGGGGGATGCCCATCTTTTGGCGCTCCTCTTGTCTTGTCTTGGACTCAAAGCGCTTGCACAAGTCCCTGATCATCTCGACCACGTCTTCTGTGGAGCTGGAAGTCGGGGAAGGTGGTACCACCGGGAGTTGAGCATTTGAGGGCTCCGACGTCCGAGGTGCTTCGCGACGATCTATGTCCGAGGATACCCGTTGAAGGGGTACACTCGATTCTCCATTGGCCCCTGGGTCAGGAACGACGGAAGGTGTCCAGGCCAGAGCTGACCGTATCTCAAACACTGCTTGAGTCAGTGTTTGCATGGAGGCAGAGAGGGTTTTGAGTCCTCCCTCCAGGGTATCCATGCGCTGGACGAGGTCTGTTGGCGGCGCATCAGACTCGATATCAGCCCCAGTCACGTTTACTGTCATGACGCGACCATGAGTGGATGGATGGGTTGAGGCTTCACTCTCGGCCTCACTCTCTTGTGGGGGAGTTGCCTCTCCTGGAGCCTCGTCTTGGCTACCCCCGACTATGTTTGGGAGAACATTCACCACGGGCGCATCTGCAAGGGCCTGATTACCCTCAACTCCGTCTTGAAGGGCCTCTGCGTCTTCGGAACTCGGGTCCGCAGATGCTAGACTACCCCCAGCTATGTTCTGGGAGATATCCTCATCTTCTGGGAGGCTGACAGGATCCGCCCCATATGTGCTTTGGACACCCTCGTCTTCGAACTCGACAAGGGTCTGACTACCCCCAGCCTCTTCTAAGATCTTCTTCCTCCCCCGAGTGCCTTCGAACACTCCGGAGGACGCGACAGCTGTCTTGGTTTTCCTCGACTGGCTTTTGGACGAGGAAGAGGAACCGTCAGTCGCCTTTCGGACTGACGAGGAGTTGGAGATCACGTTGCATGAAGCAACCCTTGGCTCTTCTTCTGTTGACACCTTCTTCCCGAGGTGACGTCAGAGGGTGTCGATGATTGCAGCCACTGTAACACCGACTGCCTTGGTGGGACTGTCGCTTTGCAACAGCAATTGATGGTGACCACAGCACAAGTATGCCCCATGAGAGGCGTATCGTGCTTGTCAGTCGACTCTCCTGATCGGCGCTTGTGAGTGATCACGTTACGCAGATCGTTGGAGAAGAGTGCCACCTTCACACCCCCTTCAGGCGCATGGCAAGACCAAGCACCGGGGTGGTCAAGTGAGTGCTGCGCCCCCTGATCTAATACCAAACAGGCATCCCGATTAGTAGTGGGGAAACCACAGCATTTGAAGTGACTTGAACGAACCTCAAACGCACAACCAGAGGAGGCACGGGAGTTCAAGTTCACTGGATTTGCCTTACTCGACTTGGTTGTGCACACAATAGATGCGCCCAAGTGAGACAAAGACTTTGAAGGTCGACTCATTTCTGGCGCCGCAGCACTCGAGTCGACCTTGTACAGCTTACCATCAGCAGCGCGCATGATTGTGAGCGCATGCTTCTGGTTTGCTGCTGGAATAGCACGTTTGGGGCGTATGGCCCGTGCTGCCTTAGATTTCTTCGTACCAGACCGCTGGGGCGTATAGTACTCAGAATCCAAATTCACCTCGCCACTATAGCGAGTGAGTCTGTCAAAGACAGAGACCTTCTGTGGCGCATCAGAGGTGATGGACGGGGCATTGGCTGCGCCCCTGCTCTGTCGACGCATCTTCCTCGCTTGAGAGGGAGATGGCTAGGGAATGTGGTTAGCCGCACGTTTTCCCGAGAGATGTGCTGCACCAGCGGGCACATCTTGGTTGCTGAGGACGTCAGCAGGAAGGAAAGGCTGGATCGGTACATCCCCTTCGGTGGTGGTGCCCGAGGCGTCGACCTTGCGCACCCAAACTCGACGAGTCTTCTTCGGCTTCGGCAGCCGCTTCGAAGGACTCACACTGCCTTCAGAAATGAACTCCTCACACACCTGTTGATTGAGGTGTACGACCAGCGTCTTGTGGGAGGAGCCCACCCTCATGTCGTCGGATTGCGACACAGCTTTCTCGTTAGAGGAAAAAGAGGTCCCCAGCAGAGTCGCCAGCTTGTTTGCCATTAAAATTCTTTGATTGCAAATTTTAATACAAACAGAACAGTGTTATAATATAGGACTTAGATGTAGTCCTAGGAGTACACTTTTGTTTATCTGGGTTCCTTGTGCCGATGAAGTGAGTGGTAATGCCTTGATTCCGTTGTCGATCTGACGACGGTTATCGGTTCTCTGAAGAGTTGGATTGCTCTGGGTGTTGGAGCTTGCTGAGAAGAGGAAGACGTTGAGTGTCTGTATCTGTCTCTCTGGTGGTATATTTGTTCGTTGTGTGGTCTGTCCGTGTGTAGGTAGGTAGGTTTGAAAGAAGGAAATGGTCCCTCTCTTTATATAGTCTGCAGGCTGGCTGCTCATGCGCGCATATGTAGGATGTGCCTGGTCGTGGAGACGCCACGTGGTGGTTGCTGATGGAGGCGTATAAACGATGTGCCCTGATCGAGGGGTTGACTTCTTCATACTGCTGTTGTGGGCCGGCACGTAGCAGAGGAGAAGATCTTTCTGTTGCTGAGATCTTGGGTGAGTTGAGTCAAAGGACACGTGTCATCGACCCATGGCTCAGAGATTTCTGATTTGGTGGGGAATGATCTGGTAGGATGCGCCTAGGATTGGACGCATGACAAGGCTTTGGCACGTTACCTTTAGGAGTCACGAACCATTCGGGGCGCATAGCTTTTGAGGCGCATGCGAGGCTTCAGTAATGACTTTACTTTTGTCTTTCGGGATCAGAGAGAAGTCTGGGGCACATGACTTTTGAGGCGCATGCAGAGCTTTAATGGTGACTTTTCTTCTGTCTTTAGGGATCAGTGAAAAGTTTGAGGAGTATGGCTTTTGAGGCGCATACAAATTTGGGTGTATGGCTGCAGAGGCGCATGCGAGTGGTTGAGTGGCCACGTGGCAGTAGCCGTCGGAGGAAAGTAATGATGATGCTGACGTTGGCGACGCTTCGTCTTCTGAACTGTTCAGACTTCGGGAGGCGTGCTGCCAACTCTGTCAGTTCAGCATTTAATGTTTGTGACATTCGATGGACAGCTGAGTAGGCGCATTGGTTGGCGTTCCACTAGGCGTATGGGGACGCATGGGGGCGTATCCCTGTGATGTGCTTGGTACTGAAGGGCGCGTCTGTGTGATGCGCTTGATGTTGAAGGGCGCGTCTGTGTGATGCGCGGTCTGGCCGACGCATCTGCTTCGTGACACGTCTTTAATGGTGCGACTGTTACGATCTTCGAGTGCTTTAAATAGCTGTCTTGACTTAGCAGAATTCGAAGCGTCCGGTTCATCCATTTAATATAAATTCATTGCACGAAATTCGGAGAGCCATCCACTTGGCGCATGGGTTTGATTTGCCCGGCCTATAAATAGTGGCATGGAGAGAGTTTGCTTCTCGTTCTCTCACGTTCTTCCAATATGAACTTGTTTACTCGGATGCATTCTGTTGACGAGATCTCCCGAGGGTAAAGATGCGACGCAATGTCTTCATTGATGCACTTGAAGGTGACTGTTACATCCAAAAGTCGGAGTCGAGGGCTTCTGAGGCAGGCGGAAGGTGCCTGTTGCATCCAAAGATAGGGATGCTCGAGCCTCGTCTTCGTTGTGCAGGAAGAGCCGCAGATCGAAATGGCGGTGCTGCGGCTTTGGGGGCTCTTTCTTCCTTCAAAATGGGTGTCGCCCATTCTGGTTGTGTTGAAAGCTGCTCCTTTAGCCGCGGTTTCGATCACGGTCTTCCTTGGCCTTTGGAGGCTCTTTCGAAGCCTCCCCTGGCCACAGGTTGGCTTGCAGTGCTCTTCTCTTCCTCGGCTAGAGGGTTGATTACCACCCTCGTTCTGCTCAATAAATGCTTCATTAGTCGAAGCATTTCGATGGCGGTGAGCCGGGCTGGAAGAGCAGCACATAACCGGGCTGCTGAAGGGATGCACATAACTGGGATGCACATAACTGAGCTGCTTAAAAGGATGCGCCCTGCTGAGGGCGCATGGTGGGATGTGCCTGACTGGGGGCGCATGGTGATCGCTGCACCTATTTAAGGGCGCATGATGGCTGCTGGCTGTAGACTTAGGATCTTTTCTTTGTAGAAATTCTCTTTTGTACAATCTTTTCTTAGACATGTAATAGACTTTTATATGTAATAAAAAGTCTTCTTTCAATGCCTATTTTTGCTGTTTGTGAAGTACTTTGTCCAAGCTCTGGCGAATGTAGTCTAGCGTATGGGCTTTCTGGTTCTGAAATTCCATGCTTCTACACGAACCTCTGCCGCTGAACTAGGTACTGGCCATGTCTCGATAGCCACAATCTTCTGGGGATCCACTTCCACTCCTCGAGTAATGATGTGACCCAAGTACGAAATGCGATCGAGCCAGAACTCGTATTTACTAAACTTGGCGTACAACTGATGCTCTCTAAGCGTCTGAAGGACGATTCTGAGATATTGCTCATGCTCCGCTTTGCTCTTGCTGTAGACCAGGATATCATCTAGGAACACGATCACGAACTGATCCAAGTAAGGCATGAAAATGCGATTCATGAGGTCCATGAATACAGCCGGCGCATTGGTCGCTCCAAAGGGCATAACAAGGAACTCCCAATGCCCATACCTCGATCTAAACGCTGTCTTCGGGATGTCATGCTCTCTGACTCTGATCTGGTGGTATCCTGACCGCAAGTCTATCTTCGAGAACACTGAAGCCCCTCTGAGTTGATCAAACAAGTCATCTATCCTCGGGAGAGGGTATCTGTTCTTGATTGTCACTGAGTTCAAGGTACGATAATCTATACATAACCTGGACGTACCATCCTTCTTTTTTACAGGAAGCATCGGGGCTCCCCAAGGCGATCCACTTGCACGAATGAATTCATTGGTCCTCAGTTCTTCAATCATCTTATACAAAATCTCCAACTCTGAAGGCACCATTCTGTAGACTCGCTCTGATACTGGTGCTGTCCCGGGGATCAAGTCTATAGTGAACTCGATCTTCCGCTCTGGCGGCATCCCTGGAAGTTCCTCTGGGAAGACATCTGGGAACTCTTCAACTATCCTGGGTAACTGTACTGCTGCTACTGCCATCCGCAATACTGGGGAAGATGGTTCCACTGCGCCTCTGGAAAATAAAAACTCTGGCTCGCCTGGAATACTAAACATAACTCTGCCAATGTGGCAGTCTATCCTAGCATACTGGTTCCTCAACCAATCCATGCCTAAGACTACATCATAGTCTACCATAGGGAATTCTATAAATCTAGCGGAGAACTCTCTACCGCTAACTACGATCCGACACGAGGAAAATACTCGATCTACTCCCACAAGACCATTACCAGTAAGTATATTGAGCCTTACTGATAATGACTCGGGCTCCAATCCTATCCGTGTCGCGAATCGTGCAGACATGAATGAATGCGATGCACCAGAATCAAATAATACCGATGCTGGAGAGGAGTTGACGAGAATAGTACCTGCCACTACCTCACCTGGTGCAACTTTTTCTTCCATAGTCATCATCATTGCCTGACCTTGTCCTCTTGCTGCAGGTCCCCTCTGCTGGAAACCTCTCTGCCTGCTCTGCACTTAGGCTTGGGTATACTGCTGCTGGTTCTGCTGATGAAACGCCTGGGCTTGAGGCAACAATGGCCTCGGGTACTGCTGCTGCTGCATAGGTGCTGGTCCCCTAACCGATGGACTGGTTAGGTTGGAAGAGGATAAACTACCCCTATTCGGGCAGGCTCCTATCTTGTGATCTGCCGCTCCACAAGCCAGGCATAATCCCTGCGCCCTACGACAATCCGCCACTGCCTGGCTTCCCGCAATGAGAATATTCCATCGCGGAAGTCTGCTTCTGCTTCTGCTGCTGCGGGTACGTCGGGGTTGAATGTTGAATCGACGCCACTGAGGCCGCCCGCCTCGGAGTTCCAATAGTCAAACTCCTAGCTGCTGGGACTGGAGCTGAGGATTGGTGCATCTGACTGTGGGACCGCTTCCTACCTCCGGTCCTGTCCACGATCCTCTGGGAGGTGTACTCATGCCTCCTAGCTGCTCTCAAAACCGCATCGAACGTCTGGTGCTCGAACTGCTCAACCGCCAACAAGATCTCCAAATACAGTCCCTGTTGGAACCGCTGGGCCCTATCAAACTCGGTTGCCACCAAAGTGGGGGCAAACCTACTGAGTCTAGAAAACTCATATGCATAACTGTCGACCGTTCTGTCTCCTTGCTTCAAGTTGGTAAATCTCGTCTATAGGTCGTACCGAGCCACAGCATCGAAATACTTCGTCTGGAATCTTTCTCTAAACACTGCACAAGCAATGGGTGCCGCTTAAACCATGTGACGCCCCAGAACCAGAATACTGGAGAGCGGGGGCGTACATAGCCAGCTACGTATATTGAAATGAAATCCACCTCGCTATACGGTCACGGCTGTCTAGATATGAGGGTTTACTACAAGCCAACGGTCTCTTAAGGTCCAGCCTATTGTCTCAATCTCAAACAAGTAATATAGTTACAAGATGTTAGATCACCAAATATACAATAAAAGGCGTCCCAAATACTACATATTCAGTTGATTATGAAGCTAGTCATACAAAATGCGAGGACTAGCAAGAGTTAAGTCATACATGATCAACCCTAGGATTTGTTAATCATGTTACATCCCGTAGGCAGACAGTAAGTAAAGATGCATCGAGCTAACAGGTGCTCGTCGGCTAAACGCCTCAAAAGAATAAATTTATAATGTAGTGGGTGAGACAAAATAGAAAACCCACTCGTAGCCCGGGTTCCTTCTAGTCGCCACCTGTAGGGTGTGAAAAATTCTGACACGCTGACATAAGACCAACTCAGCCAAAGGCCATACGCTCAGTACAAAAGTCATACGTTCAGTGAATATTTTATTATTTCTCGACTGACAGCACAGCATACGCTCAGTGGGGGATGAATCTGACACTTCGTCTTTCGTGCAAAAAACAGCTGTCTTAGGAGAATTAACCGTCGTATGGATTTTCGAGAGTTGATTTTGTCTTTTACGAGGACAGCTCATTAGCCATCATGAATGCACAGCCATCATTACTGTCATTTCTGACAGTCTATCAGCCGTCATATCCGCAATACGACGCTCGAGAGATATTTGTCAGTTATTGGGAGATATGGCGTATTCGAGAAGATTGAGGACAGCCACGTGTCAACTTCTCCAGTCATACGACTCCTCATCAAGGCAGCGTATGTACTCTATACGACTACTCATCAAGTGAGCGTATATACTCCATACGACTTCTTGTCACCCAAGTGAGCGTATAGACTCCATATGACTCCTTGCTATCCAAGTCAGTGTATGCAAGACATACGTATCCAAAAGACAGCGTATGGACTCCATACGACTCCTCTTCAAACAAGACAGCGTATGCTAGTCATACTTCTCCAAAAGACAGCATATCAAAGCAAATGCATTCAGAATGACTTCAAATGTACATTCAACACACGTTCTCATGTGTCCTGTATTCGGTTACCCACTCATTCAGAAGTTATGCAACATGGCATTCATGCCATCAATCTCTCCTGGATATACTCTACTACTCTCAACCGCACTCCAACGTGTCTCTACCAAAATTTGCCACGCGTCCCTGCAGTTATGCACACGTCAAGTAACTGACTGAGCGTATGCCCAGAGCAGTTATCCAAAACTCTATAAAAGAGAGTTTCTCCACCTTCAACAGACACCATATTCAATTCAGAGAGAACAGAGAGATTGCCCAGTTGCTGTCCAAGTTCTTCGAGGTCCGAGCCTTCTTCATCGCATCGTCCAAGGGATAAAGTGATCGTCTTCTAGATCAGATTCCTACAGTTGTAATTTTCTCAGAAACACAATAAATAAATAGAATTTATTTATGGAAAATAAATTGGCGACTCTGCTGGGGAAAGCTGTCTCCTATAACGAGACAGCAACAACTCAATGCGATACTTCGTCGATCGGTTCGACGAAGAAGATGATGGTCGTACAATTCGACCAATCTGCTTACGAAGAAATGCTCAAGGCGAAGGAGGGCCGAACGGCTTCCTCCGCTTTTCTCTCTGCCAAGAAGAAGGGACGTTCTGTCTATATCCCTAAGTCTTCTCCGGCGGCCCGAGACGCTTCTGTCACTTCCCACGCTGACAAGAACACGTCTCCAAGCTCAGCGAAGCACGCCTCGACTTCTCTGAATACAGCAAGAGTGGCTTCTCCTAGTCACGCTGACAAAATGGGTTCTTTAGCCAAGTCAGCGTGTCCAAGGAAACCCATCTCTGGACATGTCAAAGTCTCTTCTTCTTCTACTCCTACGACAGCAGTCGGCTCTTTAGCCATTAATGACTCTGTGCGTATGGAAATCATTGACCAACCATACGCGAGTCAAAAGGCAGCGTATGACAAGAATTCTCTGAAGATTCCCCCACAGCTTGCACATCTTGTGCCAACCAAGGAGAACGACTCTTTAGTCAACTCCTCTACTCCTAAGGTTTTTATCTCTGGGGTTAATTTGACTAGTACTCTTACTAGATCAAACAAAGGAAAACGCCTTTTGGCTACTTCCTCTAAAGATGGATTATTACCGACTCCCAGTCGGAATAATGTTCATCTTCCTTATTTTAAAATTTTCCGATCCGAGAAAGGCAAATTGCAAGTATCCAGGACTGATACCAAAGTTGTACCTCCTATGGACCTTCGTAACAAGCTTAACCGAAATTGCCTCGGTTCTACTTCCGACATAAAGAAGCCTTATCAAACTGGGACAAGTATAATAGACCCTGATGCACAATATGCTAAGAACTATATCGCTCAGATCAATCGGTCTTTATACATTCAAGAACCAAAAAGACAGAAAAATAAAAGACAAGTTTCTACACAGAGACTATCTTCAAACACTTCCCAGTCTGTTTCCGCAGATCTCCGGGAACATCTGCAAAACAAACGGAGAATCAACACTCCATCTGTCTCTGACATTCCTCATATTCGTCATGAAGAGCATTGTTGTAACTTCCAACCTCGGGTCGTGATCCAGTGTTGTTGTTCACCGAAAAGACGATCTGTCTTCGAACGGATTCAACATGAACCAATACCAGACGAAGACGAACCTCTTTATGCTTCTGTCAACATGACCTCCAGAAATACTGGGGTAGAATACGATCTGATTCTATGTTAGATTCTGAAGACGGTGTTTACCTCGGCACCAGATCCAGAACCAGAGCTTCGACCAGGGTCTCTTCTTCTTCTCATCCAGGTGATAATCCTGAGACCACGGAGGACTTCCTAGGAGAGTCCAACTTCCCAGTATTAACTCCCGTGAATAGCCTCGGGAAAGATGCTGACTCTTATAGCGACGATTTGGAACATACTGTTTCATCGTCGATACCTCGAATGATTACCACTTATATGGTAGATGGCAATCACGAACCTTCGACTAACACTGAGGCTCATGAACAAAGGATTTCTTCTTTGGAACAACAATTACGAGCCATGGCGGATACATTGACTGCTATGCATACTCTTATACAAGCTCAGCAACAAACTCAGCAAGTTCAACAAACAGTACCACCAGTGGTATTAAATACTCATGTTGCCCCAAACCTGGAACCTTCTACTATTCCGAGGGTACAGTCTAATGTTCATATACAGCCCACTCCAAGTCAGTCCGGAGCTGGGGGTGGTACATATACTGCAGTCCCTCCTCCCAATTATCCCCAACAAGCAACGACACCGCAATCTTTCGGAGCAGTCACTGAAGAGTTGAAGAATCTTCGGTCTCAATTCGAACCGTTCAAGCAAAAGGACGGCTTACAAAGATTAGGTATCAAGTAGCCTTACCCCATACAATGGAAGGATGTATCGTACCTCCCAAAATACAAGCCTCCGACCATCTCTTTCTTTGATGGGACCACCTCTCCAAGTCAGTTCATCAATCACTTTGAGGTAATGACTGATCAGCTGCAACCGAGCGATGCCCTCCTCACTCGGGTATTTGTTGGTTGTCTTAAAGGAACCGCTTATGAATGGTATCGAAGTCTCCCTGATGGGTGCATTACTTCGTTTGCCGGGTTCAAACAGATGTTTCTAGAACGATTCTATGAAGGCATTAACGACATGACCATGTCAGCCCTTATACGAATCAAACAGAAAAATAATGAAAGCACTGAGAGCTTCATTGAAAGATTCAGAAGAGAATCTCTAAAAATGCCTCTCGGAACTCCCGATGCCGTCACTATCGACACTTGCTGTCACGACCCGCACCCTGAAGAGGGGCACGAGCACGTGGTTAGGTCCAGCTTACGCCGCAGTATCGGCGGTAGAACGCTGTATATAGGGTCTGTAAATGCCTACGACTAACAGTTAAAATGTACCTGTACAGTATATACTCTCCGAATGGAGGTGACATAACAATACAGTCTCAATCACAGAATAAAACTAAGGTAGATAGCTCAGAGGAAAGACATATGATAGATAAAAGAGTAAATAAGTGCAGAGTCCAATACAAGCCCAGATATATACATCACAGGGTATCAAAATAGAATATAGAACTACAGTCTGATAAGCTAGCTGGATCGCAGTCCAGTCAAACCTAGCTAACCTACACTACTCTGGAAGTACAAAATCTAGTAGCTTTACTATAAGGCCACGATCTAAGGCTACTCCATCTGACTCGAGCCCATAATAGGTCGAGCAGTCCGCCTCAGAGTCATCTGTAATATATCATAACGGTATCCTGTCAGGAAAATGAGCAAGTACAAACAATAACAACAGTTCCATGTGAATTGACAAATTCTATAAGAGATAGTATAATGAACTACAAGACAAAGATATATGAAAACTTGGGAACCGTTCGGAAGCCGAGTTACAACCCTTAAACCAAACAAGGACCGGGGTTGTAACTCTTCTCTCGAGCAGAACTTAGTCTCCAATCAAGGTACAATGTAAAGGCAAGTAGAGCATGTGAGTAACTGTATATCATGACATGGTGAGAAAATACTGAATGTAGAACAGAGCAGGATATACGATAAGATAAAGTAAATATAAAATGTGATTTGAATTATTAGAGCGTTATGTGATCGGCTTGGGAAACATGATCAGGCTTTCCATCCGACCGACTATGAACAATGAGTACAATAGAACGGTAAGGCCGGTCACCATGGAAAGCTATGAACGATGTAGGGTCAGGCTTTACCCGTCGTGAGGCGAGGGTATAGCTATAAACAATGTATACAGTAGAACAATGTGGGAATTTGATCACACAAACACTAATAATTCCCCATCCCCGAATAGTATAAAGGATCCGGACATAACACGTCATGACACGGGATTCAAAAGCAGGTGATCAGCCCACTCCCAAGTCCATGTCTATACAAGTACAAGTAACAAGTCGAGTCATGTACCAATATACCAAGTAACCCGGGAACAACATCTCATGACAGGATCCGACATATACTAGTCCGTGAACCATCGTGTCAGGAATCAAGTAAGACACTACAACTGAATCGAATATAGCAGATATCAAGACAATGAAAACTATCAGTGAATGTACTCGCCTGCTGTCCTGAGCTGTATGGTATATCAATGCTCAGAGCGGTATCAGAAGACCTAAATATGAGATACTGTAAGTTAATTTAGGTTTAAACAAGTTTAGGAATGATTTACAATAAATGATATGCAATCTAGGTCAAACTAGGTCTCACTGAGTCACACTAAGTCCTGTCAAGTCAATCTAGGTCAAATCAAGTTATATCAAGTCAATCTAAGCCTAACCAAGTCAATCCTAGGTCATACCAGTCATCACGGGTCAAATCAAGTCGAAGAAAGTCAAACGGGATCAAGAGTTGGCCTACAGTTGACTTTTGGTCAACTGGTCAACTCTGGTCAACTCTGGTCAACCATGGTCAACCCTAGGTCAATGGCGACTAATAGTTGACTTTTGGTCAACTACACAAGTCTAATGGAAATCGGGACTAATTTGGGTAAAGCGTTGACCCATAGTTGACTTTCGGTCCAAAAAGTCAACCGTGGTCAACCGGGGCCAAGACTAGGTCAAGGCGACTATTTCTAACTATTACCAACCTCTACAACCCATATCCAAGTCCATCTTGGACTTCGAAACTCATATCTTGGCCGTAGGCCAATATCCTATTTTACCCTTAAAAAGGGTAAAATTCTAGCTTCGGCAACTATCCAGTTAGCCTACCTACGCTTGATATTTTGACCCGATCTCCCTAGGATAGTATGATACTAGCCTATACATATAATATCTACCAAAATAACTAGGTAACGTGGACATTCGGTCCATGATACGGCCCGTTGTCAAAATATTGAATATTTCAAGATACGCACCGATACGGCGCGATACGGGCGCCCTATAACCCCGAATTCCACCCGGAAGCCTACCCACAAAATCTAAATCACGTATTCATGCCCCACGCCAAGTTTCAACTCAATCGGTTACTCCGAGCTCCGTTTCGCCCTCTAACTCGGTTTTTCCCCTTTTCCTATTCTAGCTTTTTCCCTTTTCTTCTAACTTCTTCCTATCTTTTCTTCTAACCTCTAATTCTTTTCTAACTTTTCATTCCATAATCTTCTTCTACTCTTCTCTATGATTCCAACCATATATAATACATATATATATATATATATATATATATATATATATATATATATATATATATATATATATATATATATATATATATATATATATATATATATATATATATATATATATATACATATATACTTAGGTGAAGGGGGGGGGGGGGGGGGTTAGGCTTAAAGGCCATAGGGGGGGCTGTTTCCTGGCAGCAGCCAAGTGCTGCTGCTGCTGCTATTACTGCTGTTACTGTGCTGCTGTGGCTGCCCCTACTTCTTCTTCATCTCCTCTTCTACTTCCCTATATATATACACTTCATATATATATATATCTATATATATATATCTCTCTCTCTATATATATATATATATATATTTTTTATATATATCTCTCTCTATATATATATCTATCTATATATATATATATAACTAGATATCTATAAATAATCTATCTAGATATCTATTCATCCCTCCAAATATATATATAACTCACACACATCCATATACACACATCCATGTATATATATAAATACACTCATATCTATATATATACATATACACTCATATAACTATATATATATATATATATATACATATCCATATATATATATATATATATATATATATATATATATATATATAAACACACACACACATCCTCACACAACATAACACACACACACCACTCTCTCAACACCATCATCCCCATGACACAATATCACCCTCCTCTACACACACACAAATACATATATAAATACACACACATAAATACACATGTATATATATATATATATATATATATATATATATATATATATATATATATATATATATATATATATATATATGTATATACCACTCTCAAAAGATTAAATCCTAATAAATCATCAACCTATTTTTCTAGGAAAAACCTACAAATTTGTGGGCAAATGGAAGAGAATCTTCTCCTCTCCATTTATTGTGAAGGGGTTAAATGCATATGAGTAATAAAATGAGAATTAAAATCATACCTAAATGGAGTTGGAAGAGGAAGAAGAAGGAGTTGGAAAAAGAAATGAAGAGAGAAGAAGAAACTTAGTGAAGAAGTAAAAGAAGTGGAGGGGGAGGTGGCCCTATAGGTGGCCGGCCATGGTGGGGCACTTGTATTTACAAGTTTGTCCCTACACTAGCCTAATGTTAATTTAAATCCAAATGGGTTTTAGAAAAATGCTAAAATTAATTAAAAATTATAATTAAACTAAATTACTCATGGGGGACTAGTCCAAACTCTTAAACCCTAAAGTTTAGTGTGGTGGGCCATGGTTAGCTAACAGGCTAATTACAGCTCAAGTCGAAATTCACCGGGGTCCCGAATTAACTCGGAATGCGATGAAATTCGAACCCGACTCCTATAATAATTAAATAATAATATTCATGAAATAAAATTCCCAAAAATATTATAAAATAGAAAATTACCATTTTACCCCTAACTGGAAAAAGTGAGGGTGACAAGTCTATCCACCTTAAAAAAATTTTGTCCTCGAAATTGAAACCAAACAATAGTAAATTATCAAAATCACAAGTCATGGCTTAAAATTTAAAATGGTTTAAAATCTCAAAAATCAAAACATGAATTAAATGACTAAAATGATAAAATTTAAAATTACTCTCAACTAGGAACTGGGTGCTATAAGTCTATCCACCTTAAAAGAATTCATCCTCCAAAAATTAAAACAAGTAAACACAGAAAAATCATGCAGTTCGATAATCGTATACGTCTGTCCAATCATCATGATACTCAGAATCTCCGTCATGCCAGTGAGCAAGGCTACGATACTCACAGAGTCCTCGACTAAGGTACATACCTCTAGAATTATGGTATTTAAAATTTTCGCATTGCCGCTAGCTTGGCAGCGAAAACCTTAAATTTCCACACCCAAGAAATACGACCATAATCCGACTATATGTCCTCACTATGCCTGCTAGCATGACCCTAGAGTATTCAAAAATCTCATAATCGAGGCGACCTAGCCCATACGACTTATCTCAGAAGAAAATCACATCACAAGAACAATTTTCATCCGACGATCAAAGAACAGATAGAATCGAATTTCAAGACAGTTTATAAGAAGGTAAATGCGGAAAGGAGATCGAAAGATTGGAACCTGCTATCTGCTCTGCTACTGCCTGAGTGGGCTCAACTGTCATGGCGAAAGCACGCCCTTGCTGGCCTCCTCTAGCCTGCTGCACTCCGTCCTGGCCTGCCTGTCTGGCTGCACGGGCAGCACAGTTCTTCACCTGGTGGTCTGGAGCTCCACAGAATAAACAAACTCCCTGCTTCATCCTACAATCCTCACGGGTGTGCCCCATCTTCTTGCAGAAGGCACACTGGATGGCCTGCCTCTGGCCCTGTCCCTGGTGCTGCTGGGCACGCGCTGGTGCCTGCTGAATCTGCAACAGAGGCTGCTGCTGAAACGGCCTCTGCTGCTGCTGCTGAATGTGGGGGCGCTTGGCCGGTCCCGCACTGGAACTCGCCCCCATAGCATCTCCGCTCCTCTTCGGCTTGAGGTCGAAGTCCTCCTCTGCGATCTGCACGTCCATCAATATCTGATCGAACGTCGCATCACGGCGACCTGAGGTGCGGGTGCGCACTGCATGAATAAGTCCCCTGCGGAACTTACGAGCCTTCTGCCCCTCATCCTGGATCATATCGGGAGCAAACCTGCTAAGGCGGAAGAACTCAGCTGCATACTCGTCCACCGACGAGTTCCCCTGAACTAGACCCACGAACTGGCCCTCCAATGCTGTAAGAGCCACATCCGGGAAGAACTTCTCCTTGAAGAGCCTCCGAAAGTTCTTCCAAGTCAGCCCTCTTATCGATGCACGAGGATCCGTGCGGTACCATGTAAGCGCAATGTCGAAGAATCGTCTGGCTGCGGCCGAAACCCAAAGCGCTCTGGGAAGCTCTGCCAGCTCCATGCTCCGCTGTACATCCTCTAGCCAGTCGTCTGCATAGAGGATGCCCTCCGTGCCTGTGAAGTCCCTGGAGCTCATCTTCCTGAAGTCCAATACTGTCCCCGGCCTGGACTGCTACTGGTACGGCTGCTGGCCAGTAGGGCCCTGCACCGTACCCGGTGCCACTCTCTCTACTGCTGCTAGGGCAAGCTGATGCGAGTTCTCCATACTCTGCCTCAGCATCTCGATCTGTCGGTGTGACGCCTCCGACTGGCGCTGTGACGCCTCTGCCTGGGCCCGCTGTGTCTCCATCATCTGCTGAAGAAGAAGGAACATATGATGCGTATCCGTCGGTACCGGTGGTGATGGCGGCAGTATCTCCGGAACAACGGCCGTAACCCTCTGAGGTGGAGGTGGTAGACCTCCCTGTGCAACTGCCTGGGTCTCTGGAATAGTAGAATCACTGGGGACAGTCTCATGAACCTCCTCCTCGGCCTGATCAGATCTCTCAGGCAAACTACTCGATCCAGTGGCCTGCGGGTGCGTCTTCTTCATCCTGGAGACGAATTGAAACAAAGAGATCAATATGGCACATGAGTAGATTATCAAAGAAGGACAGTTAATTTAATACAAGGGAAGTAATCATGATAATCAAAGATCGAAAAATTTTCCTAGGTGTGATTGAGAAACTCCTATCATATCCTAGGTCCTACGTCCTAATCGCAGGCTCGTAATTAGTACTCTAAGTCGAGCACCATTACGAGATCGCACTAATTGCGACACGAGACCTGCGTGGGCCACCACAAAAACGTGTCACGACCCGCACCCTGAAGAGGGGCACGAGCACGTGGTTACGTCCAGCCTACGCCGCAGTATCGACGGTAGAACGCTGTATATAGGGTCTGTAAATGCCTACGACTAACAGTTAAAATGTACCTGTACAGTATATACTCTCCGAATGGAGGTGACATAACAATACAGTCTCAATCACAGAATAAAACTAAGGTAGATAGCTCAGAAGAAAGACATATGATAGATGAAAGAGTAAATAAGTGCAGAGTCCAATACAAGCCCAGATATATACATCACAGGGTATCAAAATAGAATATAGAACTACAGTCTGATAAGCTAGCTGGATCGCAGTCCAGGCAAACCTAGCTAACCTACACTACTCTGGAAGTACAAAATCTAGTGGCTCTACTATAAGGCCATGATCTAAGGCTACTCCATCTGACTCGAGCCCATAATAGGTCGAGCAGTCCGCCTCAGAGTCATCTGTAATATATCATAACGGTATCCTGTCAGGAAAATGAGCAAGTACAAACACTAACAGCAGTTCCATGTGAATTGACAAATTCTATAAGAGACAGTATAATGAACTACAAGACAAAGATATATGAAAAATTGGGAACCGTTCGGAAGCCGAGTTACAACCCTTAAACCAAACAAGGACCGGGGTTGTAAATCTTCTCCCGAGCAGAACTTAGTCTCCAATCAAGGTACAATGTAAAGGCAAGTAGAGCATGTGAGTAACTGTATATCATGGCATGGTGAGAAAATACTAAATGTAGAACAGAGCAGGATATACGATAAGATAAAGTAAATATAAAATGTGATTTGAATTATTAGAGCGTTATGTGATCGGCTTGGGAAACATGATCAGGCTTTCCATCCGACCGGCTATGAACAATGAGTACAATAGAACGGTAAGGCCGGTCACCATGGAAAGCTATGAACGATGTAGGGTCAGGCTTTATCCGTCGTGAGGCGAGGGTATAGCTATGAACAATGTATACAGTAGAACAATGTGGGAATTTGATCACACAAACACTAATAATTTCCCATCCCCGAATAGTATAAAGGATCCGAACATAACACGTCATGATACGGGATTCAAAAGCAGGTGATCAGCCCACTCCCAAGTCCATGTCTATACAAGTACAAGTAACAAGTCGAGTCATGTACCAATATACCAAGTAACCCGGGAACAACATCTCATGACAGGATCCGACATATACTAGTCCGTGAACCATCGTGTCAGGAATCAAGTAAGACACTACAACTGAATCGGATATAGCAGATATCAAGACAATAAAAACTATCAGTGAATGTACTCGCCTGCTGTCCTGAGCTGTATGGTATATCAATGCTCAAAGCGGTATCAGAAGACCTAAATATGAGATACTGTAAGTTAATTTAGGTTTAAACAAGTTTAGGAATGATTTACAATAAATGATATGCAATCTAGGTCAAACTAGGTCTCACTGAGTCACACTAAGTTCTGTCAAGTCAATCTAGGTCAAATCAAGTTATATCAAGTCAATTTAAGCCTAACTAAGTCAATCCTAGGTCATACCAGTCATCACGGGTCAAATCAAGTCGAAGAAAGTCAAACGAGATCAAGAGTTGGCCTACAGTTGACTTTTGGTCAACTGGTCAACTCTGGTCAACTCTGGTCAACTCTGGTCAACCATGGTCAACCCTAGGTCAATGGCGACTAATAGTTGACTTTTGGTCAACTACACAAGTCTAATGGAAATCAGGACTAATTTGGGTAAAGCGTTGACCTATAGTTGACTTTCGGTCCAAAAAGTCAACCATGGTCAACCGGGGCCAAGACTAGGTCAAGGCGACTATTTCTAACTATTACCAACCTTTACAACCCATATCCAAGTCCATCTTGGACTTCGAAACTCATATCTTGGCCGTAGGCCAATATCCTATTTTACCCTTAAAAAGGGTAAAATTCTAGCTTCGGCAACTATCCAGTTAGCCTACCTACGCTTGATATTTTGATCCGATCTCCCTAGGGTAGTATGATACTAGCCTATACATATAATATCTACCAAAATACCTAGGTAACGTGGACATTCGGTCCATGATACGGCCCGTTGTCAAAATCTTGAATATTTCAAGATACGCACCGATACGGCGCGATACGGGCGCCCTACAATCCCGAATTCCACCCGGAAGCCTACCTGCAAAATCTAAATCACGTATTCATGCCCCACGCCAAGTTTCAACTCAATCGGTTACTCCGAGCTCCGTTTCGCCCTCTAACTCGATTTTTCCCCTTTTCCTATTCTAGCTTTTTCCCTTTTCTTCTAACTTCTTCCTATCTTTTCTTCTAACCTCTAATTCTTTTCTAACTTTTCATTCCATAATCTTCTTCTACTCTTCTCTACGATTCCAACCATATATAATACATATATATATATATATATATATATATATATATATATATATATATATCTATCTATATATATACATATATACTTAGGTGAAGGGGGGGGGGGGTTTAGGCTTAAAGGCCATAGGGGGGGCTGTTTCCTGGCAGCAGCCAAGTGCTGCTGCTATTACTGCTGTTACTGTGCTGCTGTGGCTGCCCCTACTTCTTCTTCATCTCCTCTTCTACTTCCCTATATATATACACTTCATATATATATATATATATATATATATATATATATATATATATATATATATATATATATATATATATATATATATAATCTATCTAGATATCTATCCATCCCTCCAAATATATATATAACTCACACACATCCATATACACACATCCATGTATATATATAAATACACTCATATCTATATATATACATATACACTCATATAACTATATATATATACATATCCATATATATATATATATATATATATATATATATATATATATATATATATATATATATATATATATATATATATATAAACACACACACACATCCTCACACAACACAACACACACACACCACTCTCTCAACACCATCATCCCCATGACACAATATCACCCTCCTCTACACACACACAAATACATATATAAATACACACACATAAATACACATGTATATATATATATATATATATATATATATATATATATATATATATATATATATATGTATATATATATATATATATATATATACCACTCTCAAAAGATTAAATCCTAATAAATCATCAACCTATTTTTCTAGGGAAAACCTACAAATTTGTGGGCAAATGGAAGAGAATCTTCTCCTCTCCATGTATTGTGAAGGGGTTAAATGCATATGAGTAATAAAATGATAATTAAAATCATACCTAAATGGAGTTGGAAGAGGAAGAAGAAGGAGTTGGAAAAAGAAATGAAGAGAGAAGAAGAAACTTAGTGAAGAAGTAAAAGAAGTGGAGGGGGAGGTGGCCCTATAGGTGGCCGGCCATGGTGGTCATGGTAGGGGCACTTGTATTTACAAGTTTGCCCCTACACTAGCCTAATGTTAATTTAAATCCAAATGGGTTTTAGAAAAATGCTAAAATTAATTAAAAATCATAATTAAACTAAATTACTCATGGGGGACTAGTCCAAACTCTTAAACCCTAAAGTTTAGTGTGGTGGGCCATGGTTAGCTAACAGGCTAATTACAGCTCAAGTCGAAATTCACCGGGGTCCCGAATTAACTCGGAATGCGATAAAATTCGAACCCGACTCCTATAATAATTAAATAATAATATTCATGAAATAAAATTCCCAAAAATATTATAAAATGGAAAATTACCATTTTACCCCTAACTGGAAAAAGTGAGGGTGACACTTGCAAGTCGAACCTCTTACCAATCATCAGCATGTGGACAGGATCCACTCAGTTCCAAGATTGGCCTTCCTTCATCGTCAGTGCCAAAGCTGCCGAAGTCAGTGCTGAGACTTTCAAAGGTCTGGGGGTACACATGACTCCCAAAGAATCAAGTCAAAGTACTAGTAATAGTGCGCGACCCAACAATCGCAAAGGAAAAGAGACTATCAAAGTCAATCTCCAGAGCAACAATCAAGAGGTAATGTCTGCCCAAGCTACCCCAGCTCCAACAAATCAACAGCAGAGACCTCCTCGGCCGAAGGAAGAATACTCTTTCGACGACGACGATGTTCAAGGCATCTTCGAATGTTTACTTAAAGGTAACAAGATACAACTGCCAGATATCAAAAAGCCTGATGAAGCCAACAAGACGGATCATCCAAAATACTGTCCATATCACAGAATGCTGGGTCATACAATCCGGTCTTGCTTCGTATTAAAAGGAAAGATCCAAGAAATGATCAAATCAGGAGCTGTGACACTAACACCTAAAGACAAAACAGTCACAACAAATGTGATTTCAATGCAGTTCGGTGACTTCCCTCCGTTATTGGTGGAAAATGGGATTGTCTCTATCCCCAAAGCAACCCTTGAAGTTGTGAATATTCCACCAGCCCAGAATGAAGGACTTGTTCCCGTCACCACTAAAAAGGGAGAGATTATGTGGATCCACCCCGATTTAGTGACGGAGTTCGAGACGTCTTCCTCTTCTCCTCGAAAGTCTCCTCTGTCTAAAAAGAAACCTGGGAAGACTAAGTCATGCCATATGACTTCTAGCATCATACCCAATCTTTATCTAACCTCTACTTTCATCCTAGCAGGAAATTCACCCCCTACAGAGGTAAAAACTGTACCTCGATCCGAAGACAGATACAAACCTGCGTTTCATCTATATAGTTCACAATCTCGTGAATTAATGGCAAAGATGGGTTATGATCTAGCCACTGCTCCTGGTTTAAGCTCCGGCAAAGGACTCCGAGCACCTCTAGCCCTCACTTTGAGACATAATCAATCCCGTGTTGGCCTCGGTTTCTGGACTGAAGCTCTCATCAAACACCGAAAAACCAAGAACAAGATGAAGGATTGCAACATGGTTTCGGTAAACTTTGAACCTGAGCCTGAAGTCGAAGCTCTCGCCGGAACCCGGTCAGGAAAAACATATCTGAAAGATTACGCTGAAGCTCCTGAGGAAACTCCTGATGTCCCTCCGGTTGCAGCTCCAACACCCATCTCTAACGAAGGACCTTCAAATGCTCATGCTGAGACGATTCCCTCTAAACCAACAACAGCCGACAAAGGGAAGCAACCTGCCCGCTTCGACAAACCAATCAAGAAGTCTCTTTCTCCCGAATTGCAGAAGCATATAATTTTGACATTCTGGCTCAACTTGCTAACACTCCAGCCAGGTTGTCCATCTTCAAACTTTTACGTTTATCCAAGGAAACTCGAAAACGTTAAGTGAAGCTCTACTGCAAGTAGACTCTTGCCTGACTCATCTGAAGAAGCCGGAAGCAGAGCCGGTGACTTGCCTACATTGCAACAGTGTCTTGGAAATCATTCCGAACATCACTTTTACCCAAGACGATATGCTTCTAGAGGACAATCGTCATGATCGGCCTCTCTACTTCACTGGGTACATTGACACGATGAAGGTCGACCGTATTCTAATTGATCCAGGATCAGCTCTAAGTATTATACCTAAGAGTCTCTTGGATGCCTTACGGATTCCAGTTCATCATCTAGTCAAGACAGTCACTACCATTTTAGGGTTCAATCAAGGCAAGAGCGAACCTCTAGGGAAAATTCGCCTAAAAATACAAATAGGCAATTTCTGGGCGAGTGTCACATTCTACGTGATTGAGTTAGTTGGATCTTACAACTTGCTCTTGGGAAGACCTTTTCTCCATGAACACAATATCGTCCCCTCCACTCTTCACCAGTGCTTCAAATACATTGATGAAAAGGGAGAAGTTCAAAAGGAAGTCGCGGACATTAATCCTTTCAGAGGAGTCGAAGCTTACTACAGTGACTCTCGCATGTACAAAGATGAGTATTCAAAAGTCTTACAAGCTATGGATGATGATGAGACATCGAAAGTTGACACCTTTGTTATTCCTATAAAAGGGCGTATCACTCATCCGCGGTCTACTAAATCATCTGAAGAAAGCCCACTGATAATTCCTGTCAGTGGATATACCACTTCATTGCCTTCCCAAGCTCCACAAAGTTTGCTGATAATCCCTGTCAGTGGACGCACCACTCTCTCACCATCTTCTCAGGCTAGACCAGATACTCTAGTCATTCCAGTCAGTGGACGCACTACTTATCCACGATCCTCTTCAAGGGAGCTCACCTTTTCTGAGCCTTTTGTTATCGACCTTAATCGAAACAAAACTTCTGCTCGCCCTTCTTCTCCCCCTTTAGTCATTAATTTGACTAAATCTACTAAGGCTCAGCCTTCTTCTGTAAATACAGCATCTGATATTAATAAAGTATCTCCTTTACAGTATATTGATGTTTGTAATCATGTACAAAGTTATTTACATTTGCTAGATAGCTTAGAGCCACTAACTATAGGAGTTGTTCAAACTCTTCATACAGAAGTATCATTAGAGTCTGTACAAAATTATACTTCCTTGTTCCTATTAGAAAGTTAGGAGAAGCTCCAATATTCTTCTGCAAGGGGCCCCAGAATCCTCCTAATCTGGAAGACGACGACAAAAACGATGATACCGGAAGGTTACAACTACGTCGCTACAGTCAGCAGTCCAAAAACATCATCAAGAACATGGATTATGACTTCAGAACCGACCTCAGTAGTGGAAAAGGAAGAAGAATGCCTGTTCGAATTCCTCCCTTGAAATACGGAAGGACAAAAAGCGGATTGGGTTACATTACTCCTACCCCCTTCATCAACACAGTCCATGAGGATCCAAAATCCGACGGAGACGAACGATCTGATTCTTCCGATTCCTTTTCTTGGGATTCCGACACAAGTATTGGCGATTTTCATCGTTCTACTCTATCCGCCAATATGGTCTCCGCCAACGGTCCGCAAGAAAATGTTAAAATGAAGATGATTTTGAAATATCACCCGAATCGGAATAATGGGCTCAAAGATTAGACAACCAATGGGAATTCAGGTTCGAGCAAAGAGAACCTCCTACTAAGATAAATTGATCCAAATTGATGTTGGTGAGGAGGGATCCCCCAAGCCAATATTCATCAGCGAAAGTCTTTCAGAAACAGATAAGCAAGACATGATCAAGCTTATTCATGATTACATCGATGTCTTTGCCTGGAGCTATGAGGATATGCCAAGGCTAGATCCGAAGATCGCAACACACAAACTTAATATCATGCCGAATGCTAAACCGATCAAACAACAACAGCGACGATTTCGTCCAGACATTATGGATGCAATTGAAGCTGAAGTCAACAAGCTTATGGCTTCCGGATTTATCCGAGAGGAACAACATCCTGAGTGGGTGGCTAACATTGTTCCTGTTCTCAAAAAGACTGACAAGATCCGAGTTTATATAGACTTTTGCGATCTCAATGCGGCTTGTCCTAAGGACGAGTTCCCTCTTCCAATCACCGACGTCATGATCGATAACACGTGTGGTTTCGAACGAATGTCATTTATGGATGGGTATTCGGGGTACAACTAAATCAAAATGTTTCCAGACGATGAGAGACATACTTCCTTCAGAACGTCGATCGGTACATACTGTTACACAGTGATGCCGTTTGGTCTCAAAAATGAAGGAGCAACGTATCAGCGAGCAATGAGCACTATATTCCGCGAACATCTCCGGAAAACAGTCGAATGCTACGTTGATGATATTGCAGTCAAGAGTCGACAAAAGGAGGATCATATCCAAGATTTGAAGACTATCTTTGATTTAATGCGTCAACATCAACTTAAGATGAACCCTAGTAAGTCCTTCCTGGGCGTCTCTAGTGGTAAATTTCTCGGCTTCGTCATTACCGCTAAAGGTATACACGTGGATCCCGAGAAGATCAAAGCCATCCAAGAGATGCGTCCTCCACGCACCTTAAAAGATCTACAAGGATTTCAAGGAAGAATTGCTTATATCAGGAGATTCGTCTCTAACTTATCAGGACGCTGCAGACCGTTCAACAAACTTCTGAAGAAAGGTGTGTCCTTCGTCTGGAACAAAGAATGTCAAAAAGCATTTGACGACATCAAACAGTACCTCATGAACCCTCCGGTTTTGGTACCTTCCGTCTCGGGAATACCATTCCTTCTATATGTTCGAGCCATGGATCATTCTCTCGGTGCATTGCTCGCCCAGAAAAATAAAGATGGCCATGAACAGGCTATTTATTACCTCAGTCGCACAATGACATGTGCTGAACCGCGTTATTCTCCAATTGAGAAAGAATGCCTAGCATTAATGTTTGTCGTTCAGAAGACGCGACATTACATCATCGGTCAAACGATTCATGTCATTTCCAGAGTGAATCCCATCAGGATTATGATGAAGAAACCCGGTATTCTCAACTCCAGATTGGCTAATTGGGGAATCTTGTTAGCTCAATATGACATGCATTATATTCCTCAAAAGTTTGTTAAAGGACAGGCTCTTGCTGATTTTCTGGCAGCTCATACAGTTCCAGAGGATTCTAAATTATACGATGAGATTCCAGATGAAGTTATGGATTCAAATCAGGTTTCTGAAGAAACTCCTACCTGGCGTCTATTATTTGATGGAGCGTCTAGAATGGGTCCCAATGGCGATATTGTCGCCGGAGTTGGGATTGTTCTTGTATCCCCGGAAGGGCTGACTATTCAGAGGGCTTATTCTCTGGATCAATCGTGTTCAAACAATATAGCCGAATACAATGCGTTACTCATCGGTCTTCAACTTGCTAAACATTTGGATATTCAGTATTTAGAAGTTTATGGAGACTCCAAACTTATCGTCAATCAAATCAGAGGTACATATGAAGTCTGTCATCAGGATTGGATACCTTATCACCGAGCAGCACTCGCTATGGCCTCTTCCTTTGAAGGTTTCTTTATTGAACACGTTCGGCGAGCCTGTAATACAGAAGCCGATGCTTTGGCTAATCTTGCCGCTGTGCTAGCCATACCGGTCAGACGTCAACAATTGATAGTTGTTTATAACCGGGAGCTATTCTACGGCGAGAATAATTTGGCTTTGGGTTTTCCCCATGACCCAGACGAAAATTCTCTCAACCTTGATGAATTTAATTCCTCCAACCTTAACACTGGATTAGGGTTTGACAGAGCATCCTCGTCTTCTTCCGATTCTACTATGGAATACGTCTTTTCCAACAAAACAGAAGCCATGACCGAAGACTGGAGACGTCCATTTCTAGACTTTGTATTGTATGACATACTTCCTGATAATCCGAGTGAAGCAGCGTCTATCCGACGTCGATCTCTCAGATTCTATTATAATCATACGACAAAGACACTATATCGTCGGGCCTATGACGATCTTCTCCTCCGATGCATCGCTGGTGAGGAAGCACAACGGATTATCCGTGAAGCACATGATGGTGTCTGCGGAGCCCAACAACCAGGTCCTAAACTTCAAGATCGTATCCGACGTATGGGTTATTATTGGCCTACGATGGTGGCTGACGCCATTCAATATGCCCGGAAATGTAAAGCCTGTCAAATCCATGCAGACTTTATCCATCAACCGTCAGAGTTCTTACACCCGACAGCGGCATCATGGCCCTTCGAGGCCTGGGGCATGGACATCATTGGTCCCATCAACCCACCGTCATCAAAAGGACACCGGTTTATTCTAGCAATAACCGACTACTTTTCCAAATGGGCTGAAGCAATCCTGCTATCCGAAGTCAAAACTTCCAACGTCATCAACTTCGTCAAGCATCATGTCATCTATCGATTTGGTGTTCCTCGGCGTATTATCCATGATAATGGACCACAGTTCGTCAGTCAGAAATTTACTCGATTCTGCGACGACCATCGAATCAATAACCTAGCTTCTACAACATATAATCCAGCAGCTAATGGATTGGCAGAAGCTTTCAATAAAACCATCATCAAACTCCTGAAAAAGTTTGTTTCTTCTAACAAACGCAACTGGAGCGAGAAGCTTGGTGAATGTTTATGGGCCTACCGCACCACAGTTGGCAATGCGACCGGGTGTACGCCTTTCTCTTTGGTATACGGGTGTGAAGCTGTCCTTCCCCTCGAGATCCAGATTCCTTCTTTGAGAATCGCAATCTCCAATGAACTTACAACGGAGAACAATGATCATCTTCGACTTCAAGAGCTAGAAGCTCTAGACGAAAAGCGATTGTACGCTTAACAAAATATCGAGCTGTATCAGGTCCGAATTTCAAAAGCTTTTAACCGAAAGGTGAAAGTCAGAGCATATCGGAAAGGAAAACTTGTTCTTACCGTCAAACGTCCGATGACTATGACACATATGAGCAAAGGCAAGTTCGACGCGAAATGGGAAGGCCCATTCGTCGTAAACAAAGTCTTCTCAAACGGAGCATATCAGCTTACCTCTATGGATGGTAAAGTCACGATGATGCCTATCAACGGCAAATTCTTAAAGAAATATTATGTATAAATCTCGTTAATATATGATATTTTCATCTGCTGTGATTATTCCCCAGCAAATATAAAATCAGAGTTTATTCTTCCCCACAAAAGTCGTCTCGATATCGTTATCTCCAGCGGAAATTGATATTCTACCACATATCATCTTCCCAGAGAATTTGATATTCTGTCTTATTAGATCCCCAGTGGATTTAATAAAGATCTCATATAGAAAATCACGTCCATATTACTTCTGAATTTTCTATCTCAGTATCATATTTTTTATTCTATGAAAATGATATCTAGTCTTTTGATTTCCGAGTCCAAAGATCATGGAAAATTGAGTTCAAAGATATCTTTATATCTGAATTCTGTTTTCTCTAATCAGTATTAAACTAAAATTTTTGGTTTAATATCATCTGATGAAATTACAAAATTCATTTGTATATTTTATTCTATTGAAATATGTCATGTATTATTTACCTCTGAACATATTTTCTACAAAAACATCATACACAAGAAGAAGGCTTGAGCTCTGGATTCTCTCTCTCGAAGACGAAGGCAAAAGTAAAGAAAGGAATTAAGTTCTTAAAGGCCTATTTTTAGAAGAAAGAGAAGCCCAAACGGCAGCCGTTTTCAAATGCAGAATCCCTAGAGATATGCACTGATATCGAGGAAATAACAAACTCGTGCCAGCGTGTCAAGACTTATTCCCACTTTGAGTTCAAAGTAATTTCGAACTTTCGAAAATCATAAAGTTCGAAAACTTTGAAGGGGGTCTTGTAGGGTGTAAAAAATTCTGACACGCTGACATAAGACCAACTCAGCCAAAGGCCATACGCTCAGTGCAAAAGTCATACGCTCAGTGAATATTTTATTATTTCTCGACTGACAGCACAGCATACGCTCAGTGGGGGATGAATCTGACACTTCGTCTTTCGTGCAAAAAATAGCTGTCTTAGGAGAATTAACCGTCGTATGGATTTTCGAGAGTTGATTTTGTCTTTTACGAGGACAGCTCATTAGCCATCATGAATGCACAGCCATCATTACTGTCATTTCTGACAGTCTATCAGCCGTCATATCCGCAACACGACGCTCGAGAGACATTTGTCAGTTATTGGAAGATATGGCGTATTCGAGAAGATTGAGGACAGCCACGTGTCTACTTCTCCAGTCATACGACTCCTCATCAAGGCAGCATATGTACTCTATACGACTCCTCATCAAGTGAGCGTATATACTCCATACGACTTCTTGTCACCCAAGTGAGCGTATAGACTCCATATGACTCCTTGCTATCCAAGTCAGCGTATGCAAGACATACGTATCCAAAAGACAGCGTATGGACTCCATACGACTCCTCTTCAAATAAGACAGCGTATGCTAGTCATACTTCTCCAAAAGACAGCGTATCAAAGCAAATACATTCAGAATGACTTCAAATGTACAGTCAACACACGTTCTCATGTGTCCTGTATTCGGTTACCCACTCATTCAGAAGTTATGCAACATGGCATTCATGCCATCAATCTCTCCTGGATATACTCCACTACTCTCAACCGCACTCCAACGTGTCTCCACCAAAATTTGCCACGCGTCCCTGCAGTTATGCACACGTCAAGTAACTGACTTAGCGTATGCCCAGAGCAGTTATCCAGAACTCTATAAAAGAGAGTTTCTCCACCTTCAACAGACACCATATTCAATTCAGAAAGAACAGAGAGATTGCCCAGTTGCTGTCCAAGTTCTTCGAGGTCCGAGCCTTCTTCATCGCATCGTCGAAGGGATAAAGTGATCGTCTTCTAGATCAGATTCCTACAGTTGTAATTTTCTCAGAAACACAATAAATAAATAGAATTTATTTATGGAAAATACCACCATCGGGCTGGAGGTTCGGTAGATCCTCGGGTGCTGCTCCGAAATCTGGCCACACAAAACTAGCTGGGTCAAACCCCAGAAAGAGCAAGTGCCACAAAGGAGGCCACAAAATAAGGACAAAAGCCAGCATATCAGAATCATAAGAAAATGGAAGAAAAGTACAAGTAATAAAAGTACAGCAGGACAATAAACGACTAGGAACATGGAACCATTCCGGAAGCCAGATTACAACCCGTAAACCAAACAAGGACCGAGGTTGTAACCCTTCGCCTGAATAGCACTTGTCTCTATCCATTTATTGTTAAGACAAGTAAAACAAACGTGTTCGGGAGGGACCAGGTACTGGGACTAGACAAGACTTAGACAGGGCTAGGCAATATCCATTCACAAGCGGCCAAGCAATTACTACGGCTTACTACTTTAACTAACTAGGGTTATCACAAGCCTAATTACTAACAAGATGCAATAAGAATTTCCCAGTCCCAAGCCCTGCAGACTATCTAGTTATTCTTCCGCGGGTTGAGAGTATGGTTGGGTACATCGCCCAGGAGACGATATACCCTTAGGTGACTTAGAGGTGCAACACATGATAGTGTACTGGAAATGTGCTCTACTCGTCGGCAAGCTACAAGTCCATTAAAGCGCCCAGATAACGAGATTGCTTGTGACTGGAAATTCTCCATATTCTAGTTTGATCTAATCATTAGCCTAATCCAATTTAGTATGAGTCCCTGGCCGTGGTGCCCAGAAAGTCACGTCCTAGACATGATACAAGACAAGACAAGTAGATTTGCACAACGCAACAAGAAAGAACACCTACGGTGTCAGGCTAAGTCAAGTACGACCAGTTATCAAGTCGAGTCAAGTCAAGAGTGCGCCGAGGTGGCCACTATCAAGATATCAAGTTACAGGGGATTAATTACAGGTCGCAGGTTACAAGTTAAAAAGCCACAAGTTACAAGCACCCAACAAGTTACTGCCAAAATCAGAGAATGCTAGCCATAAATTAAAAACACAGAAAATCGTGTCAAGGCGTGTCGGGTCAAGTCAAGTCGTGATGTGGGCATCAAGATCTCAGAGAGCAAAATCAACAAGAGAAAAATCGAGGACCAAGAGGAACACCAAGGGTCAGGAGGAGAAGCCATGGCACAGGGTGTGCCAGGCAAGGGGCTCGGGCAAACGGCGCCAAGAGACGCGCTCGGGAACGGTCGCAGCGTGCCAAAGGGCGCGAGCGGGGTCCACAGGGTCAACTGCGCGCGGGGCATGCGGGGTCAAGGCAGCCAAGCGCATAGGGGATGCGCGGCCAGCCAAGCGCACGGAGGCACGGGGGCCAAGCGCGCAGGGGGCACTCGGTCAAGTGCGCAGGGGGCACGGGGGCCAAGTGCGCACGGGGCGCGCGGCCAAGTGCGCAGGGGGCACGGGGGCCAAGTGCGGAGGGGGCGCGCGACCAAGCGCGTAGGGGGCGCGCGGCCAAGTACGCAGGGGGCGCGCGGCCAAGTACGCAGGGGGGGGCGCGGCCAAGTCCGCAGGAGGGGCGCGGCCAAGTGCGCAGGGGGCACGGTGGCCGAGCGCGCAGGGGGCGCGGGGGCGGCAGCAAGGCAGCCAGCGCGCGGGCCAACAGCGCGCTAAAGAGCGCGCGCGGGAGAGACAGCCCGGTGCTAAACAGCGCAGCGGGGGAGGGGGGTCTTCTTCTTCCTCAAGCTGAGAGAAAGAACTCTAATGGCCTCTAAACTTTGGAACATCACAACTTGGTCCATAAAACACGAAATCTGGATTTTCAAGAGTCTAACTTGTGTAAAATTCAATTCTCTACAACATAGAAGCATTCAATCAAGCAAAAATTCCAAGTTTGGTAGATCAAATCCAAGAAATTCCGAAAATAGTAGAAACTTAGATCTAGGAGAATCCAAGCTCCAAATCCAAAAATATCAAGTTCTAATGTTGTTCCAAATCATCTAATTAAGCTAATAGACAAATAAAATTTGGTCTTCATGTGGTGGCAAGATGCACTTGCCTATAGGTGGGGTGTTGTGTGGAAGAAGGAAGAAGAAGAAGGAGTTAGAAATTAATGGAGGAAGTAATGAGGAGAGAGAATGGTTGGTAGAGATTTAATGAAGGTGGTTGTGGTGGAATGAGGGTGGAGTATAGGTTAAAGTGTTCCATTGGGTTTAAAATCAAACCAACCCAACTAAAACCGAGCCGAGCCGAAACCCAAAATACGAGAAAACCCAAAATTCTGTAAGTCGAGAAAAATAAAAATACATGCCAAAATCCAATTACGAGTATAAATACAAAATACGGGAAATGAGGGCGACAACTCTACCCACCTTAAAAGAATTATGTCCTCGAAATTTAATCAAGGAGCTAGAGACTGCCACGACAAGCTACACTAAGCACCAACAACTACACTAAGCAGTTCAATCATACAATCATACATACAAGCAAGGGATGGAAAGCATAAGGCATAAGGAAGACATTATACCTTACGAGTGAAACAAGTCGGGATATCGCGATCGGATGTCGTCCTCACGCTCCCACGTTGACTCACTTAGAGAGTGATGACCCCAAGCAACACGGACTAAGCTAATAGTCTTGTTCTTGAGTATCTTCTCCCTCCGGTCCAATATAGACACGGGCCTCTCCTCATACGAAAGGTTGGTACCAACAACCAATTCCGAATGGTCTAGGATATGGATCGGATCCGGGATATACTATCGTAATTGGGACACATGGAATACATCATGCACCTCACTTAGTGACGACGGAAGAGCAAGACGATAGGATACATCTCCTACTCGCTCCAGGATATCGAACGACCCTATATACCTAGGACTAAGCTATCCCCGTACGTCAAAGCGAATGACGCCGTGGTTAGGCGAGATCCTAAGGAATACATGGTCGCCGATAGCAAACTCTAAGGGACGCCGATGGGCATCGGCCCAATGTCGCTGGCGATCTTGGGCAACTCAAAGATGATCCCTGACTTTTCTGACTACTTCAACTGTCTGGGCAATCATTTCTGGACCGAGCATCTGCCTCTCTCCGACATCGTTCCATGCTAACGGGAATCTGCACTTCCTACCATACAGTGCCTCGAATGGTGCCATCTGGATGCTGGCCTGGAAACTGTTATTGTACGAAAACTCCACCAGGTGCAGGTGATCTTCCTACGAACCACCGAAGTCAAGTGTACAAGATCTCAACATGTCTTCAAGAGTTTGGATTGTATGCTCTGACTGACCATCTGTCTGCGGATGATAAGCTGAGCTAAACTGAAGGTGAGTTCCCAAACTCTCTTGCAGGCTGCGCCAAAAGTGTGATGTAAATCTTGAATCCCTGTCCGAGGTGATACTGATAGGCATCCCGTGAAGCTTGACAATCTGCCTGAGGTACATCTCTGCTAGCTGAGCCGTAGACTGCCCAACTCTGAATGGGAGAAAATGAGCCACCTTCGTGAGCCTGTCAACTATAACCCAAATAGCATCTCTACCAGCCGAGGATCTAAGCAATCCAGTCACAAAATCTATGGTCATATGCTCCCATTTCCATTCTGGAATCGGCAAGGGCTGAAGAAGTCCAGCGGGTCTCTGATGTTCAGCTTTAACCTGCTGGCAAACCAAACACCGAGAGACAAACCGGGCTATCTCCCTCTTCATGCCATTCCACCAGAAATGCTGACGAATATCATGGTACATCTTCGTGCCACCGGGATGAATAGAATACTGTGAATTGTGAGCTTCTGCCATGACTTCCTGTCTGATATCTCCACTGGGTACACAAAGACGAGTACCGTGCCGAAGTATACCATCTTCATGAATACACAACTCTGGCATTCTTCCTGCCTCACATTCTGCTCTGAGTCGCTGAAGCTTAGAATCTGTAGACTGCACCATCCGGATCCTCTCAACTATGCTGGACTGAACCTGTAGACTGGCCATCAACGCCACGTTGGTAGGAAGAACCACTTCAAAACCCATCTTCTGGAGATCTGCCAATAATGCTGGTTGAGCCGTTAGGAAATAAATTTCGGCTCTCCGGCTCAAAGCATCTGCTACAACGTTGGCCTTCCCTGGGTGATACTGCAAGTCCATATCGTAGTCCACCAGTAGCTCGAACCATCTCCTCTATCGCATATTAAGGTCCTTCTGGATGAAAACATACTTCAGGCTCTTGTGATCAGTAAATATCTCCACTCTATCTCCGTACAAGTAGTGCCGCCAAAGCTTAAGTGCAAACACTACTGCTGCCAGTTCCAAGTCGTGGGTCGGGTAATTCTTCACATGATCACGAAGTTGACGTGATGCATAAGATATTACCTTCTCATGCTGCATCAAGACATACCCCAATCTTCTGCCTGAAGCATCGCAATAAACTGTGAATCCTCCTGTCCCATCTGGAAGTGTGAGAATGGGAGCCGTTATCAAACCTCGCTTCAACTTCTTAAATGATTCTTGGCACTCTGCTGTTCATACGAACGGCACATCCTTGCGGGTCAACTGGGACATCGGCGCCGAAATCCTTGCAAAATCTGATACGAATCGCCGATAGTAGCCGGCCAATCCAAGGAAGCTGCGAACCTCTGCCGCTAAACTAGGTACTGGCCATGTCTCGATAGCACAATCTTCTGGGGATCCACTTCTACTCCTCCTCGAGTAATGATGTGACCCAGGTACGAAATACGATCGAGCCAGAACTCGCATTTACTAAACTTGGCGTACAACTGATGCTCTCTAAGCGTCTGAAGGACGATTCTGAAATGCTGCTCATGCTTCGCTTCGCTCTTGCTGTAGACCAGGATATCATCTAGGAGCATGATCACGAACTGATCCAAGTAAGGCATGAAAATGTGATTCATGAGGTCCATGAATACAGCCGACGCATTGGTCGCTCCAAAGGACATAACAAGGAACTCCCAATGCCCATACCTCGATCTAAATGCTGTCTTCGGGATGTCCTGCTCTCTGACTCTGATCTGGTGGTATCCTGATCGCAAGTCTATCTTCGAGAACACTGAAGCCCCTCTGAGTTGATCAAACAAGTCATCGATCCTCGGGAGAGGGTATCTGTTCTTGATTGTCACTGAGTTCAAGGTACGATAATCTACACATAACCTGGACGTACCATCCTTCTTTTTCATAAGAAGCATCAGGGTTCCCCAAGGCGATCCACTTGCACGAATGAATCCCTTGGTCCTCAGTTCTTCAATCATATAATTAGGCTTGTGATAACCCTAGTTAGTTAAAGTAGTAAGCCGTAATAATTGCTTGGCCGCTTGTGAATGGATGTTGCCTAGCCCTGTCTAAGTCTTGTCTAGTCCCAGTACCTGGTTCCTCCCGAACATGTTTGTTTTACTTGTCTTAACAATAAATGGATAGAGACAAGTGCTATTCAGACGAAAGGTTACAACCCCGGTCCTTGTTTGGTTTACGGGTTATAATCTGGCTCCCGGAATGGTTCCATGTCCCTAGTTGTTTATTATCCTGCTGTACTTTTATTACTTGTACTTTTCTTCCATTTTTTTATGATTCCGATATGCTGACTTTTGTCCTTATTTCGTGGCCACTTTGTAGCACTTGCTCTTTCTGGGGTTTGACCCAGCTGGTTTTGTGTGGCCAAATTTCGGAGCAGCACTCGAGGATCTACCGAACCTCCAGCCCGATGGTGGCGACTAGAAGGAACTCGGGCTACGAGTGGGTTTTCCATTTTGTCTCACCCACTACATTATAAATTTATTCTTTTGAGGCGTTTAGCCGACGAGCACCTGTTAGCTCGATGCATCTTTACTTACTGTCTGCCTACGGGCTGTAACATGATTAACAAATCCTAGGGTTGATCATGTATGACTTAACTCTTGCTAGTCCTCGCATTTTGTATGACTAGCTTCATGATCAACTGAATATGTAATATTTGGGACGTCTTTTATTGTATATTTGGTGATCTAACATCTTGTAATTATATTACTTGTTTGAGATTGAGACAATAGGCTGGACCTTAAGAGACCGTTGGCTTGTAGTAAACCCTAATATCTAGACAGTCGTGACCATATAGCGAGGTGGATTTCATTTCAATATACGTAGTTGGCTATGTACGCCCCCGCTCTCTAGTATTCTGGTTCTGGGGCATCACACATGGACTGCCCAGGAACTGGGCAGTCCACATACAAACAGGAAGTTCTAAGATACAAAATACTCATAGATACTAAATACGATAGAAAACTCGCTGGAGACGACTAGATGCAAAATACTCATAGGTACTCAAAATGTCAACTATACATCTGTCTATGCAAAATACTCATAGATAAAAATTTTACATAGATACTCAAAATGTCAACTATACATCTGTCTATGCAAAATGCTACGCTTTGCCAACTATAGATGAGTCTATGCAAAATGTTACGCTTCGTCAACTATACATCAGTCTACTAATATATCATAATGTCCCTCTGGCCTTGGTATAGGTTCCACTGAGTTCGTGATTTCTTGTAAACATTTATTGCATTTGTGTAGGGTGTTACCCAAGCGAGGGATTCTTCCAGTGCATGTTTCCACCAAACTGACACAGGGGGAGGAATATGAGAGTGCCCAATCAACCGCGGGATAACAAAGTGATTTCCGATGAGTCCAATTGTATTTAGATTGGATATACTGTAGTCCTTCGGAGGAGCACACATTGGAAAAAAACGTGTTGTTGTTGTGCTCGAAAAGATCGATAATTGGGATCTTGTACTTGTTAGCAAATAGATATGCAACAGAAGGTATGTCCATGTAATATTCTGGTCCAGTAGTCTGGGTGTCGCATGGAATGCTTGTCAATAGTTCTCCAACATCTTCTTGCCCAAGTATTTTGCTGTAGAATGGAAGACGAGACTCCAACTCAAAATATAGCTCAGCTCTAACTTGTCTCCATCCGTCTTTAGCGGGGTAGCCTAGATGTCGCGCAAGCACATGATATCCACAATGTCCGTCTTTGGGCACATCATCAATAGACCAAATATATTCCCGCATGCCGGGCACAAAAGCACCAATGTACGCATCGAGTGTGTTTGCAGCACTCGTATTCTGTTTCTTTCTACGAGTAGGGAGCTTGTTCTTCCTCTTTGGAACGGCTAGCATTTCCACGCTTCTTTTAACATGCTCGAAGAGAGAGGCTTCTCGCTTAGTAGATTCGAGCTTCTTCTTTTGTGTTCTTGTTAGTCTTGTTGGCGGTCTACCTTTCGGAGCAATGATAGCAGATGGCTCCTGTAGACGACTACTTGCCGGATTGGCAAGTTCTTGGATCGCAAGCTCAATGGACTTTCTCTCAGGTCCTAGTGCGGCACACCATCTAGCATGAAAAAGTTTCATCTGTGGCATGGAAAAGAAATCATCTAGACTGTCCACCGTATGCATGATCGACAGCTGTCTCCAACGCTGATCAACGACCGCTACTGGAATAGTCTACATTGACGTCGATATTCGTTGATCTCGTGTGCACAAGGGAGCCCGAGAGAATGTCGATGTGTACAACCACATACTTCGATATCTAAACCGACAGAATTCGCACGACCAATCTCATGAAGTAGTAATGTCAATGCGTCGTGGGACACCACATGGATTAAATCGGACAAGAGATGTTCTTTCTTATATTGGTGCTTTACAATATTCAGGCTCATCTCAAATGAAGCCTTTATCTCATTCACGACCAAATTGGTCATTAGATTGATTGCTTGCCAAACGGACACAAAACCACCGGTCGATGAGCGCAGATATTTTTTTAGTCTTGAATGTGAGCCTTCGGCACGGTTGGTAGTGGTCGTGCCGTAGTGTTTCACCATATTCGTCCATGCCAAGACAAATTTTTCCTTATGTTCATCAAGCCACGTGTCTTTGATATAAGATATACACGCCGGGTTGCTCTTGTCCCATTGCTCTTTGAACATGTACCATGCTGCGTCAAAAGTTTTCTCAGTATTTGCTCGCCATACAAGGGTCCAACCATTGTAGAAATCTTGGAAGCGGTCCATGTCGACTTTGCCGTCTACTTTCTCGAACTTCAGCTTGCATTGTGCTTGAATATTTCTGTTTATATGCCAAGTACATAGTAATCTACGAGCATGAGAAAATACTGTGTCAATAGCATTCATCAATGCGTATTCCCGATCGGTGACAAAATAGACTGTTCTTTATGTCCACTGTAAAGTGTCTTCAGCTTTTCCAAAGCCCATGTATAGTCCTCTAATGTTTCGTTCTTCAAAAAACAAAAGGCAACTGAAAATGTCCTTCCGGTTGAAGTGAACCCAACAATGTGAAGAAGAGGCATCTTGAATTTATTAGTCTTGTACGTGCAATCAACAACCAAAACATCGGCGAAGGACCGTGCCAATTGTGTGCAATTCGGATGGGACCAAAACAGAGAAATGACTTCATTGCTCACCGGAAGTCTTCTATGGTATTCCACATAATAATTTTCAACGAGTAACTTCATCACTTGTTGTATCGCCATTCTTCCTTTTAGAGTACTCGTTCTAGACCTCGCTAGTGCATTATAAATTGTCCTCATAGTGGACTTGTTCCTATCATTCTTCTGAAGCAGCGCAGAATAAATTTCTTTGGGACCAACTCCGGAAGCTGACAATTCTGTAACTAACTTTTTCTCATCATCTTTCAATCTTCTGGCGTAGGCATGACCAGTTAGCGTCTCCGGAAGAGTATGATTGTGCATCCCATTACGTACCACAACTCTCCACTTATCGCCAGTCTTGCACCCCAACACTAACTTGAATGGACAACCACATTTCCTTGAGCCTGACTCTTTGTTCCCAGATATTATTGGGAGAAGTTCACTTTTTTTACGATGAACCCTAAACGTCCCACCTCTTTCACAGCCAATCTCTGCAGTTTGACGCTTCGGCCGACACCGTAGCGACCTTGAAATTACAAGGCTTGTGTTGGTTTGCCTTCCAACTTCTCTGCACCATTCTAATGCTTCAGCGTAAGTTTCAAAGACAATATCTGTCGAAAATTTATTGCTCAAATCTGTGCACATAGGAGATGGGGTGCCCTACAATAAATTTACAATTTTTTAAAAACCTAGATCAACGACAAAACCAAATACAATATCCAATTCAGGCTGTTAATCTAGACTGCCACAAAATCTGGCAGTCCTGAGTACTTCATGGACTGCCAGAAAGTGTGGCAGTCCAGTTGAAACAACTATCAACTTCAGGACTGCCACACTTCTGTGCAGTCCTTGAAGTATCTAGGACTGCCAGAAAGTTAGGCAGTCCTTAAGTTCATACGCATTTTACTCGACTGCCATACTTTCTAGCAGTCCTAAGTACTTTGTGGACTGCCATGAGATGTGGCAGCCCAGTTGAAGAGTATATGAATTTGTAGACTGCCTTACTATAGGGCAGTCCATCAAGTACTTTGGACTGCCTGAGTGTGTTGCAGTCCTATTGTCGACTACGAAAAAATGAAAGTACGTCGGGGACGAACCACGGGTTCTTCGAAGAGAATGTTGTGTTCTTCGGAAGGACCGGACTGATCGATTGCTACATTTGATGTCCCAATTTTATCCATATTTTCTACATTATGATAAAACATTCAAAAATTAGGAATGAACCGATTATTTAACAAACTTTGCAATATAGTAGTCGAAAACATACCGACTACTACGAATATTCGTTGATAATTACTCTAGGGTTACAAAACAAGAAGATTTTCTTAGGTGTAGAGTGGGGGGACAAGAGGAATCTCCAACTAGGGTTTGGACAAAAATTAGAGAGGAAGAAGAAAGGGGAAAAAAAACATAACAAGTGACTTTTATACCACCAATTGGGATAGCCCTAATAAATTTTTTCAATGGCAAACTTGTAAATAATACAAAGTTATAAATGGGCTAGCCCTGATAAAAATGTGAAGTGCCTTTATAATAAACCCTTTTTAAATGGTGGTTGTTTCTTGTACTTATGTTAAAGATATAATAGAAAATTGAAGGGGGAAAAAAATTCACTATCTCCAACTCTCACTATTCTTATAAATAAAAGGAGTAATATGTGCCTATCCCTGTTCTAATACTCATTATGGAGAAACTCGTTGCCAATTAGATTTCTGGGATGGTTTGTCTCTGGCTGTAGCTATTCTTGTAACCATTAGGGCTGGCCGAATGAGCCACCAAATGAATATGATTGATATGAAGCAAAGATCACTGATTTAGCGATTGATGTTGTTAAGGAAAAAAATTATTGACCAACCGGGTAGATGAGACAAATACCTCATACCTCAACCACTAGGCTAGAGATGATTGACTATATATAATGAGGTGCTATTAAGTGGAACGGAAATCAATATAATGTATTAAGTTGCTAAAGTGATGATAATTCATGGTATATAAGTGTTTACAAGAATAATTCAGAATATTTAAGTGCAAAAATTAGCAAAGTTTAATGTATATTTAAGTGCAATTTAGTTTAAAAAAATTAATCATTCCAAAAACTTGAACTTTTGATATTGTCTCTAAATTTTTGTGGAATATATGGAATAACATAAGAGGACAATAACATTGACAAATGAATCACCTAAGTGTTAGTCATATGGAGACACATAGCAACATATACAATGTTATATATTGTATGACATTGTAGAAACGTTAAAACTTTCATACCTAAAGTATATTATATCCAATGTCTTAGATGAACTTGGTGTAGTATATCAATGTTTATTTGCCAAAAGGACAATAATGTGATGAGTAATCGAACATGACTATGTTCCATTATGTCACCCCAAATATCTAATCCAAAAATGTTACGAAAACAAGGTAAAATACACTGACATAGGACGTCATAAGGAAGTAGCTCTCCAAATATCTAATCCAAAAAGTCTTAATATATTTAATGACATATCACTCCATTTGGCAGACTTAGTTGTGGGATTAAAAAAATTAGACATATATTTGTAAAGATTTTTTTTTCCCTTTGACAAGATTAAAAAATTACCTACCAAAAGCCTTATATAACCAAAATACAAATGTTAAGGACAATAATTACTAGGAGGCAATACATTTTTGATAGTTCTGCGACTACCAAAATTCTTGCAGTTATATACATATTCAGGATTGCTGAAAAAAATAAGATTGTCAAATTTTTGATAGTCATGTATATATTTCGGATGTCAAATTTCGGTAGTTCATATAAATAAAGACTGCCAAAATATTGGCAGTCCTATAGTAGCAATGATTATATTAAAAAATTGCAGTCCTAAATATACACAGGACTGCAAAAAAATGCGTTATTTTTTAATAATTTTTATAGTGTCCTTAAAATTTGTCAATCAAAATTGGATGACCTTTACATCAAATAAGATACTCAGAACTATGATTTATTTTGTTTGTATACACGATACACAATATCGAAATGTGTGTCGTGTCTTTTATTCGCTAAAACAATTCGAGTTACAATGCGATCTATATACAAAATAATGTTAAACATTTCACATAATATTACCTTAGAGTATATATTGCTGGTGAATTTTTATTGTAGTTTTTAGAAGATATAGGTATTGAAAATACAATAGAAGTAACATTAGATAGTTTCTTCGAGGCGTGTTTGAATCGGACTTCTCCTACGATCTCCATCGCTCACAATCGTGAAGGTCATACGAGAGGAGCCTCCTTAATCTCCACACTCTATACGGATACGAATTCAAAGTGTCAAAAGAAATATTCGTTCGGATATCGAATCGGATTCGAATATTACAAAAGAATTTCGGATACGGATACGGATATTATCATGTTCGTACCGATAAGTATCCGTTGACATCCATATAGGAAGGAGAATATGAGGAGTGGAGAATGAGTAGTAACTTATAGGCTATGATTATGATTTCTCCACATGGGAAACTCCCTTTATATATAGGTCTTATAATTTCTAAATTTGACAAATCTAGACAAGTTGGACACACCCAAGCCAACTAAAATACGCCCCTTTGACTGGATTGGATTGAATCCAGCTTCACATGTCAATGGAAACTAATTCACCTTTTAAAAAAACAAAAAAAATTATTGTAGCGATAATATATTTGTATAAATTAGGCAACACAAAATAAGTATGAAAAAAATTAGGAAAGACGAAACGTTCCGCCAACTCAGTTGGCGGAAAAATAGATTAACATTAAAATATGGCATAGAGGATTTCCGCCAACTTAGTTGACAGAAAATGGACGGGCTTAGCAGAAATTGGGTGGGCCGGATTTGGTTTAGGGGTTTATGTGAATTGGTTGGTTTGGTTTAGAAGAGTGTTTAATGCATGAACCAATGAGCCAATTCCTTGATTTAATGCATGAACCAACCCCTTGATTTAATGCATTCATTTCCATGCAACTCTCTATTCATTTCCAGCCTCCAACTCCATTAATTTAATGCATGAACCAATGAACATGTCTCTTGATTTAATGCATGAACTAACCCATGCACATTAATGAACCAAACAAGCCAACCGAGGACCAACCCCAACCGACCTGCCAGAATCCTGCCAACTCAGTTGGCGAAAAAGTGCACATGCACGGAATTCCGCCAGCTCGGTTGGCAAAAATTTGGTTGGTCATTTCTCCGCCAACTCAGTTGGCGGAACGTTTTGTCTTCTCTAATTTTTTTCATACGTTTTGTCTAATTTATACAAATATATTTTCCGTCACAACAAATTTTTTGTTAAAAAAGTCACCTATTAAATGTCTCAAGACTTGTTTGTTTACATCTACCACTAAAGTCAGTTAGGGGGTCCTTATCTTATTCAAATATTATATGATGCTCTCTCTCCCTTTGTTCCCTTAAAGGGCCAAACCTCCTCCATCCATTGACTCCAGCCCTATCTCATGATCAAAGGCCAATCTCATAATTCTTTATGTTCACAAAGCCAGATTGATTAAAACTAGCACAAGAATGGAGAAAGAGAGGCATATATATATATACACACATAAGTCTCTCATTCTTTCTATTATATATATATCCTCTCTTCCTCTCGACCCTGCCAAGACAGTGCTTCTGTGTGTCCATATAGGTTAAGGTATGCTTCTGTTGTCCATTTTGGTTTAGCTACTAAGTTCTTAGGATATGACAGTTTCTGAGCATGTGCAAGTAGTGCAATCGGATATGGTTCAAAAAATCGAAAGGTCCCAAAAATTATAAGCTATGTATATATTACTAACGTGAAATCTCTATTTTTGAATTTAGGTTTCTCTATGTTTTAAAAACTACAGCAACATGGTCCTTAATTAGAACGCGAGAAAATGTCCTTTTTCAAGAGTAATTAAAAAATATATTATTTTTTAGTATTTGTATATGAACCTTAGAGGTCATAAACCATATCAGAAACGGCTCAGTAAGTTCCGCATGCATTTGTGCTATCATTTTGTAGACCAACATACTCTTGTGACGTTTGGTCTAAGCCAGTGAGTGTTCCCTACTTTGTTTGTACTCTAGCTAAGTTGGTAATTAAGTTAGTTACCATGCAAATTTTGAACAACCAAACATGAAAATAATTAACTCAATCAACAAAAGATAATTTGTAGGAATTGTAAAACTCTCTTCTCAATATGAGAGAACAGGAGAGGTGAATATGATCATATACAATAATTTTACAGTGTAATTGAAGCAATATTAGAAAGACCTAGACAATCATGATCCTTGAATAGTAGTGCTCTTGGTTGGTTCTTCACCATTGTCCTTTCCTATTTAGCCTTTATTTGAATCATTGCAATCATATCCATGGGTTTATTATTATTATTTTAAGTTCTCCATTTGATGGATCTTTCATATCCAGCAATTGTATGCATCTTTCCAAGTACATATAACATATCACTATTTGAAGGAAATAATAATCACTTGTTCTCATTGCTAGGGTTTGTTACAATATATATAGTGTCTACATGTGGGCTTATGGGTTATGGGCCATATTTACATTACAAATATAATCTAACAATCTAACACCCCCCTCAAGTTGGAGCATACAAGTCACAAATGCCCAACTTGGGAAGGAAAAAATCAAACACATGCTTTCCAAGGGGCTTAGTGAAGATGTCAGCCAGTTGAGTAGAAGTAGGAACATGCGAGGATATTACGGTGCCATCTCTAATTGCATCGCGAACAAAATGCAAATCCACCTCAATCTGCTTACTGCGCTCATGAAATACCGAGTTCTGAGCCAGGTGCTATGCAATCAACTAAATAAGCACGAGAACCTGTCGCATGAAGAGTAGCCCCAGTATCGAATATCCAAGTGACAGAAGTATTCTTATCCATCAGGCGATCAGAGTTTGAAGTACCAGGGTTGAAAGGATTGTCGTTACCCAACAAGCTCATCAGTTTCTGCCATTGTTCACCTGAGAGTGGTGAAGGATACCCTCCATGCATCATATCCGCCGAACTCCCAGCAAGACCAGCAGGGACACCATGACCAGCAGCGGCGACATGATGAACAACCCCTGCGCCACCAGCACCACGTCCCCCATCACGTCTCTGCTGTGGTGCCGGGCCTCTGCCACCACCAGCACCACGTCCGCCCTCACGCCGAGGACGAGTCTCCCACCACTCTGGATAGCCAATCTTGGCAAAGCAAGTTGCAACATCATGACCTGTTTTCTTGCAATGAGTACAGATCATACCTGATTTGTCCCTGGAATATGAGGTTCTACTATTAAAATTAGTATAAATACGAGGTGAAGTCTTGATAGCCAGCGCCATCACCTCTTCAGTAGCGGATTGGACCTGAGATTTTCGCATATCCTCCTCCTCACGGACTGTCTGGTATGCCGGATCTAAACTTGGCTGAGGATCCTGAGCCAGAATATTAGATCGGGTATGACCATACAACTCAGCATTCAACCCATACATAAAGTCCTGAAAGTGGTCTTCATCCCTCATAGCCTGTAGCTTTGCAGCAAGTTCACCACAGGTACAAGTAGGTAATGGGAAATAAGCAGCTTGTTCATCCCACAGAGACTGCAAATTGCCAAAGTAGGTTTCCACAGACATCGACGCCGTTTGTTTGCACTCGGCCAAAACCACCTTAATTTGTTGCTTCTGAGTGCCATTGCCAACAATAAACCTTTTCTCCAACAAGTTCCACAATGGATAAACCTCCTCAAAGTACGGCAAAGATTTCTTCAGAGGCGGACCAATGGTATTAAGAACCCATTGAACCAATAATGCTTGCACACATCTCCAATCAAGCAATTTACTAGCATCATTAACAGGTTTGATTTCAGTACCTTCCAGAAATGTGATCTTTCGCCTAGAGATCAGGGAGAGACGTATCGACCGAGACCACTCAGCATAGTTCGGTCCATGGAAAACAATAGGAGTAATGATATTTCCTGATTGATTAGCAGAACTCAGAAAATATGGATCCTTCGGATTAGGATAATTGGGGTTGTGGGCAGCACCACCCCCAGTCGCGATGGAGTAGCTGGATGCAGCATCATCAGCCATCGCCAAAGACGGGTGTACAAAATAAAGTACAACGCCGACGAATCGGTCGAACGAGCGGCGAATCGGCCGCTATCGGGGCGCCGGAACTGGCGCATAGGGGTCTGGGTTGGTGGCGAGGTCAGGCGCGGTCAGTCGCGGGATCGTCGCGGGATCGGCCGCGTACAGTCAAGCCGTAAGGCTGGCGCGTACGGCGGTGGATCGGCGAATCGGTGGATCGGCGCGGGATCGGGCCGGACGGATCGGCCGCGTACGGTCAGGCCGTAAGGCTGGCGCGTACAGCGGCGGATCGGGCGACGTCGGTCGGCGCGCGGAAGGGCGCGGGAGGGCGCGCGATCGGCGCTGGAAAGCGGCGCGGGAGGGCGCGAAGTCGGCGCGCGTCGGCGCGTGGTCGGCGTGGGAGGGCGCGCAGTCGGCGCCTTGGGATCTGGTCGTCGAATTAGTCGGCTCGGACGGCAGGCGCGATCGGCCCTCGGCTGTCGCGGGCGGTCTGCGCTCGGCTGGCGCGGTCGGTCGGCGCTCAGCGCGGGCGCGGTTGGTCGGCGCTCGGCGTGGGCGCGCGGATGACGTGGTTGGCGCGGGAGCGGGCGTCGGCCGCGGTCGGCACGGGAGCGAGCTAGGATTTTTTTCGGGAGATGGCGGCTAGGGTTTTTCGGGAGGCTCTGATACCATGAAGGAAATAATAATCACTTGTTCTCATTGCTAGGGTTTGTTACAATATATATAGTGTCTACATGTGGGCTTATGGGTTATGGGTCATATTTACATTACAAATATAATCTAACAATCTAACACTATTACATTATTTCTTATGCATCCAAACTTATCCAATTTCTTTGTTCTTATATTTTTTTCTTAATAGCTGTGTAGAGTTTTGGAACATATGTGTGGGCTACAAAAAGATCTAGAGACATAATCTTCACCTTGTGCTTTTAACTCATGATTTTTTTTTTTTTTTGCAGCAATTGAGAGGAGCTAGCTAGCTAGTTAGGAATGACTCAGATGCTAGCACCAACCATGCAATGTCAGATGGGGATGTCTAGAAGCCCCATACAAGCCAGGAACACCATTACCACCAAGATGTGGAGCTCACTCTTGTTGAACATTCAAGGGCCCAAGGCCAAGAGGAGTACCTCTGGATTCAAGGTTTTCGCTCTCAAGTCCTCGGACAACATCGGTACCGTGTCTAGGTTGGAGGGATTGCTTAACTTGGACATTACCCCATTCACGGACAAGATCATTGCAGAGTACATATGGTATGGATGCTGATATCCCTTACCTTTTTTCTCTTAGCAGCTACAGTACTACTCGAATATAATTATTCGAACATTGTGGATATCGCATAATCATTATAGTAAGTTACAAATTGAGTGTGTGAATGAAACATCGGGTATCGATAACACATAATAAAGATATGTTGTGTAGACTGAAGTTACTTGTAGTAATCTGTGTTGAATGTGAATGATACATGAAGACATGTAACTTTTGACAGGGTTGGAGGAACAGGCATTGACGTTCGCAGCAAATCACGGGTATGTTAGTTCAACGATGTATCTAACTGGTTATGTCCTATAAATTGTTGAAAGGGCAGCATGTTTTACGTAACGCTATGTTTCAGACTATATCTAAGCCTGTGGAGCACCCGTCAGAGCTACCCAAGTGGAATTACGATGGATCGAGCACTGGGCAAGCTCCTGGAGAAGATAGTGAAGTCATTCTATAGTAGGAATTTGTGCCCTTAGATTTCCACCAGTTAATTCTATAAAAAGTAGGGTGAATTGATATATCAGTCATACTAAAGCTATACAATTGCTTGTTTCTGCAGCCCTCAAGCTATATTTAAGGACCCTTTTCGAGGAGGGAACAATATTTTGGTGAGTAAATTGATTTTTCATGTTCAATTCCATGACCCTGTGTTTGATGTTGATATTCACAAATTGCTCTAGTAAATTGTCAAGGTTGATGTGTAGTTATGTATAGCTGACATTATGGTACATGAAAGGTGATTTGCGATTCGTACACGCCAAGTGGAGAGCCAATTCCTACCAACAAGCGTCATAGGGCTGCTCAGATCTTCAGCGACGCAAAGGTTGTCAATGAAGTCCCTTGGTAAGTTGCCTCAGTATATCAGATGCATAGTGCCATAGTAGTTATCTATACTAGTCACCTTCCCGTGGGTTGCACGTAACAAAAAGAAAAGAAAAATGTCTGTGATATTAAAATAGTTTACATATGATTTGAATATATTTTAATTAGGATTTGTTATACATATGTTTTTAGAAATTTTGATATGTGTTTACTTAGATAATACCACGTAGTTAGTTTAAATATAATTTGAATACTGAATATATTTTAGGATTTGTTATGGATGTTTATATGAGTTTGGATAATAATGTTCATGTAGTTAGAAGGATTTTAGATTTTTTTAAAAAAAAAATTTCTTAACTACGTGAGCAGATACATACGCAGTAGTTAGAAGAATTTTTGAATTTTTTTTAATTAATTAAGGATACACACGAATTAGACGACTCATTTTGAGCCGTTTTGAAGCCGCTTTATAGTAGTACAGATTGTTGAGTAGTCTACTACGACCATATAAGCCGAAAGCGTTATCGTTTTTGTAACAGGTTTGGAATAGAACAGGAGTACACTCTACTCCAAACTGATGTGAAGTGGCCCCTCGGATGGCCTGTTGGAGGATACCCTGGTCCCCAGGTAATATTTTGAATTTACTCGACAGAAAAATGTAATAAATATATTACAGATTATACATATGTTCATGAAAATATATAGTTTCAAGTTTTGTGGGGAGTTTATGATATGAAATTACTATAGACCAAGATGGATGACCAGATAAAAGATGTAATTAATTAGTAGTAATTAAGCAACAAAACTACCATCTTAAACTAATCATTAACTGGAGATGTATCTGGTAGTAGCACATATATATATATATATATATATATATATATATATATATATATATATATATATATATATATATATATATATATGTTTGTGCTTTCTTTACATGGAGAGAGCTTGCTCTCAACATGCCTTGTGAATTTTAGTCCCACATCGGAAATGCACCATGAGTTATCTCAACATATATACTTGGGTGTATTGTTAAGAGATGCACATGGGGTGGTGACCCTAAGGAGGGAACCATGTGGGTGGTTTTACAAGGAGGTAAGTATAAGGCTCCAAGGATTAAGCATTAATGCTTTTGTCATTCTCTTGGATTAAATTCCACTTGGAGTGGGGCTTAGCGACTCGGACTCGGACTCGGACTCGGACTCGGGCTCGGGCTCGGGCTCGGGCTCATGAGGCGTAATGTGGCGTTTTGTTGGCGCCTGCTGCTGCTGCGGCTAGGGTTTCCACCCTCTCTCTATATATACTCTCTTCTTGCCTCCTTTGTGGGTACTACGAAAAATACAAGTCAGAAAAGAGAGAAAGAGAGGGAGTTGCTGCCGCCATTGCAAGTCCATCCGAGGAGTCAGAACAGAGGTGACATCGAGCGTTCCACAAGTTCTTCAAACTTGCTGGTTCCTGGAAGCAGATCGTGTGGGGCGAATCTTGCTTTGAGCAACGGTGTTTTGACACCCCAGCATTGTTCTTCTTCTCATCTCTCTAGATTATTGTAACTTGTTCTGTCCCAATTGCAACACGTTTGCAAGGAAGAACAAGAGATCTTCTCTTTGCTATTTTTTTCCTTCATATTGTAATTTGGCTATTTAGTTTTATTCGTAGATCTTGAGTTTGATCATCACAAAGTTTTGTGTGACATCTCAGATCTCGATTGCATTAGTTTTCATCTTTGATCAAGCCCCCGGGACTAACAATCTCAAAGCAATATCCGTATAGATGGAAAACATTAATGCTTCGCTCCTCCATCGGACTTCTGCAAGTTGGAAAAGTTCGATGGAGAGCACTATCAAGTCTGGAAGAGAAAGGTGTACCTAACTCTTCAACTGAAAGACGTTGATCATGTTCTGTTGGAGGAAGAACCCTCTGTTCCAGACACTGGATCTACTGCCGCCATCAACGCGGCTACCAAACTCCAGGCCAAGTGGAGAAGGGAAAATAGCATCTGCAGGCTTCTCATCCTGAATGCTATGGAGGACTCTCTGGCAGAATCCTACTCAAAGAAGGAACTTGCCAGAGACATATGGGAGTCTGTGGAAAATCTGTATGAAGAAGATAAGAACAGGAGCAAAATATTTGTGGTTGAAAAATATCACAAATTGTTCTTTGAGGACGAAAAGTCCATGCTGCCACAGGTGAAGGAATTTCTGAAGCTGCGTCAGAAACTGGAAGACGAAGAGATGCCCCTTCCCGACAAGTTTGTCGTCGGAGGGATCGTCTCTAAACTTCCTGCTGGATGGAGTACCTTCTATGCAAGGATGCACAGAAAGAAGCTAGACATTAGCTTGGGAGATCTACTTCAAGAGATCCATGTTGAGGACGAGATGCGTTCTCAATAGAAGGTGGACACTCTATCCAAACAGTTGGCTAAAGCCAATCTTGTGCAGACGAGAGATTCCAAGGGGAAGCATGCGGCTTCTCATCCCAAGAAGAAGGACTTCACTAATCTGAAAGTGAAGGGTCCTTCATTCAAGCAACAGAAGACTAAGTCCCACGTGACTTGTTACAATTGTGGCAAGAAAGGCCACTACAAGAGTGAATGCAGATCTAAGCCTAAACAATCAGAGAAAGGTGAGCCTAATAAGGTTTCATTGGTTTCCAACATTGTTGCTATGATCGGACAGGTCACAACTGTGGGGGTTGACTCTGACTGGTGGATAGACACTGGTGCGACTTGCCATGTCTGTTCTGACAAGGAATGGTTCGTCACGTACCAGCCGACATCTGAGAAAGTTGTCATGGCGAACCAGGCCCAAGCTGAAGTACTGGGGATTGGGACTGTGGAGCTGAAACTCACTTCTGGGAACACTCTGACGCTTCAAGGAGTGAAACATGTTCCTGCGATTGCCAAGAACCTAATCTCTGGGAGCCTGCTCTGCAACGCAGGCTTGAGGATGGACATCAACGCTGGTCAGATGGTTATGTCCAAGAAAGGAACATACTTCGGGAAGGCTTATCAAACCGAAGGAATGTTTAAACTTCAGCTTGTCAACCAGTTTAATGACATTAATGCAGTTGCATTTTCTGATTATTCTCTTGAGTTGTGGCATAAGAGACTAGGACATGTTCATAGTAAAAGAATCAACAAAATGTCTAGTCTAGGACTTATCTCCAAATGTGGGGGTAAGGTGGAGAAGTGTGAAGTGTGTGCTCAGACGAAGATCACAAGAAAACCCTTTCATCGGGTCAATCGAAGCACAGATCTTCTGGAGTTGGTGCACTCCGATATCTGTGACTTCAAACATTTCTCCACGAAGGCCGGGATGAAGTATTTCATAACCTTCATCGACGACTTCTCAAAATACGCGTTCGTCTACTTGCTCAAGTCCAAAGACGAAGCTTTCGAGAAGTTCAGAGAGTTCAGGGCCGAGGCTGAACGGCAGACTGGACAACAACTCAAGAGGCTGAGAAGTGATCGAGGTGGGGAGTACAGGTCTCATGAATTCGCATCGTTCTGCAAAGAACATGGAATCATATGCGAGACTACTGCTCCATATTCTCCTCAATCCAACGGAGTAGCAGAGAGGAAGAACCGGACATTAACAGAAATGATGAATTCCATGCTGCTCACTGCAGGTCTTCCAAAATGCTACTGGGGAGAAGCTGCATTAACGGCCACTTTCATTCTGAATAGAGTGCCATATGCAACTTCGGAAGTAACTCCTCATGAACTCTGGTTCAAAGTCAGACCAAACTTGAATGTCATTCGAGTGTGGGGGTGTCTGGCGTATGTGAAGCTTCCAGATCTGAAGATTCAGAAGCTGGGGACAAGGACTACGAAGGCGATCTTCTTGGGGTATGCCGAGAAGAGTGATGCTCGAAGATTTCTTGATATTGAATCAAATCATATCATTGAATCTCGCGATGCTGAATACTTTGAAGACAAGTTTGCTAAAGACAAAAACATTGTTCTTTCGGACATTCCGGAAAATGATGTAGGTGCAAATGAGACTGAAATCTTATACGAGCCAGTAGTCCAAGAAGAAGCTGTTGTTGATGAAACAACTCTTGTACCAGAACCCGCAGAGCCGTCAGCTAAGCGAGCGAGGAGACCGAAAGATTTCGGAGATGACTTTGTCACCTATCATGTGGAAGCAGATCCGCTTACCTATGATGAGGCGATGAAGACCAGAGATGCTATCTTCTGGAAGGAGGCAGTGAATGACGAGTTTGACTCTATCACCTTCAATAACACATGGGTGTTGGTAGATCTACCTGAAGGAGAAAAGCCTATTGGATGTAAATGGATCTTCAAGAAGAAGATGAAGGCAGATGGAACTATTGACAAGTTCAAGGCCAGGCTGGTCGCCAAGGGATTTTCTCAGAAACAGGGGATAGACTACTTCGACACGTACGCTCCAGTAGCTCGGATGACCACCATCAGGATGTTAATCGCTCTAGCAGCTATACATAAGTTGGTGATACATCAGATGGATGTAAAGACTGCATTCCTGAATGGGGAGCTGACCGAAGAGATTTACATGCAACAGCCAGATGGATTTGTCGTCAAAGGTCTTGAAGACAAAGTCTGCAAGTTGGTGAAATCATTGTATGGTTTGAAGCAAGCTCCCAAGATGTGGCATGAGAAGTTTGACAAAGTTATTAGGTCAAACGGCTACAGAGTCAGCGAGACAGACAAATGTGTTTACACAAAGTTCGCTGATGGAAGAGGAGTCATCGTTTGTCTGTACGTGGACGACATGCTAATCCTAGGTACGGATATAGGCTGTGTCACAGAGACAAAGAAGTTCCTCTCAACCAAGTTCAGTATGAAGGACTTGGGGGATGCAGATGTCATCTTGGGCATAAAGATCATCCGGACAGACACTGGAGTAGCGCTGTCACAATCTCACTACATTGAGAAGATGCTCACACGCTATGGGTATAAGGATCTTCCAGGGATCGATACGCCATACAGGTGTGATCAGAAGCTGAAGCCAAATTCAAGGAAAAGCGTCAGGCAGCTGGAGTATTCTAGCGTTATCGGAAGTTTGATGTACGCAACTACTGCCACAAGGCCTGACATAGCTTTCGCCGTGGGAATGCTGAGTCGGTTCACAAGCAACCCAGGGGTTGAGCACTGGAAAGCTGTGAAGCGAGTAATGAGATATCTCAAGAAGACTCAGACATATGCACTGCACTACAACGGGTATCCGACAGTAGTGGAAGGCTTCAGTGATGCTAGCTGGTGTTCAGAGGTGGAAAGCGAGAGATCCACAGGTGGATATGTCTTTTCCTTGGGTGGAGCTGCTATATCGTGGAAGTCGAAGAAGCAGACTATACTCTCTCGTTCCTCCATGGAATCTGAATTCTATGCACTTGAAACTGCAGCAGATGAAGCAGAATGGCTTCGGGAGCTCATGTATGATCTTCCAGTAGTTGGAGCTCAGATACCGGCGATACCGATATACTGTGACAACCAGGCGACTGCGGCGGTGGCATCAAATGACCTCTTCAACGGGAAGAAGAGGACTGTGCGCTTGAAGCACAGGACAGTACACGATCTTATCAAAAGATGTGTAATTGCAGTGGTTGATGTTCGGAGTCAGGAGAACCTGGCAGATCCGTTCACAAAGGGCCTCAAGCGCCAGTTGGTCGATGACACAGCTTGTAAAATGGGCTTGAAGGCATTCTGATAGTGTGTCTTTGTAATCCTACCATAAAGTTTTATGCTATTAGTTCAAAGAGAAATCTACTAGGCATCTAACTTTTGGTTCAAAGGAGGATCACTGACTGGGAAACTATCAGGTAACAGTGGGTACTTGTTCTCTGGAATATGGAAGGGATACGGACCCATAACCATTGTTGTCTACTATGTATTTTTCTGCGGAAAAACAAATCCTGTGGAAGGTTGGCTTAAACGCCTTAATGAGTTCTCAGGCAGAGTGAATGTCTGGTGTGCTTTACAGGAAGCACGGTAGAGCAGCACTACAAGGATTGAAACTCCATGCTACAGTGGGATGACTCCACCATGAGGTTCCCAGGTAGGGGTAATGCCTCGGCTTTGCAAGCCAAGTCATAGCGGCGTAGCACCGCAAATAGGCAGGTAGCCTAATGCTGTATGACGTAATTAAAGAGTTGTAGACAGCACTACAAAGGGGAGGATGGCCCCATGTTACAGTGGCACGACACCACGATGAGGTACCCAGGTAGGGGTAAAGCCTCGGTATTGCAAGCCATGTCGTTGCGGCGTAACACCGCAAGGAAGCCTTAGGCTTCATGCTGGGTAGTTTGGCACTACAAAGAGGCTTGTGACCTCATGCTACAGTAGTATGACACTACGATGAGGTTCCCAGGTAGGGGTAATGCCTCGGCTTCAGGCCATGCCATAGCGGCGTAGCACCGCAAGGAAGCGCAAGGCTTCATGCCATATCTCTTTAATAAAGAACTCACCTATAGTGTATGGAAAGAGATATCATGCCGTCTCTTGAGGGTAAACTTGTAGACACCCAAAATTATACACTGAAACCAGGCTGGCACAGGGCCTTTAATGTGCAGCCAGAAGCACACGTAACTACACTTTGTGAGTGGGAAGAATTACAATTGTGGTACAGAATTCAAGGCGTAGTCCATTCTTGTATCACATTGTTATTTAACCCATGCGGGAAGATTCAAGTCGTCAGCGACATCTATCCTAATGCAAAATAGACAGTTACTGTGGGGAACGCTCAACCCTGGACACATATATGTTGTGATATGTGGGAGATTGTTGGTGCTTTCTTTACATGGAGAGAGCTTGCTCTCAACATGCCTTGTGAATTTTAGTCCCACATCGAAAATGCACCATGAGTTATCTCAACATATATACTTGGGTGTATTGTTAAGAGATGCACATGGGGTGGTGACCCTAAGGAGGGAACCATGTGGGTGATTTTACAAGGAGGTAAGTATAAGGCTCCAAGGATTAAGCATTAATGCTTTTGTCATTCTCTTGGATTAAATTCCACTTGGAGCTAAGCCCCAACGGGGCTTAGCGACTCGGACTCGGACTCGGACTCGGACTCGGGCTCGGGCTCGGGCTCATGAGGCGTAATGTGGCGTTTTGTTGGCGCACTTTGCACTTAGCACGTCAGCAGTCATGCGGTCTTTATGCGGCTCATATGCGGCCATGCGGTCTTATGCGGCATGCGGCTCATATGCGGCCTCATGCGGCTCATGCGGCCATGCGGTTCATGCGGCCATGCGGCCCATGCGGTCCATGCGGCTCATGCGGTCCATGCGGCTCATGCGGTCCATGCGGTCCATGCGGCTCATGCGGTCCATGCGGCTCATGCGGCTCATGCGGTCCATGCGGCTCATGCGGCTTATGCGGCACATGCGGTCCATGCGGCCCAAGCGGTCCATGCGGCCAGGCTGCTGCTGCTGCTGCCGCATGGAGGGCTACGCTGACTGTGCAGATTTCAAATCGGTTATGGAAAGGGTGAATCAATGCAATTAATTCAGATCCTATCTTTGTGGGATTTGAATTAATTTCGTTACTATCTTTGTGGGATTTGAATTAATTCAGTTCCTATCTTTGTGGGATTAGAATTAATTCGTTGCTATCTTTTTGTGATTTGATTCAATCTTTCCATAATTGAAGAGGCGGCTAAGGTTTCCACCCTCTCTCTATATATACTCTCTTCTGGCCTCCTTTGTGGGTACTACGAAAAATACAAGTCAGAAAAGAGAGAAAGAGAGGGAGTTGCTGCCGCCATTGCAAGTCCATCCGAGGAGTCAGAACAGAGGTGACATCGAGCGTTCCACAAGTTCTTCAAACTTGCTGGTTCCTGGAAGCAGATCGTGTGGGGCGAATCTTGCTTTGAGCAACGGTGTTTTGACACCCCAGCATTGTTCTTCTTCTCATCTCTCTAGATTATTGTAACTTGTTCTGTTCCAATTGCAACACGTTTGCAAGGAAGAACAAGAGATCTTCTCTTTGCTATTTTTCTCCTTCATATTGTAATTTGGCTATTTAGTTTTATTCGTAGATCTTGAGTTTGATCATCACAAAGTTTTGTGTGACATCTCAGATCTCGATTGCATTAGTTTTCATCTTTGATCAAGCCCCCGGGACTAACAATATATATATATATATATATATCACACTCATGAATCTCTAGCAATCCTAAAGAATAGATGATGGAGTTAGTAGTAAATTACCTTCTCCCAAAAAATGTATTCGATAACAAAGTCTTGTTTTTGCTAACTATTGTTTGTGGGTTTCGTATCAGGGACCGTACTACTGTGCAGCTGGGGCTGACAAGTCGTTTGGCCGTGATATATCAGATGCTCACTATAAGGCATGTTTATATGCTGGAATCAACATTAGTGGCACTAATGGAGAGGTTATGCCCGGCCAGGTGATCCTCATCTTCTTTTTCTCCTTTTTTCCTTCATTTTTTTAAAAAATTTATTTTGTATCTTCGTCAATATGTCATCCCAATCGATACAATGCTATATTTGCAGTGGGAATATCAAGTTGGACCTAGCGTTGGGATAGAAGCAGGGGATCACATCTGGTGCTCTAGATATATTCTTGAGGTAATTGACACAAACCATCCTCATTGGTACAATTCTCTTGTTAGGCAGTATATGAGAATATTGTTGGGTAAATACCTATCGATGCATAAATTGGTATCTATTGTTGGGTAAATACCTATCGATGCATAAATTGGTATATATGAGTATATGAGAATATTGTTGGGTAAATACCTATCGATGCATAAATTGGTATCTATGTTGCTAAACATGCCAAGTATTCTAAGATGCAACTAAGATGGGAGTTCTTTAGGACTTGAGAGGGGTATCGATATTCTCTGAATCAACTATGTGCTTAATAGTTGTGAAAACTGGAAAACATGAACAATCCAGATTGCTAAGTTGTTTTTGATTGTAGAGGATCACGGAACAAGCAGGAGTTGTACTGTCTCTTGACCCGAAACCGATAGAGGTACACAAGTTTGCTTTTGGAAGAGTGATTTTTCTTTGATAGTATAGTCACATAACCATTTGTTTTCCATGTAAATAGGGCGACTGGAACGGTGCAGGATGCCATACCAACTACAGGTAATTTTGATGATGAATTTCCCATGAAAATGTGGGAATATGGTTATAACTTGTAACATGTTTTTTTCCTGTCTGAAATCCTGAGATTTCTACCATGGGAGAAAAAATTAAAAGGAGTACGGAATCTCACATTAAAACTTCCAATACACATACATATTCAACACAATATGAAGTAGTTTAGAGCAGATAGATGAAGGGAATGTGAAGAAAATAGCCGACATAGGAATTTGAGCAGAATATCGAGAATCGAGTAACTAAGCAACAACGATTACGATATATAGTTGAGTTTTTATTCCAAATTTTTTGAGTAGGCATGAAATTATTTTGGTTTATGACTTATTATGCCGCAAGTCCAATGAATATAGGGAGAGCTACTATTATGATTTTTCACGAATTAAACACTCTCCTAGCTAGTGCCTCTATTGCCTCTAGTGACCCTATTTTCCGACCACCATCGATGACTTTTCCTCATCTTATCCTCAATTAAAACCTAGTTCGACGAGTAACTTGAATGTTTTAGTTTTTACAGGCATTTTGATAAAACATAACAATTCTCAAAACTTGTTCACTATGGATGCAGTACTAAGAGCATGAGGGAAGAGGGGGGGTTTGAAGTTATAAAGAAGGCAATTCTGAACCTCTCTCTTCGGCACAAGGATCACATTAGCGCATACGGAGAAGGAACGAAAGGAGGCTGACCGGTAAACACGAGACAGCGAGCATAGAAACATTCTCCTGGGTATGCCAAGAAACTCTTCTTTTTTTTTCTTTTTCTTTTTCTTTTTTTTATAATTTTTTTTCTTACATTTCCATTCGTCTGTCAAGAAACAGTTATAAATAGTTGCTCAATGTGTAACTGCAGGGGGGTTGCAAACCGTGGATGCTCGGTTCGGGTGGGACGTGAGACGGAGAAAGAAGGAAAAGGTTACTTACACAGCCTCAAAATTTGCTAAAATAGAGTTAGATTTATTTCGGAGTTTGGGGATTTGAAACCGGAGTTTAGAATGACAAAACTCCATTCACAAAACTGGAGTGCTTTGGTGTTTGAAGTTAGTACCGGAGTTTCTTAAAAGATACAAAAAAAAAAAAAAAATGGAGTTTAGATTGGTATTTGACAAAAAATCCAGAAAACTCAAAAATGTTCCCAACCACATCTGAGTTAAGTTATTTGGAAAGTGGAGGCAGGACTCCACCAAATTCCATTTTTCTTCTCGAAACTCCATTCCCGAAAACGCACCATTATAAACAAGTGCGGATGCAGGAATTTAAGATTTGGGGGGGGGAGGGGGTCAACTTCAAATGTAAAGAAAAACTCAAAAAATAAAATCACATACTAAAAAAATAATATATATTTGCATGTCTTACAAAAAATAATTATTTGGCTTATTAACTTATCATTCATGACCGCTGAAAGAGAGAAATTTGAAGTTATCTAGCAAAATTTTCATTTTTTTTTTTTGAGAGAAGCTCTATCATTGTCTCGTTATATTTTCTGTATTATATTGTTCGTTTCAATATGCTGTATAATTAGTAACTTTGGATTTAAATGTGCAAGAATATATGTAACTTCAAATTTGAACTGCTATATAGTAACTTGTTAAGAGGAGCTTTTCTTCAGCTGCCTACCGTTATAGAACTTCAATTTTTTTTTTCCAATTGGATCAGTTGACCCCACTTAGACGCCAAGCAATAATAGAATTGGTTGGTAATGCACATTTTTGTGACATCCTACTATTCTTCTCCAGGATACTTGGAGGACAGACGACCAGCTTCGAACATGGACCCATACGTAGTAACGTCTCTGCTAGCCGAGACAACCATCCTCTGGCAGCCGAGCCTGGAGTCTGAGGTCCTTGCTGCTCAGAAATTGCAGTCGAAAGTGTGAAGGAAGAACACAAATCACTCAAAACGCAGTCAGTCTTGGTACACCGTCTCCTCCTGGTGCAATCTGGATTTTTCTTTCTTTTACTTTACTTTCTTTCGTCATAGAGTGCAAGAAGAAATGTGCACTCGTTGAGTGTACAAGCAAACATCTATGTTATTGTTTCTAAGCATTCTTCTGTATGTTGGGATAGAGCCATTGTTCCACATATTGAATCAGAAGTGAAATCAGGAATAACGGAAACTTCCCAGGGACATTGATTTTGATCGGCTCAAAACTCTCCAAAATCAACAATATAATTTTGGTTATCTTTATAAATACTCAAAATTGGAGTATTTTGAGGGGTTTTATATATATCCTTATCAAAAAACATAATTACACATATTAATACCCTACAATATTTTTGTTTTTTATGTTTTTGTTTCTCTTGTATGAGTATTTTAAATTTTGCAGTCCACTTGATGTGCCGGTGTCATAAAATTTTGTTGTCCATTTGATGTGGAAGTGAATGATTTGCTCTCAACAGTTATAATTTACTTCTTACCAAGCATTTAATGCTTGGAAGTTGTATGAGTGTATAAGCTATTGATATAATCTTTCTTTGGGAGGACTCTTGTATATATATGGACATAAAAGTAATTTTGTTGTTTTAAAAAACTTCCAGGACAGTTCGTTAATTAAGTATCACACATAGGCTACATTGATTTAAAAGTCATTATCTAAAAATCATAAAAACGCACAACCGTACCATTAATTTAAAAACATATCATAACCGCTATTCCTACAATTGCCAAATAGATCTTACTAGTGAAGTAGTAAAAAGAACAAGACAACCAAACACAAAATCACATGAAGTAGACATCAATTTTGAGCAATCTTCTACTCATAAAACATACTGAACATACAGAAAGGGTTACAATGAGCGAACCAAGCAAACTCATAAGGAACTTCCACGGTCCATGCCTCGTTCCAAGGAAGGCGGTATTGTTGCGCTCTGGCGACCCAAGTTACCCTTCCATCCTACATAAGAGAACCCAATGCAGTTAAAACCCACTTCTAAGTTTCACGAGGAAGAAAGTAAAGACAAATGTTAAGGGCACTACAAAATTTACTAGGGAAAGCAGCATATGAGAGAAGACAACACACTCGAGTCATTTTTTTATTAGGAGCTGTCATAATTTTGATAAGGGACAACACATCAAATAACCAATCTCCAACCCTCTCTTGTTCTTCATATTTTCTTCTCCCACATCAATACACTTCAATCTTCCAATCCTATTTGTTCCAATCCTAATTAGAGATTGCAACAATACTACTTTCCAATCAAGGTAAAAAAAAAAATATTTCTCAACTTATTCCTCTATTTTTTTCACAATTCTAGGATATATTTTTATTTTTGAATGATTTCTATGTTGCTTTTATGTGTTTATACACACTACTTAGTAAATTTTAGGTTTAGGATTCGTCAATGGGTGTTTTTTGAAGTTTGGAATCTAAATTTAAGATTTTGGAACCAAAGAATTTTGAGACATTTTCGTTGGGGACGACACTGCAGTCCTAAGACAAAAACTCTGTACAATTATGACTGTCAAAATTTTGGCAGTCCTAGACAGCTTCAATATCTGCCAAATTTCAACGATTCAATAGAGAAATAAATTACCAAAACTTTTTCGAGAGGTTAAAAAATGCAAGATAATGCATTCGACGAGCTGATTACTTTATCAAATTGATTATTTATCCATTCTACATTATTGGGAGCCATTTTTACTGGAGAATGACCAAAAGCTTGAAAAGCTTCATTAGAAAACTTGGAAGAATACATGACTGGAGATTTTTCGAATATTTGTCAAAAGTTTACCCAGTGTGATTGGAATGATGGAAATTTGTTAGATTTTATGGGACCACAAGTATATTATTATTTAGGGTTTAGGAATTTGAGATAAGAAGAAGAAGACAAATGAAAATAGAATATATTTTTTCAATAGTACTTTAGTTTGTCGTCATCCCTATCATTTTTTTTTCAAGAATTAACATTTTCGGTATTAAAAACGAAAATGATATTTTGTCCGCGGTTCGTAACCACGGACGTGACCGTCGGCCGACGTGGCGGCCGGTCATTGGCCCTCCTGCTATCTCCGGGTTCCATCCGGACCAGAGGGCCAATGGCCGACCGCCACGTCCGCGGTTACAAACTGCGGACAACGTAGCAGCTCCAATTGAAAAAATATAATATTTGTGTTGCCAACATTTGAGGTATTGAAAAAAAAAAAAACATTTGTGTTGCCCCCAACCATTTTGTAATGCCCTTAACCTTTGCCAAAACAAATGAACATCAAGATCAAATACCTAACTCGACGTCAAACCCCCTGTTCTTGAGTTCCCTGTACTCCTGGCACAAGGCGCACGCGCCGCAGCAGAGGTGGACGAGGCAGTCGTGACAGGGGCTCCCCTCCAGGGAGAACAAACCTCTCGTCTTGGCTCGGTACGAGCAAGAGTAGACCCACTGGCAGCCCACCAGGCAGCAGATCATCGCGTACAGCGCGCAGCTTACTCCGCATGCTACAAAAAAAGCCTCAAGTAACATATAACCCCCCCAAAAAATAAATAAATGCAACCACTTGGCGGTGGCGAGCCTCGACTTCCTACCGATAGTGTCATGACACACCGAAGGATAGTGACATTAAAAGAGTGCAGAAAAATGGTGTGTCATGGCACTATTGGTGGAGAATCAAGGTTCACCACTGTCACGTGACACGTGAGTCACTGACAGTACCAGTGTGTTATGACACTATTGGTGAAGAATCAAGTTTCATGAACTTGCCTGTCTCTCCTCTGTCTACAATCTCTGCAACCCTGCCGAAGGTGATGCATGGGCAGAAGCAAGTAAGGAGGCCTGAAATAAATTGGAAAAAAAAAACATGAAAGGAGAATATTGAGTGCAGTCGATGATTAATTAGAATGAGCATTGTGTATATATGTATGTATGTAGTTTGGGTTTGCGTACAATTTCCGACATTGTCAAAACAGTCGCAGAGACCGGTGGACCATGGGCAGGCAGTTGAGGTACCGAAGGCCCAGCAGTCGGGACGACGGCGGCGGCGGCGGCGGCGGCGGCGGCGGGATTCATGAGGGTGATGACCGGGGTGTGAACAACAATGAAATGGTGTTGGTTTTTGCTCTTTGAAAACAAATGGACAGCCATTGTGGAGGGAACAGTTTTCCTGAGGGTGCCAAGTAACTGCAACCATCACCAACGCCAAGTAACTGCCAGTGTTTGAACTTTGAACATGCATCATCAGAGCAACTTCCTTAAAGATCATCGACGGACAGTTCCTTTTTTAAATCATTTTTATGTTTCCACCACTTGTAGCTCATGTGGAAAGTAGCGCGGACACCAAACGGACCGGCAGGGTTCAACCCCACAAAACCGCGAGGAGGACAAGTAGACGTGTGATGTTTGACTATAGTTTAAAAAAAAGTAGTTAAACAAGTAGTTTGAATTTTTAAGCCCACAAACCTTTTTTTTTTTTTTGTCTGAGCTCTCTAGCCTATTGGTATTAGAGCAGACACCTGGAGGAGCTGACAAGTTTTGACCCTCCCAATCGTGTGCGTGTGGGGGATATCAATTTTTTTTTTTAATTTTTAATTACGAGAGGATACATACGACTTAAGCGACTCATTTTGAGCCGTTTTCGAGCCTCTTTATAAAATAGAGATTTATTTTTTAATTTTGATTACGTATACGCTTAAACGGCTCACTTTTGAACCGTTTTCAAGCATTTATAAAGAGTAGAGGTATACAATGTACTAATAGTTCTTAGGCCACGTTTGGCTCGTGGAATTGGAGCATTAGGAAAGGAAAGTGATTCATTTCCTTTGTTTGGATGCCAAAGAAAATGAGGAGAAAATAAATTTAATTCCCAAGAGGAGGAAAGATAGGGGAGAAAATGGTTCCTCCCACTAAGCCAGGATTCATTTTCCTCCTAAGGATTCACTTTCCCTCCCAGTTTTCTTGATTTTTTCAAACACCGAAAAGAAATTGATTGAAATTGTAATTTTTTAAAGGAAATAAAATCAAAGAATCAATTTCATTTCCTTTCCTTGAACCAAACGACTTGTATTTTTAGTATTGCATTGCACACTTTCTCTCTTCTTCCTTTCATCATAGCATACCAAGGTCCAAAATCTGCAGCATCCATCTTCCTCTTCCTCAACCTCGTAATGTACACCATCACAACAGATTGTTCTTCCCGTAGTTGTTAACGTTCCATGATTTTGCTTGAATCAAGTAGGACTAAGAATGTGCAGTGGGACCCAACGGTAATTTTTAAAAATAACACCCACAGCGAGTGGAACCTAAGTCATTATAGAAGAGGAGACATATTTGATACACATCCAGTTATTGTACAATGAGAATCTCACAGCAAGAAGACATGCTCAGATATCCAATACACATGCATTCACCAGTACATGATAGACATTTGTCTCAATATTTTTCGGATACACAAAATCTCAGTGCAAAAAGATACCGGGAATGAACAAAGCATTCCCATACAATACCAAATTTTTTGACAATACATGTGTCAGAACTAGCTACATACTAGCCAAACGTAGCAACATTATGAAGCCTCAAAAACATCAGAGATCACATTCAGCAAGCAGCTCAGGAAGCAGTGGGAACAGATTCATACATCAAATAATCAAACACAACCGAAACACCGCCATTTTACTCTGCATCATCTTCAGGTAGGGTTGATATGGAATCTCTATGAGGCCGATGCTTCTTCTTCCTGAGCTTCGGCAGATCAAGAATCCAGGTAGGAACCTTGCAGCCAGAAGCCTCCATCACATTAGCTATGTTCCGTAAGAATGGCTTGTCCTCTTCCGTGTAAAATGTTACTGCCTCCCCACTTCTCCCTGCTCTTCCACACCGACCTAAAATAAAATATATACAAGTACTAGTTACAGCAGACATTTCTCCAGAAATTGTAACATCCAGCTACATATAAAGAACAGATTTCATAGAAACAACTGCTTTTGAAGCTTAAAATAATCACAGATAATATGTTAGGTCATTGTCTACAAATGTCACAACATGCAAAACTCAAAAGTATGACCTGTTCCAGCAAGTAGGAACAAAGAAAAAGAATATACCAGGATGGTATGGACTATTTGAACTTCTTACTAGTAAATATCTCTTTAAAAAGTAACAAGTTCAAACTGCAAGCAATATATACATATTGAAAGTTTCCAAGGCTTTCCTTCTACTCAAGGAGAGAACTGTTTGGAGGCATACCTATCCGGTGAATATAGGCTGCAGCTGATTCTGGAAAATCGTAGTTGACTACACAGTTGACTCCCTTGAAATCCATTCCACGTGAAATGACATCAGTGGCTATTAAAACCCAAGTCCTGCCTGCTCTAAAGTTATCTACTGCGTTTTCACGCTACAGGGAAAAAGTGTGAAGGTTAGTTGATAATAAAGGAAAGAGGTGTGTACTAAAATAAATACAAGACTCGTGCCTAACACGAACTGAACTATGGCGTTCACAACTGTAGACTAGTCTTGCACAAAATCAAGAAAAGATTAAAAAGAATATATCACATTCTCACGAGAATTAAATGGTACACGGACTGATACCTGCAACTGATTAAGATCTGCATGAATAACATCAGCTTTTATGTTATCAAATGCCAATTCCTTGTAGAGCTCCTTCGCTCTTTCTTTGCTTTGAACAAAGACTAGTATGGGAGGATTCAAACTCTGTCGATCAACAGAAAACAAACAATCAGCGAGGAATAAGGGAATGCTACAATCAACAGTGGGAGCACGTGGAGATAAAGGGCATCTGAATACACAATTTTCTTCAGATAAAATAGTGAAATAGAACATGATGTCTATGTCCTAAGAAGACGAGCTTTTGCATCAACAATAATTTACAAATGATCAATGTGCATGGGCAATGGTGTCCGTATCTCTATCGTGTCAGCATTCATGCAACATAGGGGACTATACCGTATCCATTTCTGAGTCTGTACTCGTGCAACATAGCTAACAGTTCAGCCTAGTAATCATAGGCTCATAGCAGATCTATAATAGCAACAAAGCTTTTGGCCCCACTTCCTTAGGAACAAGATTAAATATAATGAATGGTTCAGCCTATGCTCAGTGTGAAGAAGTGTTTGTCTCATCATAGCTAACTGAAAAAGCAATTCAAGAACACAGTTTTACAAGAGATATGAGTAGAAAAATAAGATAAAAGTGTAACCATGTTTGAGAAGATGAGAATATGGGTGAGTGTCACACGGGCTGTTTGGTTACCTATAAATGGAAATACAGCAACAAATGTTGCTGCATTTCCGATGTTTGGTTTGCTGTATATATTGTAATAGCTGCAACAAATGTTGCAATACTTTCCTAAAATCATGCAGCTTTTGTTGCAGCCAATTTTTATGCAACTCCAACTACAGCAACATATGCTGAAGTGTAATCATTCAGTGCCACGTCAACAAAGCTGCTATATTTACTCCCCCATTTACAAGCAACCAAACACCGTATTTGTAATTCCTGCAACAACATTTACAGAAAACCAAACACTATAACTGCAATAACACTTACCACAACAAATGCTGCACGCAACATTTGTACATGGTATTTTACATTTACAGGCAACTAAACAGACCATAAGTGATTTTATCTTGCTCAAGTATGAATATGCAGCAAGAAAATAATTTGTACCCACAGAAGGTCTAAATTCCCCACAATTGAAATTTTGATAAACTGGCAAGAAGGGGCACTAGAATACCTCCGCAAAGCTTTGACGTATAGCAAGCAGCTTTCCCTTTTCGCTTCCAACAAATACTAGTTTTTGCTCAATCAATTCCGAGGCAGAATTTCTGTCAGCATTTCCAAATGAAAACACATTCATTAATGTCCTTAGCTTTTCATTCATTCATGTAATAGAACATCTAGCAACTTTCTTACTTACTTTTTACCTATAATCACCCGAACTACATCATGCATTATCGAGCGAGCAAGGTCTTCAACAGATTCAGGTAAAGTGGCACTAAACAACTGTGTGATTGAAGGATTAGAGCATGCTTTGACAACAGAATCAATTTGTTCTACAAAACCAAGCTCAAACAGCTTATCAGCTTCATCCAAAATGAGATATTCCACCCTGCACAGGATGATACAAGATCAATTGCATGAGATAACTTCAAGCTTTTGCACTACATGAACTCTACACCTAGTTTCTACACTATCATAACAATTGAAGCCAAAGCCACTTATATAAAGAAACAAAATTTCTGAAATTGACATATGATAACTTCAAACTGAGATATTCCACCATGCACATGATGAGACAAGATCAATTGCATGTGATAACTTCAACATTTTGCATTCTATTAAGTATTAACTCTACTCCTAGTTTCTACACTATCATAACATGAAAGTCTAAGCCGCTAATATGAAAAGAACCAACATTTTTGCAATCGACATGAATCCAAGACTAGGTATTGCCTAATCTGAATTAGGATATAAACAAAAAGGAAAAAAAAATCACTTCCTTGCTTCAATTTTCTATCCTTTCTAAACCCAGCTCTTTTTTCTTTCTCTCTGCTCTCCATTTCCTCTACTCATGTCTGTAACTTATGTTGAGCCAACCAAAATCTGGCCCAGCATGATCCGGCAAATGAACTAGTTAGGTATCAGGGACGAAATCTTGTCAAGATGTCCCAACAAGATTCAACATCGGACCGAGTGCAGGTGGCCCCCTCCCAACCAATCCCCAAACTGTGTCCTACTGACTGGTCAAACATATACACTTCTACAGTTGCCTCTCTAGATTTACATATCTGTGAGGATCTATCATAAAAAACTGATAAGCGGTCAGCAGTTTATTGAACAAATGACTCAAAACTCAAACGATGAGTTCTTAATCCTAAATTTTATCCACAAATCTCTTTTATCCTCATCTTCTCACTCAAGCAAATTACCACTGGAGCCTAACCTTGGGTCCTGGGTTTCAGTCTTAGCCGTCATCTATTCCTCCTCTGCCCACCTTTTTCCCGCTATTTCACTGCTAAAAAACCATAGCCGCATGTCTTCTTTTGTCCGGATTTCAGTAATTATGTTCACCATGTGTGGTCAAATTGTGTCCGTATCACTATTTACCGGCTTGTATTTGTCATTTATCACCTATATCAGCTACACTTTAAGGTTATATCGGGCGTATCAACCTGCAGGCAAACTTGTTAAGCAGCGGGAGACAATGAGACGTTGGGACCAAAAGGCCTAGGCGGGGGCCTCGAGACTAAAATTAGGATGTATAGTAGATAAGCTAAGACAAGTTTGTGGTTCATGAATGAGACTGTCTTGTTCTTTGGGGCTCCAGTCCTACGCAAAGCTTGTTAAGCATATGCACATAATTCAGATGAAGTGTTCAATCCAAAAAAAAAAAAAGGACAATACTATTTATGGATATTTCTAATCATAAATCATATATAATACATATAAATCAAGTTTTAAAATATAAAAATGGGAAGGAAAGCTTGAAAAGTTCTGAAGGTAGAGAAGAGTCAACGGAAACATCATCTTTGCAAAAAACTGCCAAACCAAAAAAAAGGGGAAGAAAGTGAGAAGGAAAGCGACATAGACTTACCACAGAGATCAAAAGCGTAGGAGTATCTGAAGTCAAAGGCCAGTGCCTGATATGTGAGTTTTGCTAGATAAATAAGAGAGAGAGAGAGAGAGAGAGAGAGAGAGAGAGAGGTGCAAAAGCAAGATCAAGGGAGAGAAAGATATATTTACCTGATGGAGCCTAACAATGAAGTTAAACTACAACTGAAGCAGAGATTCGGAGGGTTAGGACAAACACAAAAGAGAAGGGAATCTGGTGTAGAAAGGCATTACTTTCTATTATTATCTAATAGATATTAAATTATTAATAATATCAGTAACTTTAATTATTTGACATGTGTGAGATTTCAAAATAAAAATAAATTAGCCTAGATTGGGTAATGTTGAAGTCAAGGCACTTGAGGCTGCCTTAGGAGCCTAAGACGGCTGCCTAAGTGCCAGATGGTTGCCTCAGGACCTCGCTACCTAAATAGTACTTGCCTAGGTGCCAAAGGGTCCAAAATGCCTAGACTGACGCCTAAAGGGTCGAGGCGGACACCTTTTAAAAACTGCCTGCGGGTTGTTTCGTTTCGATACAAAATCAATATCTTGTCAAGATTTGTCCTTTTCGGCAAATATGTATACATACTTGTGCGAGGTTTCATCAGCTCAAAACTGATCGACTAAGGCAATACACAATAAGGCTAGTATGTATTCATATCAGCCGATTTTTTAACCTTTAATGAACTTCCATCTTATAATTAAAAATATACGTTTTCTGGCCCTTTGTAACATCTTATACTTTTGATTAGACGTGTTTTCGATGTACGAAGCATGAGAACTAAACATGCATGCACATATCAGATAAATAATCTGGACACATGGATCATATAACACAAGATGCGGCAATGTAAAATGCTTCTTCTAACCAAGGACTGTAGTATCGAAATCGGAATCAGACCTTATAAATTTCAGTATCAACATTTTTGGCAGTTTTGAATAGGAGTTTTGGAGTTTTCAGTTTCAGAAAGCCAAAAGGCAATAAAAATTGATATATCTAGGCGTAACTTTATGTTATGTTCCTTTGGCTTTGAATGAAAGAATATTTAACATTGTTGAATCGCTTACTCATGATATAGTATTCAATTGAACAATATCAATAAAGGTAGTTTTCCATCCTTCACTCCTTTGGTTCTCTTCATCTTTCTTTATCTTTCGTTTTGATTAACATGAAGTTTTTGACAAACTGAAATGTTTATAGTTTGCCTATAAGAAATATTATTGACACATTGTAGCATGTCAATCCTCAGTACAGCACAATCATTGTGACAGCACTATTTTCTGAATGCCTCACTTTCGTTGTTGGCTTGATTGGTAGAGCCCGTTTTCAGTGTCGGACAGTATAGACAGATACCAAAAGTTTTGGATTGATACCAATTGGCATCGGCCGACCCCAATAAATTTATCTGGTATCGGATCGGCACAAGTCAAAGTGATACTATATGACCGATGCGTACCGGTACGAAAGATACTTCAAACCTTGCTTCTCGGACACGTATCCTAGAAGTAACTAGGACATATTGGACTACATGTAGACTTTAATGAGAAAGAAGATTAAATTAAATTGGCACGTCATTGCTGTGTTATATCCTCAAAGTTCTTTGTCATTGTTGTATCCCCATGTCAGTAACATAATGTATTGAACTGTTGTATCATATCACCATGTCCATGCAACTTTTTTATTTCAATCAACATACCAACTCTTTTTTGCTTCAGCCAACATGGATGGTATCCAAGTGCAGCACATCATTTAGCAGTCTATAAGCCATCCTAATGCACGATCCACAACATTCAAATGTGAGGATCATGTAGCGGTCTGTAGGCCATCAACCGGCACTCAGGTAGTGGTCTATAAGCCATCAAGATGCATGATCCACACAATCACCGCCCTAGATACAGCAAAAAAAACAGCCAATTAGCAGTCTGTAAGCCATCCTAATGCACGATTCACAACATTCAAATGTGTGGATCCTGTTGCAGTCTCTAGACCATCGACCGACAGTCGTGCAGTGGTCTATAAGACACCAAGATGCATGATCCACACAATTCAAGGTGATATGTACGTTTTAAAATAACTATAAATGGAAAATCTTATGGTTTTAGTTATTCTAGCACACCCATCAAAACATCAAGTGATGGCAAAATAAACAGTTTTTCAACTAATGATAAAACTCCGTTTATTTTCCTATCAGTTGATGGATAAGCTAACAATGTCGAAACCACATATGACCTTTCATCCATAGAATATGCGAGTTTAATAGATCATTTTGATCGTGTGGATCATGCATTGAAATGATTTATAACCAGCTACATGATCGCCGTTCTACATCGTAACCTAGGATGTGGGTCAATAGATTTAATGTCGGATCATATGGATATCAAGATTTTGAATGTATTGAAGGCAGCAATAGCGCTAACAGAAGTAACAACAAGAGAGATCTCTTAAGATATCAAGATCGGTGAAACATATCAAAGATATAGATAGTTCTCTCAGGCCATCAAAGTGGGCATCTCTTAAAAACCTCAAGCAATATAAAGATCAATTAAGAGGTCAAGAGATAAAACGATGTAAACTACAATCATATTTAAATAGATAAACAAGAGGTGATAGTGATTTCTTCTTCATTTTAATTATGTGATCATTTCATCACCTGATCAGATAAAAGATAAATAAAGTGGAGAAAAGAGTAAAACTAAAAGCTTTTGAAGGTCCAATTTACCTATAAAAGATAACCACCAAAGGGTATTGGAAACATAGTTCGCAGTATCGGCCGATACCGATACGACCGATACCGATACGGTTTGGCATGTCCCGATCCGATACCGACCAATACCCGATACTAACCGATACCTACATTGGGTGTCTCTTTTCCGGTTAATTCGGCAAAGAAAATTGAACGAAAAAGACCAATCAGCAAGGGTGTAAAAGCATAAAAAGGTTATAAAAGCATGTAAAAGAAGAAAACTTACCTATCGTGTGTAAATCAATCGGTTAGGTTGACTACTATATCATTCAATTCCAAAACTACTAAAAAACAACACTGAAAATATTAAAATTATGCCTAAATGTATAAAATTTATTTACTAAAATGTTAATAATTTATTAATAATTATTTGTTTTCCGATACCAAAAAATCTGATACTCTGATCCGATACTGTCGATACTGCCGATCCCAATACTCATAGAAATGGTCCGATACCAATTCTGATATCAATACTTCGAACCTTGATTGGAAAGAATCGGACATACCTACTTAGATCAAGCTTGCTTTTGCGCATAGCAACCTCTATCCGAAGTGGAGTAGAGACAAGAATATCACAAGGTATTTTCTCAAAGTTCCCACATCTTGCGAGCTCCTTAGTCAAAACTTTAATGTAAAATTTTGTTCCTTTAGCCAGTTTCTTGCATTCTCTAGTAGTTTGGGCAGCCAATTCTCTTGTAGGACATATAATTACAGATCTTATGCCATCCTTGGATCCTGGCTAACCAGTTAAAACAATCATCAACTCAAAGATTATACATATTAAATTTCAATATAATAGCACTAAAAACAAATGTTACCTTAAGTTTCATAAGTATTGGGCATAAGAAAGCCAAGGTCTTGCCAGATCCCGTTGGCGCACATGCAAAGCAATCTCTCCCCTGAATCATTATGGTAAAGTAATTTTCCAACAATAAACATCCATATTCTTAAGTAAACTGCTAAAAAGCTGTCGGAAGAAAGACCAATTAAAAGTGGACAACTAGCTATAAGACAACTTACAGAAAGGAGTATTGGAATGGCCTGTCTCTGAATAGCTGTAGGCTCTTTAAACCCACGTTCAAATAAATTACGCAATAAATATGGTTTACAACCATACCTGTTTACAAAGTTGAGACATTCAGAAGAAGAGAGAGGGAGATGTGCACTGAAAAAGATACTGTATCATGACTAAGCAAAGCGTAACAAGAAGGCATGATTATGTTTATGTTCCGGTATAGATTTAGTTAACATACAGGCCTGTACATACACACATATATGGTGAGAGTGAGGAGAGAGAGAGAGAGAGAGAGAGAAGGAGACCAAGTTCAGGAGTCCTGGATATATGTTTTACTTTATTCAGCTTCAGCAGAATAGAAATTACTAGTTTTAATAATGTTGTGCTAGTCCAAAATGGTTGAGCAACTTTCACACTGATGAACAATCTCTCTGTCACCATGTCCGAAAGGTAGGATCTACTAAGGCATCCAATCAGACAGAAGCATAAGCAGAAAGTGAACCACACTCCAGGTAAATCTAAACATTTCATTTTCTATAACCTTATCAAACAAAATCAAGGTTTCTGACTCAGTTTTGGTCTTCCTTTTCAAGTTTCCTTTAAACAATTCCCGAATGTTTCATTATATATAGATGTGAAACTTCACTGTAAGGTTTCTTATCTCTGTTTGACTAGAACACAATAGTAAATGGATAGGAATTCATAATAAATAAAAATAGTTATTGGCAATTATATACTCTGCTGCAGAAGTCAAGTGAATAACTTCCTGCACTTGATCCAGTTATCATTTCGCTTATGCAGATTTGAATCACTGAGATGTATAAGAGAATGATGTGTTCACAAAGTTCAACTATAATAAGAAGTTAGAAGGTTAGGAGAAGTTCACAGAAATAGTTACAGTACGAGAGTTGATTGTTATAGTTTGATTGTATTGTAAGGAGTTTGATGAAAAATGATGACTTCATAGTTACTATGGCCAAGTGTAACGAGTTTCAGATTTGAATACGCAAACCCATTTCGGTCAAGATTTGTTATGCTTTTTTATTTAACTTCATGGTGTTAGCCTGTTGGTCCCAAATCCCAAAATCCCCCCCCTCATTTCATCCCAAAGGGCATCTGTTTAAGGTTGCTGGACCTACTGGCATCGCAGAAGAATAGCCGTGTTAAGCTTCCAACATGCCAATCAAGAGTTCATATACAAAGAGATTTTGCTTTTGGTTTTAATTAAACTACTTAAATGCATGTGTCGCCATTATGGAGGACAAACTGACAACATAACTCATATCATCATGTACTCCCGCATTATGTCAATACCCAAGTCAAATCGTCCTCTCTGACGAAGAATTATATGTTGGGTCGTTTTGGAACAACAAATCGCTTCAACTTTTCCAGACTTACTTGACTTTTCTATAATACCTACAAGTTTTTTAATGCCAATCCTCATTTTAATATAGGAGAGGTAAAAAAAATTAAGGAATATGTCAATACAATAAGTAGATGACCATCCACACGAAAACTTCTAAAACCAACCAATACTGACCAAAACATGGAAAGTGCTGAAGCCAAAGTTAGAGCACAGTTTTCAAAGAATAAAACTAGAAAGCACAAACACTGTAATATGTTCTCGGTCCGTGCCGATATTGTGTCCTGTTGTATTCGTATCCATGCAATAAACTGTAACCGAGAGCACACCTTGAGCTTAATTCCGTAAAAGACTCGATTGGGCAAGGCACATTAAGCCCGGAAATATGAATCCTGAACTTCTTCCGCAAAATCGCTGCTTTCTGCACTCGAAGCACAGTTCTATATTCAGAAACGAATGCAACATATTAAAGCCGGCCATTATCGAAACAAGAAACAAACTTTCAGACCTCAATTTGCTTCTCGCCTCCTTCCTCTGTTCCCTCTCCTCAACCTCTACTGCCTCCTCTTCCTCCACCTCCCGAGCCTTCTGTTTAGACTTGCAGCTGTTGAACACGCTGAACCCCTCAACAATATCTGGTTTGCAAAGTCAGGACAACGCAAAATCCCTAAAAAAAAGGGGGAAATTTTCTTCTTCTTTTTAATTGAGCGGTTACCGGGAGCCTCGTCCTTCCGCTTCCTCTTCTTGTTCTTCCTGACCCCCGCCGTCGCCGCCGGTGGTCCCAACGCCGGTACGCCGTCAGTTCTTCCTCCTCTTTCGGCTTGAACCGAGCGATGTCGTCGGAGAATCTCTTCTTATTGAACCTAAGGCCTGCAAAGAGCACCGACGATGGTTTCTCCATTGGTGAGGAAGACTGTTGGCAAAACCCTAATCTCTCTCTCTCCTCTCTCTCTCTCTCTCCACAGAGGAACCCTTAGGCCACGTTTGGTTCACGGAAAGGAATTTCCTTGTATTTTTCATGGGAATCAAAAGTAGGATTCTTGTCACATTTTTTTTTCCATTGTTTGGTAAAACAAAAAACTACCTTAGCAAAATATAACAATGTTCCAATAATATCTCTTACATTTTAAAATAAAATAATATTATAAAAAATAACATTAATGGTAAAATAAGATAGGGGTGAGCAAATACCGACCGATACCGAAAAACCGACCGAATACCGATTAAAAATATTTCGAAAAATCAAACCGAAATTATATACCGATACCCGAATTGTCGAACCGACTAAATTACGGTATAATGGTAATGGTAACGGTTTGAGTGTAATATCATACCGAAAATACCGAACCGAACCGATTCACACACACACACACATTTTTTAATGTTGTTCATGATTAATTTTATACTACTTATTTTTATTTTTATCTTTGTTTTGGTTGGTTTCATAGAACTTGGAATGGATTTTGGTGGACTTAATTTATGTTAAGAATGCTAAGAATTGAGTTTTTGATCTTTTGAGCTTATGTTTTTGTGTTCTCATAGAATTTTAAAGTAATTTTTGTTACTTAAACTTATACTAAAGATTAAACTTAGTGACCGCGTTTGATATTTTAAGCTCATTTTTAGGTGTTTGCGACTTGTTATATTGTTCTAATAATTTTGATTAATTGTTTGGTTGGTAGAACCTTGGCTTTAAAATTAATGCTTCCAAAAAAGTAAAAACTATATATTATAGGTTAAGAGGTTCTACAATATTAAATGTGTTAATTGATCAATATTAATTGGTAAAATACCGATACCGAACAAAAACCGACCGAATACCGATTTAACCGAAACCGAAAAAACCGATTCTAAATGGTACGATATTGGTATTGATTTTTCAAATACCGATTTTAAAAAATACCGAAAAATTGACCAAATACCGACCGATTATACCGACGCTCGCCCCTAAAATAAGTAATAACACATGGTTACTTTTGTCATAACTTTTGTAATAAATATTGAAAAAGGAGGAGAAAAAATAAATCACATGGATCTTGAGTGGAATCATATTCCCCCTTATCAGGAAATTGATTTTCAAGTTTGTGGCTACCAAACAAAGAAAAGAAAAGGAACAACTTTTCTTTCTTGGTTCCTTAAACCCGTGAACCAAACGAGGCCTAAGAGAAGTTCTGGTTCTCGTTTAAACCCAGCCGTTTGCCGTTTCTGCCGGTATTTTGCTGAATACGTCACACCGGTTGTTCTTGACGTGGAGAATAAGGTTGTTGTCGTTCCACGTCAAGAAGTTCATCGGCTCTCCCCTCTCCAATTCTTCTGCTCCTTCTCTATCAGCTTGAAGAATCACTTCATCATAAGAGTCCTCTCTATCAGCTTGAAGAATCACTTACATCATAGGAGAAGAAAGTAGAAGCGTGAAGAAGTGGAAGTGTCGCCTAGGAATTGGGTTTCAGCTGGTGATTTTTTTATTTTTTTTTAAGGAAGGAATGGTTGATGGATGTTGATGTTCCTTTACTTAGTAAAGACCTTTGTTAGCAATTCGGCAAACGGAAAAAATTCGGGACAGCAAAATACGAGTATAAATTGACTTAGTGCTGTTGGGTTTTTAGCCTTTGGTTTTTGGTTTTTAGTCCCACATCGGCTAGAAAGGAATGTTATCTCCATAATATGAGTCTTTACTCTTTATGGAGATGCACATGTAGTGCACATGGGTGTGTGCCATGTGGGATTAATTATAATGGTATAAAGGCTTAATCAACAATTAAGAAGCTGTAAGCTTTTGCTCTTGGAAATTTATTTCCATGGAGCTAAGCTCCGTACGACTCGACTCGGCTCGGGCTCGGGCTCGGCTCGGACTCGGGCTCATGAGGCGTTTTGTTGGCGCACTTTTCGTCGCTAGGCGCATAGTGCGCTTAAGTTTAAGTTGCGCTCGTTGCGCGGCCCGTTACGCGAGCCCAGTTACGCCGTCCAGTACGCGCAGCGTGCGTAGAGTGCGCAGAGTGCGCAGCGTACGCAGCGTACGTAGTACGCAGTGTGCGCAGCGTACGCAATGTTCTAAGTGTTCTTTAACACAACAGAGTAGTGAGCGTGTTTTTTAACACAAACACTAGCGCGTGGGTTCTGTTATTTCAGAAACAGAGAGAGAAGAGTAGAGCCATTGCCAGAGGAGTTCGCCGTCTTCCGAGGAGTCAGAAGAGCAGGAGTGTTCCAAGGTTTTCCGTCAACCTTGCTGGTTCCTGGAAGCTGTTCGCAGAGGGCGAATAAAGCTTTGAGCAACGGTGATAATTCACCCCAGCAATTCCATCTTCTCGCCTGTCACCCTTCTGTTGCCTTTAGCATTTCTGTCAGTATCTTCTTTTTAGAAGGCACTACTGCCAGATTGCTACGATCACGAAAATCTCTTTAGATTATTCGTGAATTACGATATCTTTTTAGATCTCGTAATTTGCAGAATCCTTCTGGATCTCTGTTGCAAAACCTTCTTTAAGGAATTGCATTTGAAACATTCTTTACAACTGTTTCAGTTTCTGTATTTTCTATCGAAAAGCGTGCCCCGGCGTTCCCGGCAGTAACAATCTCAAAGCTTTATTGCTGCGATGGAAAATATTAATGCTTCACTCCTAAACACTGACTTCTGTAAGTTAGAGAAGTTTGATGGAGAGCATTATCAAGTCTGGAAGAGGAAGGTTTATCTCACTCTTCAACTCAGAGACGTGGATCACGTATTGCTTGAAGAGGAACCTACTGTTCCAGATACTGGGTCTGCTGCCGCAATCACCGCGGCTACTAAACTTCAGGCCAAGTGGAGAAGGAGAATAGCATTTGCAGGTTGCTTATCCTGAATGCTATGGAGGATTCCCTAGCAGAATCATATTCTAAGAAGGATATCGCTAGAGACATATGGGAGTCTCTAGAAAAACTCTACGAAGAAGACAAGAACAGGAGCAAAATATTTGTGGTTGAAAAATATCACAAATGGCTCTTTGAGAACGAGAAGTCCATGCTGCCGCAGGTCAAAGAATTTCTGAAGCTGCGACAGAAGTTGGAAGACGAGGCGATGCCCCTCCCCGACAAGTTTATTGTTGGAGGGATTGTCTCAAAGCTCCCCGCTGGGTGGAGTAAGTTCTATGCAAACATGCATAGGAAGAAGCTGGAGATCACCCTTGAAGATCTCCTGCATGAAATTTATGTTGAAGACCAGATGAGGGCTCAACATAAGGTTGACACGCTTTCCAAGCAATTGGCTAACGCTAATCTGGTTCAGACCAAGGAACCAAAGGGAAAGGGAAAGCGTACAGATTTCCAGAAGAAGAAGAACCCTAACAACTTGAATGTTAAGGGAACTTCTTTCAAGTCAAAGAAATCTAAGGCAAAGATGCCTTGTTTCAAGTATGGCCAGTTGGGCCATTTCAAAAGTGAATGCACAGCACCGGCCAAGAAATCAGAGCAAGATGAGCCTAGCAAAGTCTCAATGATTACTGATGTAATTGCTATGATTGGACAGGTTGATGCTGTAGGATCTGATTCAGACTGGTAGGTAGATACTGGAGCCACCTGCCATGTCTGCTCCAGTAAGGAGTGGTTCACCACCTACACACCCACTTCTGAAGCGGTTGTGATGGCGAACCAAGCACAAGCTGAAGTTCTAGGGATCGGGACGGTTATTCTGAAGCTGACTTCTGGCAAGTCTCTGACGCTTCAAGGCGTGAAGCACGTACCTGCTATCGCCAAGAACCTGATCTCGGGAGGTTTACTCTGTAATGCAGGCCTCAGAATGGACATCAATGCTGGCCAGATGGTGATCTATCAAGGGAACATATTTCGGGAAAGCTTTTTATACCGAAGGAATGTTCAAGATTCAGCTTGTAAATCAGTCCAATGTAATTAATGTAATTAATGAAATCTCTCCTTCTGCTTATACTCTTGAGTTGTGGCATAATAGGCTAGGACATGTTCATTGTAAACGAATAAACAGAATGTCTTGTCTAGGACTTATCTCCAACTGTGGGGGTAAGGTAGAGAAATGTGAAGTTTGTGCTCAAACAAAGATCACAAGGAAACCCTTTCCTCGGTTAATCGAAGTACAGATCTTCTGGAGTTGGTACACTCAGATATCTGTGACTTCAAACAGTTCTCTACAAAGGCCGGGATGAAGTATTTCATAACCTTCATCGACGACTTCTCAAAGTATGCGTTCGTCTACTTGCTGAAGGCTAAAGACGAAGCATTCGAGAAGTTCAAGGAGTTCAGAGCCGAAGCTGAGCGGCAGACTGGACACAACTCAAAAGGATAAGAAGTGATCGAGGTGGAGAGTACAGGTCTCATGTATTCGCATCGTTCTGTAAGGAACATGGAATTGTCAATGAGACTACGGCTCCGTACTCTCCTCAATCAAACGGAGTAGCTGAGAGGAAGAACAGGACGTTGACAGAAATGATAAATTCAATGTTGTTGACTGCTGGTCTTCCTAAGTGCTACTGGGGAGAAGCTGCATTGACGGCCACTTTTATTCTAAATAGGGTGCCTCATGCAACTTCTGACATTACTCCTCATGAACTCTGGTTCAAGGTCAGACCAAACTTGAATGTCATTCGAGTGTGGGGGTATCTGGCATATGTCAAGCTTCCAGATCTAAAGATTCAGAAGCTTGGGACAAGGACTACAAAGACGATCTTCTTGGGGTATGCCGAGAAGAGTGATGCTCGGAGATTTCTTGATATTGAGTCAAATCATATCATTGAATCTCGCGATGCAGAATATTTTGAAGACAAGTTTGCAAGGCACAAGAATATTGTTCTTCCGGATGTTCCGGAGAATAATGAGGGTGCACAAGAGACTGAAGTCTTTAATGAATGTGGTCCAAGAAGATCTTGTTGTTGAAACAACGGTTGAACCAGAACAAGCTGAGCCATCAGCTAAGCGTGTGAGGAGGCCGAAGGACTTCGGAAGTGACTTTGTCACCTATCATATGGAAGCAGATCCGCTTACCTATGATGAGGCGATGAAGACCAGAGACGCGATTTTCTGGAAGGAGGCGATTGACAATGAGATTGATTCCATCACCTCAAATAACACTTGGGTGTTGGTTGATCTTCCTGAAGGAGCGAAACCCATCGGATACAAATGGATCTTCAAGAAGAAGATGAAAGCAGACGGAACTATTGACAAGTTCAAGGCTAGGTTGGTAGCCAAGGGGTTTCTCAGAAGCAGGGAATTGACTACTTTGACACATATGCTCCAGTAGCCCGGATGACCACCATCAGAGTGTTGATTGCTCTCGCAGCAATAAATAAGATGGTGATACATCAGATGGATGTGAATACGGCTTTCCTAAATGGCGAGCTGACCGAAGAGATTTACATGCAACAGCCAGAGGGATTTGTCATCAAAGGTCTTGAAGACAAAGTCTGCAAGTTGGTGAAATCTTGTACGGTCTTAAACAGGCTCCCAAGATGTGGCATGAGAAATTTGACAAAGTTATAAGGTCAAATGGCTACATGGTCAACGATACGGACAAGTGTGTTTACACGAAGTTCGCTGATGGAAGAGGTGTGATCGTTTGTCTGTACGTGGATGACATGCTTATCCTAGGTACGGATATTAGATGTGTCATGGAGACAAAGAAATTCATCTCAAACAAGTTCAGTATGAAGGACTTGGGGGAAGCTGATGTGATCTTAGGGATCAAGATCATCCGGACAGACACTGGACTAGCGCTGTCACAGTCTCATTATATTGAGAAAATGATCACTCGTTATGGGTATCGGGATCTTTCAGGGATCGATACGCCGTACAGGTGTGATCTGAAGCTGAAGCCTAATTCAGGGGAAAGCGTCAGGCAGTTGGAGTATGCAAGCGTAATCGGGTTTGATGTATGCTACTACTGCCACAAGGCCTGACATAGCTTTTGCCGTGGGAATGCTGAGTCGTTTTACGAGCAATCCAGATGTTGAACACTGGAAAGCTGTGGAACGGGTTATGAGATATCTCAAGAAGACTCAGACATATGCACTGTACTACAGCGGAGATCCTCCGGTAGTGGAAGGCTTCAGTGATGTCAGTTGGTGCTCAGAGGTGGAGAGCGAGAGGTCCACAGGTGGATACATTTTCACAATGGGTGGAGCTGCTATATCGTGGAAGTCGAAGAAGCAGACTATGCTCTCACGGTCATCCATGGAATCTGAGTTCTTTGCACTTGATACCGCAGCCGAGGAAGCAGAATGGCTTCGGGAGCTCATGTATGATCTTCCAGTGGTTGGGGCGCAAATACCGGCAATACCGATATACTGCGACAACCAGGCGACTGCGGCGGTGGCATCAAATGACCTTTTCAACGGAAAGAAGAGGACTGTGCGGTTAAAGCACAGGGCAGTACACGATCTTATCAAGAGAGGTGTTATTGCAGTAATTGATGTTCGGAGTCAGGAGAACCTGGCGGATCCGTTCACCAAGGGCCTCAAGCGCTAGCTGGTCGATGACACAGCTTGTAAAATGGGCTTGAAGGCATTCTGATATTGTATTATTGTATTCCTACCATAAAGTTTTATGCTATTAGTTCAAAGATTTATCTACTAGATCTAGCTTTTGGTTCAAGGGAGGACCACTAATCGGAAGAATATCAGGAACGGTGGGTACATGTTCTATTGGATATGTAAAGGTTACGGACCTATAACCACTGTTGTCTACTGTTGTTTTCTGCGGAAAACAGGTCCTGTGGGAGGTTGGCTTAAATGCTTAATGAGTTCTCAGGCATTTGGAATGTCTGGTATGCTTTACAGGAAGCATGGTAGCACAGCACTACAAGGAGTGTGACTCCATGCTATGTGTGACGGTGACTCCACCATGAGGTTCTCGAAGGAGGTAAAGCCTCGGCTATGTTAGCCAAGTCACAGCGGCATAGCACCGCAAATAGGCAGTTGGCCTAATGCTGTATATTGAATTAAAGAGGGATGTAGTCATCACTACAAAGAGGAGGTGTTCCTCATGTTACGGTGGCACGACACCACAATGAGGTAAACCCGGCTAGGGATAAGCCTCGGCCTTGCAAGCCATGTCGTAGCGGCGTAACACCGCACAGAAGCGTAAGGCTTCATGCTGGGTAGTTTGGCACTACAAAGGGGCTAGACCTCATGCTACGGGTAGTATGACACTACGATGAGGTTCCCGGTGATTCGGGGTAAGGTCCTCGGCTTAAGGCCATGTCATAGCGGCGTAGCACCGCAAAGGAAGCGTTGGACGCTTCATGCCATGTCTCTTTAATAAAGAACTCACCTATAGTGTATGGACAAAGAGATATCAGGCCGTCTCTTGAGGGTAAACTTGTAGACGCCCAATATTATACACTGAAACCAGGCTAGCACACGGCCTTAAATGTGCAGCCAGAAGCACATGTAACTACATTATGTGAGTGGAAAGAATTTCAGCTATGATGCAGAATTCAAGGCTTAGTCCATTCTTGTATTATAGTTTGATTTTTGACTCACGTGGGAAGATTCAAGTCTTAAGTGGCATCTATCCTAAAAGCATAATGGACAATTACTGTGGGGAACACTCGTACTCATATATATAGAGATATGTGGGATTGTTGGGTTTTTAGCCTTTGGTTTTTGGTTTTTAGTCCCACATCGGCTAGAAAGGAATGTGTATCTCCATATATATGAGTCTTTACTCTTTATGGAGATGCACATGTAGTGCACATGGGTGTGTGCCATGTGGGATTAATTATTAATGGTATAAAGGCTTAATCAACAATTAAGAAGCTGTAAGCTTTTTGCTCTTGGAAATTTATTTCCATGGAGCTAAGCTCCGTAGGAGCTTAGCGACTCGGACTCGGACTCGGACTCGGACTCGGGCTCGGGCTCGGGCTCGGACTCGGGCTCAAGGGCTCATGAGGCGTAATGTGGCATTTTGTTGGCGCACTTTGCACTTAGCACGTCAGCATCGTCGCTAGGCGCATAGTGCGCTTAAGTTGCGCTCGTTGCGCGAGCCACTTGCGCGACCACATTGTGCGGCCCGTTACGCGAGCCCAGTTACGCTGGCCCAGTTACGCAGCCCAGTACGCAGCCAGTACGTCCAGTACGCGCAGTGTGCGCAGCGTGCGTAGAGTGCGCAGAGTGCGTACGTACGCAGCGTACGTAGAGTGCGCAGTGTGTGCAGCGTACGCAATGTGCGTAGAGTGCGTAGTGTGCGTGTGGCTGGCTGCATATTAGAGCGGAACGGTTGCAGCAGTTGCTGCACATTCAGTGGTTCAGCCACTACCCTGAAGTTCAGGCAACTGCTTGGCAACCGCCCCGTGGGCTATATATGCAGGTTCTCTCCTCTCTCTCAGAGTTGGAAAAATCAGAATTCCAGAGAGAAAAGAAAACTCTAAGTGTTCTTTAACACAACAGAGTAGTGAGCGTGTTTTTAACACAAACACTAGCGCGTGGGTTCTGTTATTTCAGAAACAGAGAGAGAAGAGTAGAGCCATTGCCAGAGGAGTTCGTCGTCTTCCGAGGAGTCAGAAGAGCAGGAGTGTTCCAAGGTTTTCCGTCAACCTTGCTGGTTCCTGGAAGCTGTTCGCAGAGGGCGAATAAAGCTTTGAGCAACGGTGATAATTCACCCCAGCAATTCCATCTTCTCGCCTGTCACCCTTCTGTTGCCTTTAGCATTTCTGTCAGTATCTTCTTTTTAGAAGGCACTACTGCCAGATTGCTACGATCACGAAAATCTCTTTAGATTATTCGTGAATTACGATATCTTTTTAGATCTCGTAATTTGCAGAATCCTTCTGGATCTCTGTTGCAAAACCTTCTTTAAGGAATTGCGTTTGAAACATTGTCTTTACAACTGTTTCAGTTTATGTATTTTCCATCGAAAAGCGTGCCCCGGCGTTCCCGGCAGTAACAAGTGCAAATAAAATATGTTCAAAAATTCGGTCAAATATTCAAAAATGAAAATATTGAGGTTAGAAACTTCACATTCTTAAATATGTTGTCAAATTTGGTTAATTAAACAGGTTTCTAGTACGTTTTTTGTGCCAATTTTTTCAATAATTTATACAGAAAATGTTTAAAACTTCGCATGCATAAAAGTTACGTACTGATTTGGATCTGTCAAAAGTACGCAACTATTACACGTTTATGAAATATACGAAAAAATTCGTGTATAATAAGAGTTTTATTCGGGTGATTGTTAACAAGGGTAAAGACTATTGACCTATTGGGCTAAGTACTAATTAAGGGACTGTTTGGTTGCTTGAAAGCGCAAGAAATTGTGAAAGTGATTTTTTGTCTAGTAAAATTAAAATGTGTATGCTTTTGAGTTTCATAATAGTTCTTGTATGCTAAAATTGACTTTCAATATTTGGAATATTCATATCTTATAACTTAGAAGGGGACAAATTCATACTTTCTGTCACTTCTCACAGAATACGTATTTTAAATACGTGTACTGTTTGAATGTATTTATGTAATATTTATCATGTATTGTTATGTATTTAAATTTCTTTAATTTTACGCTAATTATTTTTGCATTTTACTTTGCTTTTGGGTTCGGCCAGAGTTGGTTTATTTTCCAGCCTTGGGTGGTTCAACATGAACCCACTACCACCACCCCCATTTAAAGCTCCAAACCCTTCTCTCTCTTCATTACTTCTCCTTCTCATTAACTCTTCTTCTTCATCCTCCATAACTCTCCCCCACCTACCTAGCCGCATAGGCAAGTGTCAACTTGCTTCATGATGGAACCCCAGTATTTTTGTTCCATCATCTTCCTTACTTGATCTTAAGTCTCTTTAGTACTTAGCATTTTCAATTTCCATGGCTCATTTTGTAGATCTAAACTTGTTTGTATTTTCGGATTTTTTGGATTTTGATCTAGTAATTTTGTTATTTTCAAGTTTTGATGATTCCATGTTGTAGAGAATTTTGTTCTACTCTATTTTGACCTATGGAAGTCCAGATTTGGGCTTGGAATGAAGGATTTAGAGAGCTTGGAAACAATGGCTTCCATGATTCTGTTCTCAAATTGGAGAAGAAGAACAGTGCTTGGCCGCATGAGTTTTCATGCGGCAAGTCCCCTGGCCGCATGAGCAATCCTGGCCGCATGAGCAATCTTGGCCGCATGAGCTTGCTTGCCGCAAATGCATTCAGTCCCGCAGCCGCATGAACTTTCATCTTTTCGAGTCGCATGAACTTCAATCATTCTCAGCCGCATAAGACATGACATTCTCAGCCGCATATAGGCTTGTCATATCCCAGTCGCATGCAGCTAATCATTTCTCAGCCGCATGTGACCTGTCATTTCTAGCCGCATAGGCTTTGTCATTTCGGCCGCATGTGATTTATCCTTTCTAGCCGCATGAGCCTAAATTCTGAGCTGCATGGCGATTGATTATCCCAGCCACATGGACTTAGTTACCCGCAGCCGCATAGGCGCATGCTATCCCAGCCGCATGAGATTTTACTGTTCTAGCCGCATATGCGCATGCTATCCCAGCCGCATGAGATTTTACTGTCCCAGCCGCATAGGCGCATGCTATCCCAGCCGCATGAGATTTTACTGTTCCCGCTGCATGACCTTGAATCCCAGCCACATGAGTTCGAGACCCGAGCCGCATAGGGTCCCTATTCCCAGCCGCATAGACTTAGTTTCCTTAGCCGTATATGCATGTTTTACCCAGCCGCATGAACCAATAATTTTTCGGCCGCATGAACTCTAGCCCATAATGTATTTTTGGCTGATTCTGTCCCGAGTTGACATTAATTAACATTGATTGTTATCTTGATTTATAATTGATCATGTGTTCCTAGTTGGAACTAAGAGACTGGCTAGTCGTCTTATTGAATTGAATGAATGAGACACGTTCATATTAACTATGAACTATTACAATCGATTGGCCGATCCCAAATATTGGCATATAGACACATGCAGGCTCCAATTTATTTATTTTTCTACAAAAGCAGCATGTGTACTTTATGGTCAAGGCATGATTATTCAGTGGCTAGTTTTGATTGTTGTATTACGCTATGTAAGACATACAACCTAACCGTACGGGTATCGTTGTAGAGTTGGGCATATCGTACTTTGTACGGAAGTACTCATTCCACGGCATAGGATTTCACTTAACATAGATGCTACTAAGTTAAATAAAAATGATTGCATGGAGAGAATGAATTCCCGAGTTCTTACATGGCAGACCTCTTTGGGACTATTAGTGCCCGACATGCCGGCTGGTTTCCACAGATACTGCAAATCTGCCACACGGGCAGGGAGCGGTATCTGCTTATATTATTTATTGTATACTGATGACGGGCGTCCCGCTGGGACTCGTCTAATTCATGATTGGCGCAATTGATTGATTGGGTAGACTAGCCTTGCTTGTACATAGTAAGAACTGAGGAATCCTTATTGCATATTTCCAAGATAACTTGGAACTCACAGTAGCAAGCCGTAGGAGTTGGATGGCCATTTAAATTGATTTATTTGTGTACTGTACCTACTCTGTTGACTAACTGAGACGATCGGAATGTCAGGACATGACGGGCCAACTTCTGTCCTTGTTTGGTTGGGAAGTTGGTTCGAAGTTTCGTGATGTTATGTGAATCCCAGTAGCTAGCATAGATCTATTTATCATATCTTTCGTATTACTGGTTCTAATTCCTCATATCGTGCTTCCTTGCGGTACTTGCTATTAGAGGTCTAACCTCTCTGGTTTTGCATGGCCATATTTAGAGCCGGTTCCCGATGACTCAGCTTACTTCCACCTCCAAGATGGTCAATACTAGAGGAATGATCGCAGAAGGACTCGAGTGGGTTCCTTACTTCCCCGCTCGTTTTCTTACTTACTTTATACTTTGTCTTTGGCACCTACATGTTAGTCGGATCGTCTTGTAATTACTTTTGCATAACTGTAACTAAGTCAGACTGCAGCTGATGAACAATTGTGTATACTTTGCCACATCATCTGGCTATATTTTGTAAAGCCATATATCAAGAACATTTTGACTGAGCGTTTGGGACGCCTTACTGCTTTATCTCATGTTCTCTATTTACTGTTTCTTGTTTGAATGATTGAGACAATAGATGTGAAGTGACCATAGTGAGACTTTTATGTAGTATGCACCCCCTTGTCTTTTTATACAGCATTGATCGTATTATACGGTATTCATCTACCCGTAATACGTAGCTGGCTGAGTTATTCTCTCGCTCTTCAGTATTCTGGTTCTGGGGCGTGACAAGGTTTTAGTGGTAGCCCATGCAGGTCTGATTTCAGACTTGTGGGGTGTTTTGATTTATAGGATGTCTCAATCACACATGTTTTCCCTTGATCTCATGATTCGTTACTCTCGACTCTAGCTTGACATTCCGGTATCCTTCGACTTCATTGATCCTTCATGTCCGGTCGTTTGATTGCTCTCTTGTCCCTTTCCTTAGGGGTACTCGTCCGCATCTGTCAGAACTGGACAACAACAACAAGGGCAACATGGGCAACTTGACCATGTTGGTCAGCAATAAGGGCCAATACTACCACAAGAGACTATTCAAGAAGAAGTGATAGTGGAACCAGCAGCTGGACCGCAGTATCCGGAAGTTCCAACACCACCAATAGTTCCACCTACCCTGTGGAAGTGGATACACCGGCCCTTTTGGAGATCATGAGAGGGATGATGGCTACTCAGCAACATCAGATATTGGCCCAGCAGCGCATGCACGCTCAGTTGCAAGAGCAGAATGTGCTACTCAACCAAGGATTGCAGACTGCTTTGGAAAGAGGGCAAGGACAGATTCAGGAGCATCAACCAGATTTTGCAAGTACAACCCCCGTCGTTTTGAGGTCACGGAAGATGCCATCTCAGCAGATGTGTGGCTTAAGGATATTGAGACTATTCTGACGGCGGCAAGGTGCCGACAGAAAAACGTGTGGATTAAGTGAAGTTATTACTTCAGCATCTCGCACGTGATTGGTGAAATCAGAGGAAGTGGGCAACAGGCGTCCTGTTGCTTGGGACGATCTTACTGCAAGATTCAAGACGAAGTACTATAGAGTTGTGGCACAGTTTGAGCTACAACAGAAGTTTATCAACCTCAACCAGGCCGGCAAGACGGTAGATGCTTATGCAGCGGAGTTTTACAGATTAAGTAGGTTCGTCCCAGAGATGGTAGCAACAGAGAGCCAGAGGGCTATGAGGTTTCAGCAAGGGTTTCATCTTGAGCTCTTGTAATTGATAGAGGGGCACAATTACCAGACTTTCGATGAAGTGTTGACGGCAACCCGAATGAATTAGATCATTATTCAGAGGATCACGGCAAGGACTGGAGGTCAGAAGAGATCCCACAGTCAGATTGAAGGAGGAGGGGAGTAGTGTAGCTCCCCTTCCCGAAAATTCTTGCAATATTTTTATTTCATTTGATTTAATTGGAGACTTTAATTTGTTTTTATAAATAATTATATAGATAATTATTACGGTAGATGATTTTAGCCATAGTTGAGTTTTGAAGTACCAGACAACTAGGAACCATGGCACGGATAGTACAGGGACGTGCCTTGACTTGTGTTTAGCCATGGTAGGGGAAGGCCGAGCCATAGTGATGTCCTAACTAGGAAAACCAAGCCAAGTTGTGACTTAACCATTACCGAATATTTTAATTATTATTTAATTATATTATTGAGTTTGAGGAGACCCGGTGGTACCAAACCAGCCCGAACTGAACCCGAATTAAGCTCAGGCCCATGTAGTCAGACGAGACGTCCAATGACATACGTGTTGACGTATTTTTGTAAGGTGGTGTTGTATTCCATTTTAATAAACTGAGAAATATTTCTAAGTATTTGTATTTATATATTATAAATATTATTATTAGTGATATTCAATAATAGTTGTAGGTCATTGTACATTTTGGGACAATTAGACGGTGCATGATGGTATATACGCCAATATTAGTTTATTGATTTTCGTTGTTATTATTAATATTATTATCATTTTATTGGAGTTATATAATATTAATAATTATTATGGTTATTAAATATAAATTACCTATTCTTATTATTAGTTATCATTTTCATCCTTAACAAAAGATATAAGTGAATATATACTTGTATAATAAATAGATGGGCGTATGTGTATTTATATGAAAATACGAAAATGTATAAATGTGTTCGTATAGATATAAATATATATATATATATATATATATATATGAGTGTGTAGGTACGTATGGATATAACTGAATACATATAAATATATTGTGTATATATGTGTATGTATACATATATTACATATACGTGTTTATGTGTAATTACACTATTATATATATATATATGTATATAGTGTACGTGTGTATGTATGCGTGTGCGTATATATAAATATATATACCATAATATGTGTGTAGGTAAATATATATAATATATATAATACCATGTCTAATATATGGATATATAGAAAATATTCAATAGCATACAAGGTATCATATATATAAAATATATATAGATGAATATGTATGTGAAGCTATATACACGACCCAACCCCAACGCTGTGTCGGTAAACCCTAACCCTATCTCACTTTTTCTGATGCGACACAGACACGACCCTTTGACACACACGTGGGGGTAAACCCTAACCCTAACTCATATAGGGTTCATCGAGCTTGGGTCCCCATGGACCTATGCATCAATTGGGGGTTCGAATACCAGAGCTCATGCTCGGCAAAATAATTGCTCGGCAAAATAATTGGGTATTACTTGATGTTCCTTTGCCGACCATCTCACGTACGACATTCAAAGCAATGCCTACAAACCAAACTTTTTCCATGGACTCATAAGTAATAAATTCTACATCCATGTTCATTTTAGACTGCGTTTTTACATGTTCGATCTATTTTACATCGAGACTACACGCTAAGAGCAACAATCATATATAATTATATGTTTGAGTCCATAAAAGACATTTGTGAGGCTCGTACGTGTTATATTCCTCTCACATGCTTAACTAGATAATCTCTAATTCGACATGCAAATGAATAAAAAGATGTAGTCCAATAATATAATATTTGTTATGCTATGGTTTTGATTGTTTTTAGATTGACTTTCTTCTTCGTAGACAAACAAATTTCGATAAATATGAGGGAAGCAAGAAATCTACTTAAATGGTCACAAATTAGTCACTAAATTAGCTTGGAGTACTCTTTCTATGGTTGTAGATATTGTTTTGATTCAGTTATATTTAAATGGTATAATCATATTAACAAACCAAGTTTCAATTTGAATTTGAGTTGACCACAATTTAGATATACTTATCTCTAATTTGGATAAGTGTTCCATCTCTTCTGGATATGTATCTATCTATTGGATATTTTAACAACTTGATCATTTCCAATTAGATGGATAAATTTTCGTGTAGAAACCTTTCAAAGCATCTTCTTATAGTACTTGCATACCGCACTCTACACAGACAATGCATCCCGAGTAATACTACCCAGTTAGTTTAATTACTGAAAAAAGATATGTTTGTAATAGAACCATATCGTTGTCAATCGTGTTCAGCAATAAGTATAGGTAACTTCAAGATAGGAATTGTTTTACCTATAAGTATAGTTGATGGCTTTACCTAGAGTGACTAGGTATATATAGGTTTAGGAAGCCTATAGGTTTAGGTAATGGGTTGACACATGGGTATGGGAGATACCTATGTTGTAGTGTATGGGGTATTGAGTTTGGGTATTGGTTTTTACTAGAGTTAAGGATAGGCTAGTGTATAGGTAATTAGGTAAATAGGCCATAGTAATGGTTTTACCTATGTGAATAGGATATTGGTAGGGCAAATACATAGGGTATTAGCCTAGTATAGACTAGAATACCTTGGTAAGGCAATGTATGGCCCTAAAAACCTAGGTGTGACCTAGTTTGACCAAATTTGGCAAGGTATTGAGCCAGTTGTCCTAGTGTGACCTAGAAATGACTTGGAGACCTAGAATTGACCTAGTATATCATGTTTATGATTCCAAAATACCAATTGACATTAATATTCTATATTTAGGTCTTCCAGGTACCGTATAGGATATTGTTGACATTTCATACTACCAAAATAAGTCAAATCAACGACGAAATAAGTCAATCCTAGAGTGTATAGAGTGAGCCTCCCTAATTCCTTCCTTCTCATTCGGGTCATTCAGTCGACTATTCCGCATCATAGGATATCTACATCAACCTCACCCTAGAGAAGTGTGGAAATATTAATGTTAACCAAGGTTCACAGTAAAGAGAGGGAAAGAAACTACATAGGATATATCATATCTATTACAACTTGTTGTATCATGATTACTTTTACAAGTGTTTAAACGATGTGCATATCTCTATCTTACAGAATTATCCTCAAATGGATATGGAGCTGAATTACTATCTGCAAAATCGTTCGTGGATGTACAACCGTCATCCTGATGACATGTGCGGTGTGCGGGATGAATTCATAGAGGGTGTACACCAGTTCCTGCAGTTTGCCAAGGCGTTCCCTCAGTACATGGACGGTACCAAAATTAAGTGTCCGTATGTGAGATGTCGTAACTTGAAATATCATCCAGAAGTGGATGTCACGTATCATTTATACTCGAAGGGTTTCACGCCGAATTACTATCAGTGGAGCGAGCACGGAGAACTTGTGTCTTTAGCATCGGAGTACGAGCCGTATGTGGATGTCCACAATAACGTTCCTTACGACGATGGGTTGGTGAACATGGTTTTTGACGCGGTCGGGCCTAGTTTCGATCCGGATGATCATGATGCACCTGAGGAGGCACCGAACCCCGATGCTGCACAATTCATGGAGTTGCTGGAGAATGCAAGAACTCCATTATATCTTGGTTGTGAGGATCATTCACCGTTAGAGGTGGTTACAAGATTGTTGAGCATCAAGTCCGATTTTAACATGTCACAAGATTGCTACAACCGTCTTATGGAGTTGCTTATAGAAATATTGCCTGAGGGTGCGAAGTTGCCTAAAGACTTCTACCGGTCTAAGAGGATGGTTAGATCGCTCCGGATGGGATACAAAAAAATTGATGCCTGTCGCAACGGGTGCATGTTGTACTACAAAGACGACAAGGATGAAGACGCCTGCAGATTTTGTGGTGTCGATCGCTACAAAGCATGTGGTAGAGGAAAGTCTGTCGGTGCCAGGAAGCCTACCTCTTCGATGCACTACTTGCCGTTGACGCCGCGGTTGCAGCGGTTGTTTATGGTCAAGGAAACTGCAGAAAACATGAGTTGGCATAAGCGGAAACATATCGAAGGAGTGTTGGATCACCCATCTGATGGAGAAGCATGAAAGCACTTTGATCGACAATATCCAGATTTTGCTTCTGATCCGCGTAATATCAGATTGGGTCTCTGCTCCGACGGTTTTACCCCATTCGGACTTTCGGGATCCCAGTATTCGTGTTGGCCTGTGATCGTCACCCCGTACAATCTACCGCCTTGGATGTGCATGAAGACTCCGTATATGTTTCTCACCGTTATTATTCCAGGTCCGAACAATCCGAAAAGGAACATCAATGTGTATTTACAGCCGTTGATGATGTTGAATCAGCTGTGGGAAGTAGGTTCCAACACGTACGATGTATCTAGAAAACAAAATTTCCAGATACGGGCAGCACTTATGTGGACCATCAACGACTTTTCGGCCTATAGAATGTTATCTGGATGGAGCACGTATGATCGTCTTTCATGTCCGTATTGCATGGACAACACTAAGGCTTTCCGTTTGAAATACGAAGGCAAACCGTGCTTCTTCGATTGTTATCGACAATTTCTGCCGAAGGATCATCTGTACCGGAGGAACAGGAATTCTTTTCGTGTTGGCGTTGTGGAGAAGGCTAATCCCCAGCCAAGGTGGCCCGGATACACGATATGGGAAGAGGTAAAAGATTTACCAAGAGCTATTGAGCAGCCTGCTACGGGCTACAAGTGTGACGAATTTGGTCGCACTCATAACTGGACGAAGAGGAGTATATTCTGGGATCTTTCATATTGGAGCACCAATCTGATTAGACATAACCTTGATCATGCATATCGAGAAGAATATGTTTGACAACATAATTAATACTGTAATGGACGTAAAGGGGAAGACGAAAGACAATCCAAAGGCTAGATTGGACTTGGAAGAAATATGTAGACGTCCTGCATTGCATTTGATAGAGGACGGAATGAAAAGTTGAAGCAGCCTAAGGCAATTTTCTCACTAGAGAAGGAGGATAAAGTAAGGCTTTGTAGGTGGATTCAAGGTCTGAAATTTTCAGATGGGTATGTTTCGAACTTGAGAAGATGCGTCGACCTCAAGGAGAACAAACTGACAGGTATGAAGAGCCATGATTGTCACGTATTCATGGAGCGGTTAATTTCGATTGTATTTCGGGAATTCTTACCGCAGGCAGTTTGGGATCCATTGACGGAGCTTAGCATATTCTTCAGGGACCTTTGTTCTAAGAAATTGCTCGTTGATCGTCTAGAAAAGCAAGAGAAGGACATTGCGGTAACACTGTACAAGCTAGAGAGAGTGTTCCCTCCTGGATTCTTCGACTCTATAGAGCATTTGTCGATTCATCTTTCCTACGAGGCACGTGTTGGTGGACCCGTCGAATATCGATGGATGTACCCGTTCGAACGACATTTGAATCACCTAAAAAGAAAGATGAAAAATAAGGCTCGGGTCGAGGGCTCTATTTATGAAGCCTATATTCTCGAGGAGATTACAAATTTCTGCTCCTCCTATTTTAAACCTTATGTTGCTACGAATAGAACGAGGACTCCGAAAAACGACGACGGATATCAAAAATTTAATGATGGAATACTGAAAGTATTCAATGCGTCCGGAAAGCCTTCGGGAAAAATGAAGAAGAGATATTTGAATGACGAAGAGCTAAGGGCTGCTCAGTTGTATGTATTACTCAATTGCGACGAGGATGAAGTAGAGAAGCTAGAGGGGTAAGTAACTCAGGATGATGAGTTTAAGTCATCTCAATGTAATAGTATAAGCTAATATTATTGTACTAATCGGCGGTTGCTTCGTTGTTTTCCAGCACATATAATGATGAGTTGAGGCTGGTTAGACCCTACCTAACAGACGAAGCATTAGAACAAGAAATGAGACGTTATTTTTCTTCTTGGTTGAGCGAATATGTAAGTAGCTCGATAATTACTGGCCTCTTCTAATGCAACTGTGCAATAAATAACTTATTATCGCTTCTTTGATATTCAGGTCGATCGTCTAATTTTACCCGAGATTGAATTAATTAGAACTCTTGCTAAGGGACCAATTACTTTTGTTAAAATATGGCCAAGTTACTGTATCAATGGCTTTCGGTTCAAGTCGACAAATGCTCCGATCAGAGACAGCTTCCTGGATCTTGATTCCACGAAAAACAGTTGTTTGTGTATCAAGTCTTCGAACTACAAAGACGTCGATCCAGAAAATGATTTCTTTGGCATCTTGCGAGAGATTGTGGAGTTGTCATATAATAATGGCAGAGAACCTGCAAAGATCGTGTTGTTCAAGTCTGAATGGTTCGATCCGATTGAAAATCAAGGTTGGAAAATTGACAAGCATGGTCTTGTGGATATAAACTACAAGCGTAGATATCAAGGCTACGAACCGTTTGTCCTAGCAACTCAGGCTCAGCTCGTGTACTTCACAGCTTATCCGAGACGGGGAGCAACGAAGTCTGACTGGTGGACAGTATGCAAGACTAAAGCTAGAGATACTTTTGATATTGACGAAAAAGCTTACCATGAGGACGAGCTACCTCTTATAACCAATATTGTCGATGTGGACTCCACGGAAGTTATGCATTACACGACACATAATGTAGAAGATGTAGAATTATCCGAAGAGGAAGACGAAGCCGACGAAGGCGAAGATAAAAGTGAAGATGAGGAGGAAGAGGAAGATGAGGTCGAGGAAGACGAGCAAGATGATTATTCTGAAGATGATTGAGAGAGATATACTTATCTGAACTTAGATGTTTCTTCTAGAATATATTATCTGGACTTAGATGTTTATTGTAGAATGTATCATCATATGTTGTCTTGGTTATTATCTTTCTTTATTGTACTTTCATATTTCTAGTCTCTATTATTTGTTGTACTTTTATATTTCTAGTCTCTATTATTTGTTGTACTTTTATATTTCTAGTCTCTATTATTTGTTGTATTATCATATGTTGTTATCAGGTATGGCAGGTCGTCGCGGAGCATTCCGAGGGGGACGACGAGGTCATGATCCTCTGGTACTTCCTACAGGTACTGCTAGAGGACGGAGTTTTCCTTCGGTACCTCCTACTGGTACCGGCTCTGGATCCTCGTCGCCGATTACTCCTCCATATCGGACAGTAGCTGGGCCTGCTGGGACGACGTCACGTGGCATATCTCCTGGGATGAGTAGTTCCAGGCCTTTTGAGAGTGCTCGCCCGTCTAGTGTTCCTGCTACTGATACGACGATGGAGACGGATGAGCAGATGGCGGAGGCTGCACCGACGGCCGAGGCGGCTGCACCTACGGCCGACCAGCATCATGCAGATGATGTGTGCGTACCTCAGGAGAGGAGGACAGAGATCTGGACCGACAGTACAAAGTAGGTGTTTTGGTTTATATTTTTTTTCTGTTTTTATCATAAATTAACTTTTTTTCATGAATATAATATGTCTGTATAGATATCGTCCCCCATAGGTACAGAGACGTCTAGGCCTCATGCTGAGGCATAATTATGGTGGTGCTTGGATTAACTACTCTGATGCTCCGGACGAGAGGAAGGCCTTCTGGTTTGCGCGCTTCAAGGTTAAAATATATTTACTTTTAACGTGAATCATATAATTTTTGCATATTATATATAACTGATAAATATTTGGCTTGCGCTCTTCTAGGATATGTTTTTCTATCTACCGCACCGGGCCGAGCTTATCGAGGGATATTTTCTGCTGTCGCTGCCAAGCTGATCCGCGACGCTATTAATGATCAGAAGGATCGTGATCGTGCCGGAAAGCCGATCCAAGGTTGGATCACCCCTGATCAGTAGAATGCGATGAAGGCTCGATTCGACGAGCCAAGGTACAAGGAGAAATCGAAGAAGGCCAAGGCGGCTAGGCAACATGCCTCGAAGTGGTACGGTGGGTCGATTCCGATGACGAAATATTTCCGTCGTCTGGTATGTCTTTCTCTTTTAGAAATATTATTTTAATGCAAAACTGATAAATTATTACTAAGATAATATATTTAATTACAGATAAGGAAGGTCGGTAACGTCGACATGGTGACCGTCTTCCTGGCCACCCATCGGAAGGGCGAAGACCTTATTGACGAGAGGGCCGAGCAGACCTATGTAAGTATTACAATACGTTATCTTAATTTAATACTTCGTGTCAATTTTAATATAACTTAGTAAATATGATGCAAATAAATATTCATGTAGTTAGTAATAATAAGTACATTAATTAGAAATTATAGAGTACTATCCATACTTTCTAGGCCGAGTATTAGAGGCTGCGGAAACGGACGGCTGCTAGTGCACCTGATACAGGAGAGGCCGGTACTTCCTCGCAGCCCACTCAAGCTCCGTCGGCGGACGAGCTGTGGATGACCGCCGCTGGTGGACTCCGTAGGGGTACGTACTACGGTACGGGATCCTATGGCGCCCTAGTTGCCACCAAGTCCTCTAGGACATCTCCTGCTAGTGTGCATGGTCCACAGCCGTTCCAAGTCTGCCCGAGTCCACCAGATGATGGAGTCTCTCCGTGACGACCTGCTACGACGGATCGAGGAGCAGTCTCAGCACCCTACGGCCGATCCTGCGCTGCTAGCACGATTGGATGCGCTCGACCGCGACATTATGGAGCTCATGGACGACTGAGAGGACAGAGCGCACCGTTGGAGGGTTAGAGCGTACGGTGACGGAGCTGCAGACAGGACAGGTGACCATGGCCGAGAGGCTGAGATTGGCGCAGGATTCGATGGTCCAGAGCAGTGATAGAATGTTATCTATCATGGATTAATACCACCAGCGACTTACAGCGTTGGAGCGTACTGGTCCTCCGGGTGCGCCTTCATCATCGTTGACTCCGTCGCCTCCACCGCCTTCTTCTTCGACACCGACTCCACCGACATCACTGCTTGCTCCATCGGTATCGATTTCACTTGAGGAGTATGAGTTGTTCTTATCCCTTCGTCGCGGCGGTGCCCCTCCTGTACCAGATCCTAGTAGTCCTAGTTAGGACTGTTTGTTTGTGTTTATTTCATCTTTGTTTGTGACTTGGATATTTGTTGGTTGTGTAGACTTGGATGTTTGGATCCTATTCTATTTGTTGGTTGTGTGTAGACTTTGGTTATTTGGTTGTAGACTTTGTTATTTGGTGTAGACTTGGTTATTTGGATACTTGTTGGTTGTGCCTATTCTATTTGTTGGATCCTATTCTATTTGTTGGATCCCATTCTATTTGTTGCCTGCTACATTGTGTTATACTGTTGTTTATCCTAACAAGTCTATATTAGTCTAATCAAGGCTAAACTAGCCTATGCTAGTATATCAAGCCCATACAACCTATACAATACAAAGTCAAAACCAACATCACACAACCTATTATTGCATCTAGGCCTACACATGGAAATCACATATTACATACATATATATATACATATAGGCTACCTATATGTATACCACACATACATATATATAATATATATATAATGGTACACACACATAATATAATATATAGGATACCTACATATATACATAATATACTTAGATGCATATTACATACACATACATATTTATATACATTACATTATATATATATACATAGGAAGATAGAAAGATAGAGAGTTAGAAAGAGTGAGGTAAAGGGAGAGTGACAAGTGTGTGATAGAGAGTGAGTGTGTGTGTGTAGGAGTGACTGAAACCTGTGTATGTAGGGACTGAAACCTGTGTACAGTGAGGGAAAACAGTGTGTGTGATTGTGTGTCATTCACATGGGTGTGTGTGTGATTGTGTGTCATTCACATGGGTGTGTGTGTATATGGCCTGTGTTCAGCAAAACAGTGAATGTGGACTGTTGGTTATGGCGTATGTTATTGAGTGTTCATTCCTGTTGGTTATATGGTGTGTGTGTGTGTGTATATGGTGTGTGTTATTGAGTGTTCATTCCTGTTGGTTATGGTTATCTTTTTAAACTGCAGGGAGAAAAAGACATTCTGTATTTTATTTTATTTTATTTTATTTTATTTTATTTGCAGATTTAGCGACGTTTATCGACGTCCACCGACGTACGTTTGCGTTGGTAAACGTCGGTAAATCTGCAAAATTTTCTAGGGTACCGACGTTTATCGACGTCCTTATACGTCGAAAAACGTCGGCAAACGTCGGTAAACGTCGGTAATCATCCCAGGAATTACCGACATTTACTGACATTTTAAACGACGGTAAACGTCGGTACATTCCCAGGATTTTACCGACGTGTAGCGACTTTGTACATGTCGCTAAACCACCGACGACACAACGGTAATCGTCGGTAAATTTTCAGGTTTTTACCGACGCGTAGCTACGTTAAACACGTCGCTAATCCACCGAAGACACGACGGTAGACGTCGGTAATATACCGACGTATATACGTCGGTAAACGTCGGTACTTGCGACGTTTGGCGACGTTTTGAAGATCAGCGACTTACATTTCTACGACAAGCCCAAAACGTCGATAATTGCGTCGGTAAACGTCGGTGCACGTCGGTAATCATCCCAGGAATTATCGACATTTACTGACATTTTAAACGACGGTAAACGTCGGTAAACGTCGGTACATTCCCAGGATTTTACCGACGTGTAGCGACTTTGTACATGTCGCTAAACCACTGACGACACGACGGTAATCGTCGGTAAATTTTTAGGTTTTTACCGACGCGTAGCGACGTTAAACACGTCGCTAATCCACCGAAGACACGATGGTAGACGTCGGTAATATACCGACGTTATATACGTCGGTAAACGTCGGTACTTGCGACGTTTGGCGACGTTTTGAAGATCAGCGACTTATATTTCTGCGACAAGCCCAAAACGTCGATAATTGCGTCGGTAAATATTTTTAGCGACGCAATTTGTCGATTTAGCGACGTCTTTAGGCGTCGCTAAATCGACTTATTCTGGTAGTACAGTAGCAAGCCGTAGGAGTTGAATGGCCGTTTAAATTGATTTGTTTGTGTATTGTACCTACTCTGTTGACTAACTGAGACGATCGGAATGTCAGGACATGACGGGCCAACTTCTGTCCTTGTTTGGTTGGGAAGTTGGTTCGAAGTGTCGTGATGTTATGTGAATCCCAGTAGCTAGCAGAGATCTATTTATCATATCTTTCGTATTACTGGTTCTAATTCCTTATATCGTGCTTCCTTGCGGTACTTGCTATTAGAGGTCTAACCTCTCTGGTTTTGCACGGCCAGATTTAGAGCCGGTTCCCGAGGACTCAGCTTACTTCCACCTCCAAGATGGTCAATACTAGAGGAATAATCGCAGGAGGACTCGAGTGGGTTCCTTACTTCCCCGCTCGTTTTGTGTGAACCCCTATTTTTCAAAATTTATTTAATTAGTGTTAATTAATTATTAATATCATATTTAGCCTTAAAATATTTATTATAATTTTTAAGAATTTTTCTAGAATTTTTAAATGAGTTTTAAATGAGTTTTAAAAACTAAAATATTATTTTGCAATTAATTTAAATGTTTTAATATCATTCTGTAATATTTAGAATTATTTTTGTATCATTATGCAATTTATTAAATTGTTAATGTAACAGTTTACAAATTGTAAATTATTATATTTTAGTTATGCAAATAATTATTTGCATTTATCTACTTTAGGGACCAGTTTGTAATTACCTAAAGTCTAGGGACCCTAATGCTAAACCTAAATCTACCTACCCTCGACGACCAGGCTGCCCCCCGACTGCCCGACGACCGCCAACTCACTGACCCCGCCATTTTCGGCCAGCACGACAGCCCCCGACCGACTCGACCCCCCTATAAAGACCCCCTCACTCCCCTCAACTCGACCACCACCACTACAACCCCCCAGCCACCCACAACCGCCCAGACAGCCTAAACCCTAACCCTAACTCCGGCGAACTCTCGTCCAGCCCCCATGACGAGCGTCACCGCCCCCAACCACCATCAATCGACGCGCCCCCAAGACGAACGCGTCGCCACCACTCCGCCGCGACCACGCTGCCTCCTCCGCCGTCCACGCCTCTCGAAAACCCCTGTGAAATTGGACACGTAAGTTGCAGCGTCCAAACGTGTCGTGCGTGTCTCGAATCAACGTATGTGGTTCGCCAAGACACGAGGACCCTAGTCCAGTGCTTGGACACGCGAATCAATACTCGTGCGTGTCGTAAATAACCCCGACACTTAGACTCTGTGTCCAAAACTGTCAGGACACTGTTTCGATTTATCGGATTTACTGTTATTTAAACTAAAACCTAAATAAAATAAACAAAAAGCTATCCCTAACACAAGTCGTGGGCTGACCCCTTGGCCAGCCCGACCCAGTCAGGGAACCCGACCCATAGGGCCGAGTTCGAGCCCCTATGCTGTGTTTGTTTTCTTTTTCTTTTTTCTTTTTCTTTTATTTTTATGTTTATATATATATATATATATATATATATATATATATATATATATATATATATATATATATATATATATATATATATATATATATATATATATATTTATATATATGTATATATGTATTTCTGTATATATTTTTTATTATATATATAAATACTGTTATATACGTATGTACAGTATTTATATATATACATTATATATTTATTTCTTTATGTATATATTTATATACATTATAAATGTATATGTATATATACATAACTTTTTAGCCTAAGTAATTTACGTAATATTATACATATGTATATTTTTAATATATGTAAATATTACTTATCATATTTTTATGGCTACTATGTAAAATTCTACCCTATTAAAATATTAATATTTATTATATATTTTTACCTCTATGTATTTTTTTTGTATTTTAATTACTGCAACCATTTGGTGTCCAAGCCTAGCATGGGTTTTTGGGCCCAAATGTGTTTTCACACATTCAAGACCTGTACAAGTCATATTGGACTTGATTCATGGCCTTGGGTCCTGTATTTGAACTTTGGTTCAAATTATGTACATGGACAAAATACGCAGATAATTAATTATTTAATTTTAGATTGTGTACAATGTTGTTTTTGAATTTCTAAAAATACTTTAATTACTGTTAAAATTCTAGAAAAATAGTATTTTGATACTATGTTAATTTAGATAATTTATCATAATTTTTATAGTATTTAATTTACAGTTTTGCTACTGTTTTGGCATATGAAACCAGAACTCATTTTCTGTGTATTTAGGAAAACTGATTTTTATAAAATACTTGTACTGGTTAGTAAATTCCAGAAAAATTATAATAAATTTTTATAATTAACAAGGATCATTTTGATACTTTATTTTATGTAAAATTGAGCTTTTTTCTATCTCAAAAATTGTTGGAACACAATGTTCATTTGATTTATTTATTGAATAATTACGACTTGCAACTTTTTGTGTTGTTTTGAGTTATAGCCGTATTGAACCTCATCCCTCACTAGTGTAAAGACCCTAGAAAGTTAGTTATAGTAGTGTGTCACCCCACATTGGTCTCCTATGCTAAAGTCATCATTTTGGCTAGGTGTCCAGTCACAAGTCGTGTTTCACCAATTAGTGTCTTAGCGTTTTAGCTTAGTGTAAAAACTAAGTTTATGTATTTATTTCTACAGTGACGAGTTACCAAACATCTATAGCACTTTTATCGCAGCTTGTTTTGCTAGAGACAAGTACTTTCTACAAACTTTACATACTGCTATAAACCATAAACTGTGATTCACCAACCATGTTAAATGCTGATCCTTGGGGGTAGCAAGTTAGAACTTTACATGTTGTATTACTTTTAGTCTCTACCATGTTTAGACAGTATCTTATATCTCTCAAATGTTTAAATAACGGGTTAAGGGGAAACTGTTAGTATTGTATGTGAACATGACCCCCTTCTTCGTACGTATTTATCGCGCTCGGTGACATTCTATATGTGACCTTGCCGTATGTTCTGATCCCGCGTTTATGTATGGATATACACCGATGCCATTCGTACACGTATGTGCATGCCAGAAAAACTTAATATGTGCCGCTGTACATCCTATTCACCTATTGACCGATTCACGTACATACTACGGTTTTAAACTTTTAAACTATATGCTGTCATTTCTAAAAAGAACCAATTAAACCATGATATGCCATGATTCCAGTTTATTTCATCCCTGTTCATGCTTCGTATATTTAGTTTGCTAGAATCAGTACTTGCTCCCGTCCTGACAGGATAACGTTGTAGGTATCCTTACTGAGGAGGAGTTGCTCTGTGACTCATATTATGGAGATATTGCCGAGGACCAGGCTTTGCTTTACGAGGATGTTCCTGCGGGAAAACTCGTCTAGTTTGCGTAGTTGCTTGAGATATTTAGTGTAGTCATGTATTAGACTATGTATTTTGTAACTGGACATGTATCCAGTTTTACATTTCAGACTTGTACTTGGACTTATTACTATATGAGACGACTTTTGTGTTTGGAGCATTTATGACTTTTATTCACTTATAGAACTGTTAGCACATTTAGTCTTATCCTGTTGTCTTTAGAACAGCTTACAATATTTTCTCTCAAACGTAGGCTGGACATGACTCGGCCCAGCCTAACCATTTGGGTAGCGGGTCGTGACATGTTTTTAGTGGTGGCCCATGCAGGTCAAGACTAAATTGTTTGGTTACGTTATTGTACCAAGCATGCCTGCAATTAGGAACTTAAGGTAATTAGACAACATTAGGAATGACGCTTAGAACACCTAGAAGGATACTAGGAATGCAACATAGGAAATACATCACATGCTTGCTATTATAATTAGATTTTCTTGTCTATGATTGTTTTAAAGAATCTTTATAATTCCTTTTTTATTGTAATTAGATAGTGCTTACTCGTTCATCCCAGTATGTTACACCTGAGAATGGCGCACTCTATATCCAGTCAGCTGACCAGTTGACTGATACACCTCCACCTCCACCTACCATACTCCCCCACTCCACAAATCCACCAACCCAGATGCCTCCACCACCTTCCACATCACAGGCCCAGCAGGACCCAATACTCCCACCACCACCTATCACTATACCTACCCAGGCTTCCGTCACACTCGACGGAAACCAACTGCTCACTCTGATCCAGGGGTTCCTAACAACCCATCAGGAGCAGACTACCCTACTCCACCAGAGCATGGAGCGTTCTGAGGAACGTATCGTGGTCCCACCACCTGTAGAGCCACGGCAGAGAGCGGGGACGATTAAGGACTTCATGGGTCTGAACCCCAAGGAGTTCTCAGGGACTGAGGGCATAGTAGTAGCAGATGACTGGCTAGACTCGGTAGAGAGGAAGCTCATTGGAGTTAGGATGCCGGATGAACTCCAGGTCGAGGCAGCGGGATTTCTGCTGATAGACTTGGCAGGAGTCTGGTTCCGAAATGAGCCGTTGTTTGCGAGAGGGAGGGCCACTTGGATCAGTTCAAGACCCAGTTCAAGAAAAAATTCTTCTCGACCACTGCTAGAGTAGCCATGGGGATACGATTCCAGAACATCCAGCAGGGGAGCCGTTCTGTTGATGAGTATGCGGCAGAGTTTAGTCGCATGAGCCGTTTCGCTCCTAGTCTGGTTTGCAGACCCCAGAGGAGATGACGCGTAGGTTTTGCCATAGTCTAGTTCCAGACATCGGTATTCTTATAGTAGCGAACGGTACGACTGACTACTACGAGAGCCTAGAGTTGGCCCGGATCATTGAGGAGCGTCTTCTGTCTAGCAAGAGGCCGGCTTTTGTACATCATGAGGGACCGTCCAAGCGTCAGGCTTTCCAGCAGAGAGCACCGATGCCGCACCAGCAGATATACCATCCCCCTATACCACATCATCAGACCCCGCCAGTTAGAGCCCCGGGACCCCGGCAGCTGCAGAAGGGAACCTTGTGTACTTTCTGTAAGAGGGTAGGCCACGAATCTTTCGTCTGTAGGAAGAGGTTGGGTCAGTGTTTGGCTTGGGTCTCCCACCCATCAGCTTTGAGAGTGCCCAGTAGCGAAGACTAGAGGGCCGCTTCCGACTCAGCAGCAGAGGTTGGGCAGCATCTGCAGCAGCAAAAGGGACCTCAGGGGAAGACTTATAGCCTAGCCCTTGAGCCGGAGCCGGAGCAGGTTTCGGAGCCAGATTACTTAGATGACGTCATCACAGGTCATGTTTATTTGTATACTTTCTAGCTCTATGCTTGTTTGATTCTGGTACATCTCATAGCTTCCTATCATTAGAGTTTATGCATAAACACCATCTAGTAGCTCGAGTACCAGTGCCTATTAGAGCTATCTATAGATGCTCTATTTTTATAGCCGGAAGAGAGTTCAGGAGACGATTCTTTGTGATGCCACTTCCCGGTTATGATATCATATTGGGGATGGACTGGCTTAGCTATGCCCATGCATCTATAGACTGTCATGAGGGTAGTATTTTGTTCAGTCCCCCAGGCACAGCACCATTCAGTGTCAGGAGGACATGACCGGAGATCAGCCAAGAGCCGAACTGTTGTGCGACAGTTGGGGACATAGTACCGCCATACCCTATCATTAGGGAGTTTATGGATGTATTCCCAGAGGATCTTCTAGGACTTTCGCCTGACAGAGATGTGGAGTTCACTATAGATTTAGTGCCAGGTTCATCACCAGTATCCCGGGCTTGCTATAGAGTGAATCCCAAGGAGGCCGTAAAGATGAAAGAGCAGATTGATGACCTGTTGAAAAAGGGTTTCATTCGATCTAGTGCTTCTCCATGGAGAGCGCCAGTGCTCTTTGTGCCTAAGAAGGATGGTACAGTTCAGTTGTATATTGACTACCGGACGTTGAATGCCATCACCATTAAGAACAAATATCCTCTGCCCAGGATAGATGATTTGTTCGACCAGTTGAGTGGGGCGAAAGTGTTTTCCAGGATAGACTTGAGATTCGGGGTACCACCAGGTGAAGGTCAGGGCAGCAGACATCCAGAAGACGGCGTTCAACACAAAGTACGGGCAGTACGAGTTTCTGGTGATGCCATTTGGTCTCAAAAATACGTCAGCTGTCTTTATGAATTTGATAAATAAGATATTTCACCAGTATCTGGATAAGTTCGTCGTAGTGTTTATCGACGACATCCTGATATACTCGAAGACGCCGGAGGAGCATGCAGAGCACTTACGGATAGTTTTGGGGATTCTGAGGCAGGAGAGATTGTTTGCCAAATTGCCGAAGTGCGAGTTCTTTTTAGACCGAATGGAGTTTCTCGGCCATGTAGTTACTGGAGAGGGAATCTCGGTGGATCCCAGGAAGATTGCTGCAGTTGAGACATGGAAGGCTCCGACGTCAGTTTCAGAGATCAGGAGCTTTCTGGGTTTAGCAGGCTATTATAGAAAGTTCGTCCAGGACTTTGCTAGGATAGCTGAACCCATGATGAAGCTGACGCAGAAGGACGCAGAGTACATTTGGTCAGAGGACTGCCAGGCAGCATTTGAGGAGCTGAAGAGGAGACTGACGACCGCTCCAGTTCTGACATTACCTTCAGGTTCTGGAGGTTTCACCTTTTACAGCGATGCTTCAGGAAAGGGGCTAGGATGTGTCCTACAGCAGCATGGGAAAGTGATTGCTTATGCATCTAGGCAATTACGGACTCATGAGCAGAATTATCCTACCCATGACCTAGAGTTAGCTGCGGGTGATCTTTGCACTCAAGTTAAGGAAACATTACTTATACGGAGAGCGTGTGAAAATATTTACTGACCACAAAAGCTTGAAGTATGTGTTCACGCAGAAAGTGCTGAACATGAGACAAAGACGATGGTTGGAGTTGATGAAAGACTTCGACATCGATTTACAGTATCACCCCGAGAAGGCAAATGTGGTGGCGGATGTGCTGAGCAGGCATCCGATGGCATGGTATCTGATAATAGATTGGCATTTGCGGGAAGATCTGGAGAAGCTCGGTATCGAGCTAGTTCGGCCAGGATCAGTGATACAGATGATGGCGCTTGACATTCAGTCAGGTTTTATGGAGCAGATCCGGGAGGCACAGTCTACAAATGAGAGCCTTCGCAGACTTCGAGCCCAGGCTTTAGCTGGATTGCTGGATGACTTCACTTTAGCAGAGGATGAATCCTTGTGGCATGGCAGCCGGTTGTGTATGCCGAAGGGAGAGCTAGTAGAGGCAGTATTGCAGGAGACGCACCGATCGAGATATTCTATTCACCCTGGTGCTAACAAGATATACCGTGACTTGCGGGAACATCTTTAGTGGCACAGGATGAAGAGGGATGTATCACGTTTTATTTCGAGATGCCTAGTTTGCCAGCAGGTCAAGACGGAGCGCCAGAGGCCAGCTGGTTTGTTGCAGCCGTTATCCATTCCCGAGTGGAAGTGGGAACACATTACGATAGACTTTGTCTCAGGGCTTCCTCATTCCCAAGGAGGGAAGGATGCCATTTGGGTCATCGTGGACAGGCTGACGAAGTGTGCACACTTCATACCCTTCAAGGTGGGGCTTTCCACCGAGAAGTTGGCAGAGCTATACATGCAGCAGATAGTTCGCCTACACGGAGTGCCAGTGAGCATCGTGTCGAACAGAGACAGCAGATTCACGTCCCACTACTGGAGGAGCTTGCAGGAGGAGTTGGGCAGTAGGCTCAAGTTCAGTACGGCGTACCACCCGCAGACAGATGGGCAGTCCGAGAGGACGATACAGATACTGGAGGATATGCTGAGGACCTGCGTACTGGACTTTGGAGGATCTTGGAAGAGCCATCTGCACTTGGTAGAGTTTTCATACAACAACAGCTACCAAGCCAGTATCGGTATGTCTCCTTTCGAGGCGCTATATGGACGACGATGCCGCACGCCGCTCTTTTGGCACGATGTCGGAGATAGAGTTATGCTTGGGCCAGAGATGATCACGGATGTAGCAGAGAAGGTCGGGATAATTAGAGACAGGCTCAGAGTAGCTCAGGACAGGCAGAAACACTGGGCTGATGATAGTCGCAGACCGATGGAGTTCGCAGACGGTGATATGGTGCTAGTAAAGATATCACCTACTAGAGGGACGATCCGGTTCAGACGAGGAGGGAAGCTGAGCCCCAGATACATCGGGTCGTTCGAGATACTTGGCAGGATTGGAGAAGTAGCTTACAGGGTTGCACTTCCACCCAACCTAGCAGGAGTTCACGATGTCTTTCACGTATCTCAGCTGAGGAGATATGTTCCAGACCCCAGTCATGTGCTAGATCATTCAGAGTTGGAGGTCGGACCGAGCCTTACAGTTTCTGAGCAGCCAATAGAGATATTAGACATGAGGGAGAAGAGGCTGAGGAACAAGGTTATACCCTTAGTACGAGTAGCTTGGAGCCGTCACTATCCGGATGAATCTACTTGGTAGAGGGAGTCGGACATGAGGGAGAGATACCCTTACTTGTTCGATCCAACCGCTGCGAGAAAACCACCCGTTCCCGCTTGATACCTTAGAGGTTAGTTTCGATCATGGCCTTAGTCATTTGATTGCATTGCTTGCTATGTTAGAAAAATTGTAGGGTCTTCAATCCTTGTGAATTTCGAGGACGAAATTTTTCAAGGAGGGAAGACTTGTGAGCCCCTGTTTTCAAAATTTATTTAATTAGTGTTAATTAATTATTAATGTCATATTTATCCTTAAAATATTTATTATGATTTTTAGGAAATTTTCTAGAATTTTTAAATGAGTTTTAAATGAGTTTTAAAAACTAAAATATTATTTTGCAATTAATTTAAATGTTTTAATATCATTCTGTAATATTTAGAATTATTTTTGTATCATTATGAAATTTATTAAATTGTTAATGTAACAGTTTACAAATTGTAAATTATTATATTTTAGTTATGCAAATTATTATTTGTATTTATCTACTTTAGGGATCAGTTTGTAATTACCTAAAGTCTAGGGACCCTAATGCTAAACCTAAATCTACCCACCCCGACGACCAGGCTGCCCCTTCGACTGCCCGACGACCGCCGACTCACTGACCCCGCCATTTCCGGCCAGCACGACAGCCCCCGACCGACTCGACCCCCCCATAAAGACCCCCTCACTCCCCTCAACTCGACCACCACCACTACAACCCCCCAACCACCCACAACCGCCCCCGACAGCCTAAACCCTAACCCTAACTCCGGCGAACTCTCGTCCAGCCCCCACGACGAGCGTCACCGCCCCCAACCACCATCAATCGACGCGCCCGGCCAAGACGAACGCGTCACCACCACTCCGTCGCGACCACGCTGCCTCCTCCGCCGTCCACGGCTCTCGAAATCCTCTTGTAAAATCGGACACGTAAGTTGCAGCGTCCAAACGTGTCGTGCGTGTCTTGAATCAACGTATGTGGTTCGCCAGGACACGAGGACCTAGTCCAGTGCTTGGACACGCGAATCAATACTCGTGCGTGTCGTAAATAACCCCGACACTTAGACTCTGTGTCCCAAACTGTCAGGACACAGTTTCGATTTATCGGGTTACTGTTATTTAAACTAAAACCTAAATAAAATAAACAAAAACCTAACCCTAACACAAGCCGTGGGCTGAACCCTGGCCAGCCCGACCAGTCAGGGAACCCGACCCATAGGGCGAGTTCGAGCCCCTGTGCTGTGTTTGTTTTCTTTTTTTCTTTTTTCTTTTTGTTTTATTTTTATGTTTATATATATATATATATATATATATATATATATATATATATAATATTTATATATTATATAATATATATTATTTATATATAATATTTATATATATATATATATATATATTATATATATATATATTTTTATATATTAGATAGATTATATATATTATATATAATAATTATATATATATATATATATATATATAGATATAATATATATATATATTCTGTATAGATATTTTTATATATATATATATATTTTTATATGTATTTCTGTATATATATATATTTTTATTATATATAAATACTGTTATATATGTATGTACAGTATTTATATATACATTATATATTTATTTCTTTATGTATATATGTATTTTCTATATTATACATATATGTTATATATGTATATGTATATGTATATATACATAACTTTTAGCCTAAGTAATTTACGTAATATTACATTGTATATTTTAATATTGTAGATATTACTTATCATATTTTTATGGATACTATGTAAAATTCTACCCTATTAAAATATTAATATTTATTATGTATTTTTACCTCTTTGTATTTTTTTTGTATTTTAATACTGCAACCATTTGGTGTCCAAGCCTAGCATGGGTTTTTGGGCCCAAATATGGTTTTACACATTCAAGATTGTACAAGTCATATTGGACTTGATTCATGGCCTTGGGTCCTGTATTTGAACTTTGGTTCAAATTATGTACATGGAAAAATACGCAGATAATTAATTATTTAATTTTAGATTGTGTACAATGCTGTTTTTGAATTTCTAAAAATACTTAATTACTGTTAAAATTATGGAAAAATAGTATTTTGATACTATGTTAATTTAGCTAATTATCATAATTTTATAGTATTTAATTTACAGTTTGCCACTGTTTTGGCATATGAAACCAGAATCATTTTCTGTGTATTTAGGAAAACTGATTTTATAAAATACTTGTACTGGTTAGTAAATTCCAGAAAAATTATTAAATTTCTATATTAACAAGGATCATTTGGTACTTTATTTTATGTAAAATTGAGCTTTTTGTCTATCTCAAAAATTGTTGGAACAATATTCATTTGATTTATTTATGAATAATTACGACTTGCAACTTTTTGTGTTGTTTGAGTTATAGCGTATTGAACCTCACCCCTCACTAGTGTAAAGATCCTAGAAAGTTAGTTATAGTAGTGTGTCACCTGTAAGCCCTGTTTTTCAAAATTTTATTTAATTATTGTTTATTAATTTTTAATGTTATTTTAGCCTTAAAATAATAATTAGATTTTTAGGAATTTTTTAGAATTTTTAAATGAATTTTTAATGAGTTTTAAATGTTAAAATATCAATTGCAATTTCTAAAATGTTTTAATTAAGTTTTGCAATTAATTAGATTGTTTAATATCAGTTTGCAATTTATAGAAATGTTTTAATAGAGTTTTGTAATTATTAGAATTATAAGTATATCAGTTTGCAATTTATGTATTATTTATGCAAATTATAAATTGCATTTATCTACCTTAGGGACTTACATGTAATAACCTAAACTAGGGGGGCCAAATTGCAAAAACCCTAAATCTACCACCCCCGACGACTGGCCAGCTGCCGACGACGGCCAGCTGCCCCCCCCCGCCATTTCGGCCGACCTAGCTTTGTTCGACCGACCCTAAGCCCTATAAATAACCCCCCAACCCCCCTCAGTCGACTACCACTCACCCCGACCATCGTCGACGCCCCCAGCCCCCTTTTCTCCCCCAAAAACCCTAGCCCTAACCCTAACTCCGGCGACCACCCCAGCGCCCCTACGCGAGCACCACCGCCCGCAACCACCACCGATAGGCTCGCCTTGCCAAGCCGACCCAGCGCCACCACTCCGCCGCGACCACGCCGCCTCAGCCGCGTCGAGCACCCTCGAAACTCTTCTGAGTAGCCGGACACGTAAGTGTCAGCTTCATTTCGTGTCGTGCGTGTCTCGTGTGCACACATAGGACTCGCCGTGTCCTGACGAACGTGATGGTGAGTCTGGACACGAAGGATTCGATTGTGCGTGTCGTGCTAGCCTAGGATACAAGACACCTGTGTCCCTAACTGTCCGGACACAGGCGTGTTTTTATTTTTTATATATAATGTTAATCAACCTAAATAAAACAAACTAAAACCTAACTCTAACACAAAGCACGGGGCCCCCCCTGGTCAGCCCGACCCGATTAAAACCCCCCCCACCCCCCCCCCCCCCCCCCCCCCCCCCCCCCCCCCCCCCCCCCCCCCCCCCCCCCCCGCGCTGTGCTGGGCTGAGTTCGAGCCCCCCCTTTTCAGTTTCCTTTTTCTTTCTTTTTCTTTTTCTTTTTTCAGTTTTATATATATTTATATATATATATATATATTATTGTATATATATATGTGTATATACTATATTTTAACAGTATTTAATATCTAGGTAATATTTATTAGTTAGTAATTTATATATATATATATATATATATATATATATATATATTATATATAATAATATATGTTTATATTATATATATATTTTCCTATGTATATATTATTATATATATACACTATATTATTAAGTGTATTCTTATATATATATATATATTTGTATATATATATATATACTTTATAGATTAAGTATTTTTCTTATATAACTGTATACATCCTTTTAGCATAGGTATGATATATTCTTTTGTATAAATTTGCCTTATTAAAATAATAATATTATTTTGACTATTTTCAAATTGTATTTTATTGTATTTAAATTACTGCAACCATTTGGTGTCCAAGCCTAGCATGGGTATTTGGGCTCAAATGTGTTTTCACACATTCAAGACCTGTACAAGTCATATTGGACTTGATTCATGGCCTTGGGTCCTGTATTTGAACTTTGGTTCAAATTATATACATGGACAAAATACGCAGATAATTAATTATTATGTTCAGTGCTGTTTTTGATTTTCTAAAAAATACTTAAAGTATGCTAAAATTATGGAAAAATAGTTTTTAGATACTTTGTTAAGTTGGCTAATTTAGTATAATTTTTGTAGTATTTAATTTACTGTTTTGCCACTAGTTTGGCATATGAAACCAAAACTCACTTTCTGTATACTTAGGAAAACTGATTTTTATAAAATATTTGTACTAGTTAATAAATTCCAGAAAAATTAATTAATTTCTATGATTAACAAGGATCACTTTGATACTTTACTTTAAGAAAAACTAGGCTTTTTGTCTATCTCTAAAATTGTTGGAACACAATGATCTTTTGATTTATTTATTGGTTAATTACGACTTGTAGCTTTTTGTGTTATTTGGAGTTTTAGTCGTGTTGAACCCCATCCCTCACTAGTGTAAAGACCCTAGAAAGTTAGTTAACATAGTGTGTCACCCCACATTGGTCTCCTATGCCGAGTCATCATTTTGGCTAGGTGCCCAGTCACAAGTCGTGTCGCACCAATTAGTGTCCTAGTGTTTTAGCTTAGTGTAAAACTAAGTTATTATATTTTACTTCTACAGCGACGAGTTACTGGATCCATAGCACGTTATCGCAGCTTGTTTTGTTTTGCTTTGCTAGAGGCAAGTACTTTCTATGAACTTTACATATTGTCACATAAATGAACTGCAAACCCCACCATGTTATATGCTGATCCTTGGGGTAGCAAGTTAGATCTCTACATGTTGTACTTCCAGTTATACCATGCTTAGAACAATCTTGATATCTCTCACATGATTAGAATATGGGTTATGGGGAAACTGATAGTAGTGTACGTGATCACGACCCCCTATAGTAGCGAGCGAGGTCGCTTTTATATGCGTATCTTGCCGTAGGCAATTATCCCGTTTCTGTACGGATGTACACCTATGCTTGTCTACTTGTACGTATGTACATTTCATTATGTGCCACAGCGCATTGTACATCTATTGACCGATCACGTACCTGCTACAGTTTTAAACATTACATATACATCTGTCTCTATGACTATGTGTCCTTGCCATGATAGACTATGTGATGCCATGCTTTCCAGTTATTTCTCACATGTTCATTCTCATGTTCATTTCCATGTTTCATATGCTAGTTTGCTAGATTTAGTACTTGCTCCCGTCCTGACAGGATAACGTTGTAGGTGTCCTTACTGAGGAGGAGTTACTCTGCGACTCATATTATGGGATTACTGCCGAGGTCCCGGCTCTGCTTTACGAGGATGTTCCTGCAGGGAACCTCGCCTAGTGTCTTTGTTTACTTAGACTTTTGAGAGTAGACATGTATTAGACTATATCATTTTGTAACTGAACATGTATCCAGTTTTACATTTCAGTTTACTTGTACTTGGATATTTTACTATATACGACGACTTTTGTGTTTGGAGCATTTATGATTCTTCTTCACTTATAGAACTGTTAGCACATTTAGTCTTATCCTGTTGTCTTTAGAACAGCTTACTAGTTTTATCTCAACGTAGGCTGGGCATGTCTCGGCCTGGCCCAACAATTTGGGTAGCGAATCGTGACATTTTAGTGGTGGCCCACGCAGGTCCCGACTAAACTGTTTGGTTACGTTATTGTACCAAGCATGCCTGCAATTAGGAACTTAAGGTAATTAGACAACATTAGGAAAGACGCTTAGAACACCTAGAGGAATGCTAGGATTGCAACATAGGAAATACATCACATGATTGCTATTATAATTAGATTTTCTTGCATATGATTGCTTACTTTAAACAAGTCCTTATAAGTCTTTTATGTGTAATTTAGATGGTGCTTACTCGTTCGTCCCAGCATATTACCCCGAGAATGGGGCCCTCCATATCCAGTCAGCTGACCAGTTGACTGATGCATCTCCACCTACCACTTTCCCCCACTCCACAGATCCACAGACCCAGATACCACCTTCCACTCCCAGTCCCAGCAGGACCCGATACTTCCACCACCCCCTATCACTATACCCACCCAGGCTTCCGTCACACTCGACGGGAACCAGCTGCTCACACTGATCCAGGGGTTCCTAACAACCCATCAGGAGCAGACTACCCTACTCCGCCAGAGCATGGAGCGTTCTGAGGGACGTCCATGGTCCCACCATATGTAGAGCCACGGCAGAGAGCGGGGACGGTCAAGGACTTCATGGGTCTGAATCCCAAGGAGTTCTCAGGGACTGAGGGCATAGTAGTAGCTGATGACTGGCTAGATTCTGTAGAGAGGAAGCTTCTGGGAGTTAGGATGCCGGATGACCTTCGGTCGAGGCAGCAGGATTTCTGCTGATAGACTTAGCCGGAGTCTGGTTCAGGAATGAGCCGTTGTTCGCGAGAGGTAGAGCCACCTGGGACCAGTTCAAGACCCAGTTCAAGAAGAAGTTCTTCTCGACCACTGCTAGAGTAGCCATGGGGCTACGATTCCAGAACATCCAGCAGGGGAACCGTTCTGTTGACGACTATGCGGGAGAGTTCAGTCGCTTGAGCCGTTTTGCTCCTAGTCTGGTTGCTGATCCAGAGGAGATGACCCGTAGGTTTTGCCATGGTCTAGTTCCAGACATTGGCATTTTATAGTGGCGAACGGTACGACTGACTACTACCAGAGCCTAGAGTTAGCCCGGAGCATCGAGGAGCGTCTTCTGTCATGCAAGAGGCCGGCTCCTGTACATCATGAGGGACCGTCCAAGCGTCAGGCTTTCCAGCAGAAAGCACCGGCGCCACCCCAGCAGACTTACCGTCCCTCTACACCACATCATCAGACCCGCCAGTTTGAGCCCCGGGACACCAGCAGCAGCAGAAGGGAGCTATATTCTTTCTGCGGAAGACCAGGGCACGACATCTCCATCTGCAGGAAGAGGTTGAAGCAGTGCTTGATTTGTGGGTCTGCCACCCATCAGCTTCGGAACTGCCCAGTAGCGAAGACTAGAGGACCGCTTCCGACTCAGCAGAGGTTCGGACAGCATCTGCAGCAGTAGAAGGGACCTCAGGGGAGGGTCTATAGTCTAGCCGTTGAGCCAGAGCCGGAGCAGGTTTCGGAGCCGGATTACTTAGCTGACGTCATCACATGTCATGTTTATTTGCATACTTTTCTAGCTGTATGTTTGTTTGATTCTGGTGCATCTCATAGCTTCCTATCATTAGAGTTTATGCATAAACATCATCTAGTAGCTACACCTACTGCGGAGATTAGTAGAGTGATGACGGGAGGAGGACCAGTGCCTATTAGATCTATCTATAGGTGTTCTATTTTTATAGCCGGGAGAGAGTTCAGAGGGCGATTCTTTGTGATGCCGCTCCCTGGTTATGATATCATATTGGGGATGGACTGGCTTAGCTATGCCCATGCATCTATAGATTGCCATGAGGGTAGTATTGTGTTCAGTCCCCCAGGCACAGCACCATTCAGTGTCAGGAGGACAGGACCGGAGATCAGCCTAGAGCCGAACTGTTGTGCTACAGTCGAGGACGCAGCACCGCCACACCCTATCATTAGGGAGTTTATGGATGTATTCCCAGAGGATCTTCCAGGACTTCCGCCAGACAGAGATGTGGAGTTCACTATAGATCTAGTGCCGGGTTCATCACCAGTATCTCGGGCTTGCTATAGAGTGAATCCCAAGGAGGCCATAGAGATGAAAGAGCAGATTGATGACCTGTTGAAAAAGGTTTCATTCGATCCAGTGCTTCTCCATGGGGAGCACCAGTGCTCTTTGTGCCTAAGAAGGATGGTACAGTCCGGTTGTGTATTGATTACCGGGCCTTGAATGCCATCACTATCAAGAACAAATATCCTCTGCCCAGGATAGATGATTTGTTCGACCAGTTAGCGGGGCGAAGGTGTTTTCCAGGATAGACTTGAGATCCGGGTACCACCAGGTGAAGGTTAGGCCAGCAGACATCCAGAAGACGGCGTTCAATACGAAGTACGGGCAGTACGAGTTTCTGGTGATGCCATTTGGTCTCACAAATGCGCCAGCTGTCTTTATGAACTTGATGAATAAGACATTCCACCAGTATCTGGATAAGTTGTCGTGGTGTTTATCGACGACATCCTGATATACTCGAAGACGCCAGAGGAGCATGCAGAGCACTTGCGGATAGTTTTGGGGATTCTGAGGCAGGAGAGGTTGTTTGCCAAATTGCCGAAGTGCGAGTTCTTTTTAGACCGGTGGAGTTTCTCGGCCATGTAGTCACTGGAGATGGAATCTCGGTGGATCCCAGGAAGATTGCTGCAGTTGAGACGTGGAAGGCTCCGACGTCAGTTTCAGAGATCAGGAGCTTCTGGTTTAGCAGGCTATTATAGAAAGTTCGTCCAGGACTTTGCTAGGATAGCTGAACCCATGACGAAGCTGACGCGGAAGGACGCAGAGTACATTTGGTCAGAGGACTGTCAGGCGGCATTTGAGGAGCTGAAGAGGAGGCTGACGACCGCTCCAGTTCTGACTTTACCTTCAGGTTCTGGAGGTTTCACCATATACAGCGATGCTTCTGGGAAGGGGCTAGGATGTGTTCTACAGCAGCATGGGAAAGTAATTGCTTATGCATCTAGGCAGTTGCGGACTCATGAGAGGAATTATCCTACCCATGACCTCAAGTTAGCTGCGGTGATCTTTGCACTCAAGTTATGGAAACATTACTTATACGGAGAGCGTGTGGAAATCTTTACTGACCACAAAAGCTTGAAGTATGTGTTCACGCAGAAAGAGCTGAACATGAGGCAAAGACGATGGTTGGAGTTGATGAAGGACTTCGACATCGATTTACAGTATCACCCGGGAAGACAAATGTGGTGGCGGATGCGCTGAGCAGGCATCCGATGGCATGGTATCTGATGATTGATCGACATTTGGAGAGGATCTGGAGAAGCTCGGTATCGAGCTAGTTCGCCAGGATCAGTGATACAGATGATGGCGCTTGACATTCAGTCAGGTTTGATGGAGCAGATCCGGAGGCACAGTCTACAGATGAGAGCCTTCGCAGACTTCGACCCCAGGCATTAGCTGGATTGCTGGATGACTTCACTATAGCAGAGGATGGATCCTTGAGGCGTGGCAGCCGATTGTGCGTACCGAGGGAGATCTAGTAGAGGCAGTCTTGCAGGAGGCACCGATCGAGATATTCTATTCACCCTGGTGCTAACAAGATGTACCGTGACTTGCGGGAAATCTTTGGTGGCAGGATGAAGAGGAATGTATCGCGTTTTATCTCGAAATGTCTAGTTTGCCAGCAGGTCAAGGCGGAGCGCAGAGGCCAGCTGGTTTGTTGCAGCCATTATCCATTCCCGAGTGGAAGTGGGAACATATTACGATGGACTTCGTTTCAGGGCTTCCTCGTTCCCAAGGAGAGGAAGGATGCCATCTGGGTCATCGTAGACAGGCTGACGAAGTGTGCGCACTTCATACCCTTCAAGGTGGGGCTTTCCACCGAGAAGTTGGCGGAGCTATACATGCAGCAGATAGTTCGCTACACGGAGTGCCGGTGAGCATCGTGTCAGACAGAGACAGCAGATTCACATCCCACTACTGGAGGAGCTTGCAGGAGGAGTTGGGCAGTAGGCTCAAGTTCAGTACGACGTACCACCCACAGACAGATGGGCAGTCCGAGAGGACGATACAGACCGTGGAGGGATATGTGAGGACTTGCGTGCTGGACTTCGGAGGATCATGGGAGAGCCATCTGCACTTGGTAGAGTTTTCATACAACAAACAGCTACCAGGCCAGTATTGGTATGTCTCCTTTCGAGGCGCTATATGGATGACGATGCCGGACACCGCTTTTGGGATGATGTCGGAGATAGAGTTATGCTTGGACCAGAGATGATCACGGATGCAGCAGAGAAGTCGGGATGATCAGAGACAGGCTCAGAGTAGCTCAGGACAGGCAGAAGAAACACTGGGCCGATGCTAGTCGCAGGCCGATGGAGTTCGCAGACGGTGATATGGTGCTAGTGAAGATATCACCTACTCGAGGGACGATCCGGTTCGGACGAGGAGGGAAGCTGAGCCCCAGATACATCGGGCCGTTCGAGGTGCTTGGCAGGATCGGAGAGGTAGCTTAGGGTTGCACTTCCACCCAACCTAGCAGGAGTTCACGACGTCTTTCACGTATCTCAGCTGAGGAGATATTCAGACCCAGTCATGTGCTAGACCATTCAGAGTTGGAGGTCGGACGAGCCTTACAGTTTCTGAGCAGCCAGTGGAGATATTAGACAGGAGAGAGAAGAGGCTGAGGAACAAGGTTATACCCCTAGTGCGAGTAGCTTGGAGCCGTCACTCCCCAGGTGAATCTACTTGGGAGAGGGAGTCGGACATGAGGGAGAGATTCCCTTACTTGTCGATCCAAACCGCTGCGGGGGAACCACGTTCCCGCTTGATACCTTAGAGGTTAGTTTTGATCGTAGCCTTAGTCATTTTGTTGCATTACTTGCTATGTTAGAATATTGTCGGATCTTCAATTCTTGTAAATTTCGAGGACGAAATTTTTCAAGGAGGGAAGACTTGTAAGCCCCTGTTTTTCAAATTTATTTAATTATGTTTATTAATTTTTAATGTTTTTTAGCCTTAAAATAATTAATTAGATTTTTAGGAATTTTTCTAGAATTTTAAATGAATTTTAATGAGTTTTAAATGTTAAAATATCAATTTGTAATTTCCTAAAATGTTTTAATTAAGTTTTGCAATTAATTAGATTGTTTAATATCAGTTTGCAATTTATAAATGTTTAATAGAGTTTTGTAATTAATAGAATATAAGTATATCAGTTTACAATTTATGTATTATTTATGCAAATTATAAATTGCATTTATCTACCTTAGGGACTTACATGTAATAACCTAAACTAGGGGGGCCAAATTGCAAAAACCCTAAATCTACCCACCCCGAGACTGGCCAGCTGCCGAGACGGCCAGCTGCCCCCGCCATTTCCGACGACCTAGCTTTGTTCGACGACCATAAGCCCCTATAAATAACCCTCCAACCCCCCTCAGTCGACTACCACTCACCCCGACCATCGTCGACCCAGCCCTTTTCTCCCCAAAAAACTCTAGCCTAACCCTAACTCCGGCGACCACCCCAGCGCCGCCCCTACGCCGAGCACCACCACCCGCAACCACCACCGATAGAATCGTCTTTCCAAGCCGACCCCAGCGCCACCACTCCGTCGCGACCACGCCGCCTCAGCCGCCGTCGAGCACCCTCGAAATTCTGAGTAGCCGGACACGTAAGTGTCAGCTTCATTTCGTGTCGTGCGTGTCTCGTGTGCACACATAGGACTCGCCGTGTCCTGACGAACGTGATGGTGAGTCTGGACACGAAGGATTCGACTTGTGCGTGTGTAGCCTAGGATACAAGACACCTGTGTCCCTAACTGTCCGGACCAGGCTCGTGTTTTATTTTTTTATATAATGTTAATCAACCTAAATAAAAAAACTAAAACCTAACTCTAACACAAAGCACGGGCCGACCCCCTGGTCAGCCCGACCCGATTATTAAACCCCCCCCCCCCCCCCCCCCCCCCCCCCCCGCGCTGTGCTGGGCTGAGTTCGAGCCCCCCCCCCTTTTCAGTTCCTTTTCTTTCTTTTCTTTTTCTTTTTTCAGTTTTATATATATGTATATATATATAGATATTATGTATATATATATATGTGTATATACTTATTTTAACAGTATTTAATATCTAGGTATATATTTATTAGTTAGTAATTATATATATATATGTTATATATATATATTTTCCTATGTATATATATTATATATATACACTATAATTAAGTGTATTCTTATACTATATATATTTTTGTATAGATATACTATTTATAGATTAAGTATTTTTCCTTATAACTGTACATCCTTTTAGATAGGTATGTATATATTCTTTTGTATAAATTTGCCTTATTAAAATAATCATTATTTTGACTATTTTAATGTATTTTATTGTATTTAAATTACTGCAACCATTTGGTGTCCAGCCTAGCATGGATATTTGGGCTCAAATGTGTTTTCACACATTCAAGACCTGTACAAGTCTATTGGACTGATTCATGGCCTGGGTCCTGTATTTGAACTTTGGTTCAAATTTATACATGGACAAAATACGCGATAATTAATATTGTTCAGTGCTGTTTTTGATTTTCTAAAAATACTTAAAGTATTGCTAAAATTATGGAAAAATAGTTTTTAGATACTTTGTTAAGTTGGCTAATTTAGTATAATTTTTGTAGTATTTAATTTACTGTTTTGCCACTAGTTTGGCATATGAAACCAAAACTCACTTTCTGTATACTTAGGAAAACTGATTTTTATAAAATATTTGTACTAGTTAATAAATTCCAGAAAAATTATAATTAATTTCTATGATTAACAAGGATCACTTTGATACTTTACTTTAAGAAAAACTAGGCTTTTTGTCTATCTCTAAAATTGTTGGAACACAATGATCTTTTGATTTTTATTGGTTAATTACGACTTGTAGCTTTTTGTGTTATTTGGAGTTTTAGTCGTGTTGAACCCCATCCCTCACTAGTGTAAAGACCCTAGAAAGTTAGTTAACATAGTGTGTCCCCACATTGGTCTCCTATGCCGAGTCATCATTTTGGCTAGGTGCCCAGTCACAAGTCGTGTCGCACCAATTAGTGTCCTAGTATTTTAGCTTAGTTAAAACTAAGTTATTATATTTTACTTCTACAACGACGAGTTACTGGACATCCATAGCACTGTTATCGCAGCTTTTTGTTTTGCTTTGCTAGAGGCAAGTACTTTCTATGAACTTTACATCTTGTCACATAAATGAACTGCAAACCCCACCATGTTATATGCTGATCCTTGGGGTAGCAAGTTAGATCTCTACATGTTGTACTTCCATTACTACCATGCTTAGAACAATCTTGATATATCTCTACATGATTAGAATATGGGTTATGGGGAAACTGATAGTAGTGTACGTGATCACGACCCCCCTATAGTAGCGAGCGAGGTCGCATTTATATGCGTATCTTGTCGTAGGCAATTATCCCGCATTTTCTGTACGGATGTACACCTATGCTTGTCTACTTGTACGTATGTACATTTCATTATGTGCCACAGCGCATTGTACATCTATTGACCGATCACGTACCTGCTACAGTTTTAAACATTACATATACATCTGTCTCTATGACATATGTGTCCTTGCCATGATAGACTATGTGATGCCATGCTTTCCAGTTATTTCTCACATGTTCATTCTCATGTTCATTTCCATGTTTCATATGCTAGTTTGCTAGATTTAGTACTTGCTCCCGTCCTGACAGGATAACGTTGTAGGTGTCCTTACTGAGGAGGAGTTACTCTGCGACTCATATTATGGGATTACTGCCGAGGACCCGGCTCTGCTTTACGAGGATGTTCCTGCAGTGAACCTCGCCTAGTGTCTTTTGTTTACTTAGACTTTTGAGAGTAGACATGTATTAGACTATATCATTTTGTAACTGGACATGTATCCAGTTTTACATTTCAGTTTACTTGTACTTGGATATTTTTACTATATACGACGACTTTTGTATTTGGAGCATTATGATTCTTCTTCACTTATAGAACTGTTAGCACATTTAGTCTTATCCTGTTGTCTTTAGAACAGCTTACTACGTTTTATCTCAACGTAGGTTGGGCATGTCTCGGCCTGGCCCAACAATTTGGGTAGCGGGTCGTGACATGTCACCCCACATTGATCTCCTATGCTAAAGTCATCATTTTGGCTAGGTGCCCAGTCACAAGTCGTATTTCACCAATTAGTGTCTTAGCGTTTTAGCTTAGTGTAAAAACTAAGTTTTTGTATTTATTTCTACAATGACGAGTTACCAGACATCTATAGCACTTTTATCGTAGCTTGCTTTGCTAGAGACAAGTACTTTCTACAAACTTTACATACTGCTATAAACCATAAACTGTGATTCACCAACCATGTTAAATGCTGATCCTTGGGGTAGCAAGTTAGAACTTTACATGTTGTATTACTTTTAGTCTCTACCATGTTTAGACAGTATCTTATATCTCACATATTTAAATAACGGGTTAAGGGAAAACGATTAGTATTGTACGTGAACATGACCCCCTTCTCCGTATGTATTTACCGTGCTCGGTGATATTCTATATGTGACCTTGCCGTATGTTCTGATCCCGCGTTTGTGTATGGATATACACCGATGCCGTTCGTGTACGTATGTGCATGCCAGAAAAACTTGATATGTGTCGCTGTACATCCTATTCACCTATTGACCGATTCACGTACATACTACGGTTTTAAACTTTTAAACTATATGCTGTCATTTCTAAAAAGAACCAATTAAACCATGATATGCCATGATTCCAGTTTATTTCATCCATGTTCATGCTTCGTATATTTAGTTTGCTAGAATCAGTACTTGCTTCCGTCCTGACAGGATAACGTTGTAGGTATCTTTACTGAGGAGGAGTTGCTCTGTGACTCATATTATGGAGATACTATCGAGGACCAGGCTTTGCCTTACGAGGATGTTCCTGGGGAAACTCGTCTAGTTTGCGTAGTTGCTTGGGATATTTAGTGTAGTCATGTATTAGACTACGTATTTTGTAACTGGACATGTATCCAGTTTTATATTTCAGACTTGTACTTGGACTTACTATATGAGATGACTTTTGTGTTTGGAACATTTATGACTTTTATTCACTTATAGAACTGTTAGCACATTTAGTCTTATCATGTTGTCTTTAGAACAGCTTACTACATTTTATCTCAAACGTAGGCTAGACATGACTCGGCCCAGCCCAACCATTTGGGTAGCGGGTCGTGACATTTTTGTTACTTACTTTATACTTTGCCGTTTGGCATCGACATGTTAGTCGGTTCGTCTTGTAATTACTTTTGCATAATTGTAACTAAGTCAGACTGCAGCTGATGAACAATTGTGTATACTTTGCCACATCATCTGGCTATGTTTTGTAAAGCCAGATATCAAGAACATTTTGACTGAGCATTTGGGACGCCTTACTACTTTATCTCACATGTTCTCTATTTACTGTTTCTTGTTTGAATGATTGAGACAATAGATGTGAAGTGACCATAGTGAGACTTTCATGTAGTATGCACCCCCTTGTCTTTTTAGACAGCATTGATCGTATTATACGGTATTCATCTACCCGTAATACGTAGCTGGCCAAGTCGTTCTCCCGCTCTCCAGTATTCTGATTCTGGGACGTGACACTTTCAATATTTGGTTAGCTATGAAAGGGGTGGTGAAATAAAAGGTATAGTGGAACAGAAATAATAATAATTAAACTAAGTATTAAAATTTTATTTTGTTTATTAACTATTTAACTATTTAAATTAAGTTAATTATATTAATTAAAATATTAATAATTCATTTTGTTTAGTAATTATTTAATAATTTAAATTAAGTTTAGTTTTTTAATTAACTTAAGTTAACCATTTCATTTTATTAATTATTTAATTACTAATAATAATCATTAGTATACTAATTATTTACTCATAAACGTTTAACTAATATAATAATATTTTAGTTTAAATTTAAATTTAAATAATTATTCATTAATACTATAAAAAAACTAACTAAATTATTTAAGTTCTATAAAAACTAACTAAATTATTTAAGTATTTATTATAATTATATAACCAATTAATTTTTTTATTTTAAATATTAATTAAATAATTAAATTTAATTTATTAATGTATATGTAAATTGGTGTCTCCGAGGCTGTAGCCCATTGGGAACGGCGAGGCACCCCTGTGCAGTGGCGCGGGTTCAAGCCTCCATGGAGGCACGTCTCCATGCTCCATTAAGAAGTGGACACCCAAAAAAAAATTAATGTATATGTAAATTGGTAATAATTTATTAATAGCAATTATTTAAATTCTAAGTTAAGTATTAACAATTAATATTACCAAAAAATTATTAAGTATATATAATGTATTAAGTAATATTACTTTTGTACATTATGGTCATCTTATTTAAATTATTAATATTAAATACATTGATAAATACTTATACAAATTATTTAACTTACTAAAAATTAATAGTTAATATTAACAAAATGTTGTATTTTAATTTTTAAAAAATCAAACATCAATTTGTTACTTACTCAAAAGGGTGTGAAATAGTGTCTCCTCCTTTTCATATAAGGGCCCGTTTGGTAAATCGTAAGTGTGGAAAGAATTGGACTTTCACTTTCAATGATGAATTTCATGTAGAAATTCATTCACTTTCTTGTCCCCTTGTAGGGGACAAATGTGTTTGGTTGGGATAGGAAAGTGAAAAGTGGGAAATAAAAATTAGACAAATGTGTTTGGTTGTGATAGAAAGTAAAAAGTGGAAAGTGGAAGAGTATTTTATAGTAATAGTAAATTATGATTGATTCACATAAAAATTTAATAAATTAAATAATTTTTTTGAGATTATTTATGTAATTATTTAATATTTGAGAAGTTGACTTAAAAACTGTTAATTAGTATAATATAAAATTATGGTTGATTCACATAAAAATTTAATAAATTAAATAATCTTTTTGAGATTATATTTATGAAATTATTTGAGAAAGTTGACTTCAAAAAACTTATTAATTTATTCCTAACCATCCATGTATTATTTATAATTAAAAAAAAAAGCAAAAATCAGTGTTATCCATCCACATCCAGTTGCCCAAGCTGTATGTGGCAGCCGAGAAAGATGCCAACATTTCCATCCGACAGGAAATTGAACCTGTCAGAATGGAGACTTTCTTTTCCATTCCCGCAAGTTTATCAAACAGCGGAAGTTTGTTCCCAGGCTTCAAATTCAATGAATTGGATTTCTTCTTCCCACTTCCACTTTACCAAACAGGCCTTTAAGACAAGAGGGACAATAACTAGAAAGTAAGGCTAATTATAAAGGCACTGCCCTTTTTGATCATTTTTTGTGTTTACTCAGGACAGCCCATTTTTTTGATTTTGGGCTGTCCCAAAGTAAAATTCTTCTAAACCCAAAATTTTTCTCTCATTTGCAAAATTTTTCTCTCTCTTTCTAAACCCTAACTCCTATCTTCTTCTTCTTCCTCTTCTCCTCCACCATTTCTCCATCCCCAAGCAAGAAGTTAATTTAAAAATTCCTAGAAATTTCTTCTACCCTAGAAATTTTCTCTTCTTCTTCTCTTCTCTTCCAAATTTCCTTCTCAAGAAGATCGATGGCACCCAAATTCTTTCTCTATTTGTTTCCAAAATCCTAGAAATTAAATTAAAAATTCAAGCATCATTATATTGTTTATTTCATTTTCTGTAGTCCATTTGAATTAAACTACATTCGGAGTGGAAAATTACCCATTTAAATTAAACACAAGTATGCACGAACGAGAAAACTGTGCGTCGACCAGGACTGTCCAATTTTCTGGCAGTCCTACAAACTGAATGGACTGCCAGAAAATTGGGCAGTCCTAAGTCACAACATGTGAAACAAAGGACTGCCCATTTTTCTGGCAGTCCTTACTGTATTCAGGACTGCCAGAAAACTGGACAGTCCTAAGTCACAACATGTGAAACAAAGGACTGCTCATTTTTCTGGCAGTCCTTACTGTATTCGGGACTGCCAGAAAATTGGACAGTCCTACATACAGTAAGGACTGCCAGAAAAATGGACAGTCCTTTGTTTCACATGTTGTGACTTAGGGCTGCCCAATTTTCTGGCAGTCCATTCAGTTTGTTGGACTGCCAAAAATTGGGCAGTCCTTGTTTGTACTAGTTGAACAACAATATTGGGTTTCCTTCCATATTAGGGTTTGTATATTATGAGGAGCCTTTGGGTGCCATCGAAATTGGAAATAAGGAAAAAATTAGGGATAACAATATTAGGGTTTCCACAATATTAGGATTTAACATTTTTGTTGTTGTTGTTGTTCTTCCTTTTCTTCTTCTTCTTCTCTTGGATGGGTTGAGGAAGAAGAAGAGGGAAAAATAGAAAGAAAAAAAAGTGACTTTTATACCAAAGAGTGGGATAGCCCTAATCAATTTTTAATGGCAAACTTGTAAATAATACAAAGTTTAAAATGGGATAGCCCTGATAAAAATGTGAAGTGCTTTTATAACTAGCCGAAAGTAATGATGATTCAAAGTTCTTGCCCCCTCTTCCATCTTCAACCAAACACTTTGAAGTGTGAAAATGGCTTAAAATTCATCGACTTTCACACTTCCACACCAATTTTCAAGCAACCAAACACCCCAATAAATACAATATATATCAAACTAATAAGTACTTGGGCCCTTTCTTGAATTCCTAAATATTGGGTCCTGGACGATCGTCCATTTTGCCATGGTCCAGGGCTGGGCCTGCTTATTGATCGATGCTTATGCATTTTTTTCTTGAAAATTGATTCATGTTATTTGGTATCAAAAAAGCTTTGATAATGATGACTCCAAGTTCTTGTCCCCTTTTCTATCTTTAATCAAACACTTGAACTATGAAAGTGGCTTAAAATCCACCTGACTTTCACACTTCCACACCCACTTTCAGGCAACCACACCCACTTTCAAGCAACCAAACACCCCAATAAATAATATATATTCAAACTAATAAGTACTTGGCACTTTTTTGAATCCCTAAATCTTGGGTCCTGGACGATCGCCCATTTGCCATGGTCCAGGGTCGGGCCTGCTTATTGGTCGATGCTTATGCATACTTATTGTCACGCCCCGTCACCCGCAGAGTCCTTTCGTCCTCGCTTCGGCTCTTTTGGGATCGTTCGTCCTCGCTAAGGCGTGATGCCGTGCAAGCCTAAGTTGCGCTTGCACAAGGCCAAGACCTGAAGCAAGACAAGATAGACAAGGTTGACAATACGCAGCGGAATGTACCGCAGATAATTGAAGCAGCAGCGGATATTTTTCAGAATACATGTATTGAACACAATGGTAACAAGAAACAATTCTCTTTATTGATTTCATTTGAACAGATTACAAGCTCTCGATTCTCTCTGATACAATGTTACATCCTCTCAGAACTTTACAGATTACAATGATCCGTTTCCATACATTACATACCTTTATATACAAAACCAACTCTTACAACAGATGTCATCTCTTGGCATCTCTTCTGATTTCTGGCTCCTGAGGATGAGGCTAAGGCTATCGCTTCGGACTATCCTTTTCGATGCATAGTGCACCTGCATGCAGACTGATGGTGGGTCAGTATATCAGCATACTGGTGATTGTGAACAAAGAGCTACATTTGTTGAAACGATCACTGTTCATTTAGTGAGAAAACGTTTCTTGTGATGTGATCTTGCTAGTTTTACCTAGATTCATTCCATGCATATAGAGTCAGTTTACATTCTTTTTTGAAAACATCTTTGAAAATCCACAGTTCATTTCAAGCATACAAGGGACTAATCATTTCAAGTACGATAACTTATTATCGTGGAGTGCGCAGCGTGTTTCATGAGCATATCATTTCATTTAGGACAACATCATTAGCATTCCTTTGTCTTGTTCAAGACATTCTTAGGGTCAGATTTCAAGCATGATATTACATCTTTTCTTTAGTGGAACATAGCACTTCTTGGTAACAGATAAATCTCTGCAAGCATTTATATAGGAACTTAAACAACACATGTATATCACTTTTCAGTGACTCTTACCATAGCCGACCGTACATCCCTGCACAAGACAAGGATTAGCATAAACATGATAAAACCCACATTATTCCCTGCTCGTCTCTGCATCGTTAGCTCTTAGCAAAATATATGATAGACATATGCAGACCGATTGGCAGCTGTGACTCTCTGGTTCAGCTCTGCACCAACCAACACCTATCTATATGATGGTCCATGGAAAATCCATGATTAGCCGTTGTGACTCTCTTGGGTTCAGCTCGTCGCTAAGGACTCAGATCGACTCCCATTTTCACATGGAGGCCCTAATCTCTCCTAGGCCGAGTGGTCCAGGCGCCTCCAGATCCACCCGAGAGACAAATTTTCCTTGTTAACAAGTTGTCCTAGACCATATGCATGCTCTAGCAGGATTCTATCAGATGAGACAGATTTGTGATCAGATGTACGACATGTTCTTTTCATGCCTTTGCAGATATACGACACGTTCAATTCGTGCCTTTCTTTTATTCAGGTCAACATGTACAAGTCCGTCTGTACATGTCTATAATTCTCAAGCATACTTAGCAGCAAGCAATGATCAAGCATTTAATTCGATTCATTTGCCTTCTCTTATCGTATCAAGCATGACAAGCATCAATTCAGTTCTAATTAGCAGGCAACGAGTATTCTTATTAGCATGCAGATTATTTCTTTTCTTGTTCTTAGCATGGCAACATGTAAAATCTCTTATAAGCATACATATTGGTTACCGTCTTGTTATTAGCATGACAAGGTTCTTTTTATCAGGGCAACATTCATTTCCTAGCAAGGCGACATGTGAATTCTCTTAAAGCATACTGATGATTTACCATCTTATTATTAACAATATTATTCAATCAAAACTCAGATTCTTAAGGCGTAAGCGAATCAGCAAATGAGACTTCGTCCACTCACCCAGATTAATCGTCTTCTGTTGCAGAGCCAGCAATCCGATCTTTCTGTCTATCTAGTGCCTTCGCGGAGCAGGGCACTACACTTATCAAGTCCATTTTTACCTAAATGCTCATTATTTATGTAGTGCCTCACTTCTGGCGGTGTGTTGTGTGACTGGAGGCTAGACCGAGCCAGTCAGAATAAATCATCTTAAAAAAATCTTGCATGTATCGATTGATCGAGACTAGTAATTGAGACCATTTTCAATTCATGGATTGGCTTTGATGGCTTTTAGTCCCAAAATGCAGTGAATCGTGCTTTGCGAATGAACTCTATATAAGAGCTTCTTCACATCACTTTCATTGTTGTTTTGTTGGATGTTTGTTGCTTGGTTTTGGTGAATATGTTTTCGTGTGATTTTTGATGATTGGTTTCATTGGTCGTTTTTATCGACTTTCGCATTTATTTCAAATCTTGAGAAAAAAGAAGAAGTATGCCGATAACTGTTGGTACAATTTTAGGTGGACGTATAGACGAGACATAATCGTTGTATAAGCTCATCTTTCTCTATCGGATCTCTCCGTTTGGTGAGTGAATTTGATCATTTGAAAGTAAAATGTAAAAGACGTACTATTTCACGCACAAAAAAAAGTGACCTTTGGGGACAACAAAAAACCGTCTTAAAAACTGCAATTACCGTCCCAACAAATATTTGGGACGGCCTTTGGGACGGGAATGGAACGTCCCATTAGGGTGGCGTGGCAAAAACTTTAGGGACGGATATTGCCGTCCTAATTACTGTTAAAGGTCGGTTAGGCAAAACGTCTCAAAAGTTTTCAAATTTATGCTTTTGGTTACGGTTATTAATTTGTCCCAAAAAAAAGTTTTTGTAACAGATATATTTCGTCCTAATAAATAAGGGACGGAATTTTAAAAAGTACTGTAATCGTGAAAAAAACTTAACAATTGTTTAAATTATTATGGAATTACTAATTTCCTGTTTATATAAAATATATATTGAATTTTATACAACAAAAATTCATACAGAACTATTTTATTTAATCGGAAATACATATGGTAGCCGCAACATTAACAAAGCGTAGCAGCCACATTAACAAAACGTTTTTATAAAACATATTTAAAGGTAATATCCCATTGTTCACAAAATAAAATCCAAGTCTTACATCACTTAGAGTGTTCCCATCAAGTTTTACATCAGTAAGCATTCACTTAATTTACAAAATAAAATCTACGACTTTTTACACAAGTCCAAAACATATATTTGATTTTCCACATCCATTGACAAACCGATCCATACATCCATGGCTGCCAGCAGCATTGGCTACCTGGAAACACATAAATAAGCCAGAAATATGGTTAGTTATAAGTAATTGGGACCCTTGGTACATGAATAAGCCAGAAATATGGTTTAATTAATCAATTAGAAGGTTAAGCAACAATAACCAAAATCAGGTGACCAGGTAGTCTGCTGGGGGGATCTCTTGGGTCTTGACTGCACAGCATTCAACTGACCAGGTAGTCACTTTTGGAGGCTATGGTTGATTTCAGCTTTCTTACACAACCGCAGTCCAGACTCCACAATCAGGTGTTTTTATCATTTCAATACTATCAACATTCAGAAGCATACTGGGAACTATATTCACCTTTTACATCCAAAATGAGCAGAATATTAACGCTCACACAGCTCAAATTACACTCAGAAAAGTTCGAATTTAATTCTGGCAGGATTTAGATGTACAATGTGTAATTTGCCACGAGTCCCTTCAAACATAGCAACATCCCCGATAAGATCACTCCATCAAGATAATTTTAAATTATTTTAATAGTTTTATCTACACTATTAAAGATAGAATAATAATAAACGAATAAGTACTTGAAGCCAGCATCAAGTTTTTATGATGACTCAGTTGAGGATTAGTCGAAAGTAGATAGTCGTTGCTAAGTAATACTAACTTGAATAATGTCCATGTGTAACACAAATGCCTACATGTACTAGTTGGAGAATTAAACAATGCCATCATAAACACTGTTACCTGTCAAAACAAAGGGACCACAGCCCAGCTATTCCTAAGTGATAGAAGGAAACTCAACCTAGACGGTTTCCTTTGTTCTTTCTTCTTTATTTCCAGAAGTCAATTGATTTCCTCTAAATTTGAAGCAACGTGCAGCTAGTCCGCCTGCAAATGGATAAAAAAATACTATTGGTTAAATGAAGTATATAATTGATGTAATGCATGATAGGATACGATTCAAATGATTGTGAATTACTTGACATAGAATAAATACACATAACTATTGACATAGCAAAAGAACACTTTTACAAAATGATCTTATTTTATTAAAAACATACAGTTTGTACATCACAAATACTTTACATAGATTTTTATAATATTAACAACCAGAATCTTATCACTACATTCGTTGATGAGCAACTCGTCAGTATATAAGTCTTAAAAAATAACAAATTGTCCCGACAAGGTTGCATAATGACTTCTCAATCAAACTTCCAATGAGATCTTCAAAGATATCCCGCAGAAGATTGGCATGCAATACTCCCTGATGATTATAAACATAAAGTTAAGATAAAGATATCAATCAACAGGATGTAAAAAACAACATAGTACTTGTATCAAATAAAGATATCACTCAACAAGACGAGAAGAGAATTGTCTCCTCACTAAGTTAGGAAAATCTAGATTATACTTCTCACTAGGTTAGGAAAGTACTTCTCCCCGTTGATGTTCAAACTTGAAAACCTATATTCAAGATTGTACAACATTTGATTGGAAAATATCAGATTTAATTAACTCAAGCTTTCTTCTAAGTACTGTGATTTGCACACATATCCTGTATTCAAGATTGTACAACATTTGATTAGAAATATCAGATTTAATGGTTGTACCTGCGGCCTTGAGCTAGACCATTGTACAAGACACCTCGGTAATGGTTGCCATTGTTGCAGAAATATCTTCTAAACTTTATTCATGTTTTGCCAACCCAAAACTGGAACAAAAAACAACCAAAGATATTTAGTTGTATATATAGAGACTGCATAAAAACATTTATCATATTTCAACTGGGTTCAAAATGAATGGGACCTGAATTATATTGATTATATTTCAGTCCCCATAAAAGAACTTTATGCAACCTTAGTTTCGATTGATCCTATGTTCCAAACTTTTAAGTACCATCCTACAGATACTAAAGAAAAAGGGTCTAAGTTAACAATTTTTACTTTTGTAGATTGCATCATCAAGGTTAGGCACCAATCATAACATAAACTCTTTTGGTGCCCGTCTTTGATTAGAATCAAATATACCTGAAAGGGCAAAAGATTTAGCATTCCTAAGTGAATCAACTAATGAGCAGTGAATCAACTAATGAGCAGTGACCAAGAAGAGAAATTACCAGTTGTAAGAACATGTGGGGGAGTTGGAAGAATATGATGAGCATAGTTTGCTTTCCCATACCCACCAGCCTCAACATCACAAGGTAACTGGTGACAAATCTCCACAATCTTCAAAAGGTTATCAAAAGAGCTCTCAACACTAGACATCTAGACATGGATTGAAACTCATTTGAATACAATGTTATCTGAAATTAAAGCATGAAGTATACATATAAAGAATATGTGTGCAATACATACCTTCATTGTCCAGAGTGTATTTGCATTAATGTTGTGGAAAATGAAGTGTATTTTAGATGGCTGGACTCCATGCCACATATATAACAGTTCATTTGTTCAAATACATTGATTCCAAAAAGGATATGCGATATACAGGTATTACTTGAACAATCCCAAGTGCCCATACAGTTACTTGAGACACAATTTGAGATAAAAGCATACAGAGAAGTACATTATCGACAAATTAGGAAAATATTGGTGGGCCAATGTAACGATGCCAAGTTATAGCTATCAAATCTATTCTTGAGACACAATTTGAAATAAAAGCAGATATAGAAGTAAGCCAAACCTGCTACCATTTCACTGAGTTGCATATCAGGTGCACAAGTCATCTGGAAAATAGTTCAAATCCTACAAATGTAGGAATTCATTTTCCTCATTGGTAGAAGAACCCCAAGTCAATGAAAGTCGATCCAGTAAAATAATTACTAATTACAAGAAAGTATAATACATGAATGGAATCAAAATCTTATATAAATAAATTTGACTTCTCTAAACCTTGCTTTAAAAATCAGAATGCTCCACTGAATATAGATGAATGGTCTCAAACAAATAACAAAAATCGTATTATATGACTTCTTCGAAGAATGGAACGTTCTCCAATATGCCTCACTCATTTGCTCTCCCGAGATGAATGGTCCCTACCAAGCAATTTTCATATTCCAACTTCTAAAATATTTTTAGTGTTGAAGCCCTGCCACTATACTAAAACTCTATAGTGTGATGAAGGTGTGAGTTAAGTATTTCTATTATTTCACTGCGACACCAAGCAATTTTCATATTCCATCTTCTAAAATATTTCTCAAGGAATGATGAGTCTTAGAGATAAATTGTTGGGTGCAGAAGCTTAAAGCAAACAACAAGATTGGTTTCTACACTGGTTCTTGACCTTTCGAGCTTCTGAAAAGTGAAAACCCTCTCATTTAAACAGTTGCTCATCCAAAAGTGAAGGGGTTGGCATTAAATTGACGACTGCACAGTGGATATTATGTACCTATTAAAAGGATGCAAAACTAATAACCTATAGTTAGAAAACAAATACAGTAGAAGCTACTAGCATCCAAGTAAATGCCTAACACAGATTATGCTCCATTCAACACCAGTAAATTTATGAGTATGACTAGTGACTACTAAATAGTATTAGCTGCAATAGTGCTTCAAATTCAAAGGCTACACTTGCAGAAGATGATCAGATCTACTACACACTAGAAAATGATAGTTGAAGGTAACTAAAAGAATAGACTGTACGCTTGTGAAATGTTGTACCTGTTCATGAAGCTTTTCAGTCAATCTACTTATGCCCTCATCAGTATCTTCATCATCACTTTGCTCTAGGTATGGCTAAAATGTGAGAGCAGATGCAGAAAAATACAAATTAGGTCCAAGTGACTGCAAAACTAAGTAATAACATCAAACAATTATGTAGAGTTAAAATGGAAGAACACTAGGAAAATAATAAATCACCATAGTTGTTGAAAATGAACCCTTCTTAGAATCCCATAGAGTTTAATTTGGCAAAGTTATATGCCACTTGCCTATTGATACAACCTTAGTTAAATTTACCTAAGATGGTAAGGTACATAATAGTCATAATTTTCAAGCTCCTATGAGGAATATAGGTAACTTTGACGTTATATACATAAGATTTTGGAAGACGGTAGAATAAGATAGCTAAAAAGAGAAGACAGTGCAGTTTTAGGAGGTGCAGACTAATTTACTATTTACCTGACTGACTTCTATGAGAGATACTAAAACAAAATCAAGAGTAGGCGTACAAAGTGATGATATGTGTTTCGGACTGCAATTTTATCAGTACGTCCCATTTGAATGGCCAGAGATATTAAACGGTTGAAATTGGCAATACCCATCTAATATATGATAAAGTTGCACAATGGAAATGGCAAATGAGTGTCATCGACAAGTTTAGCTGTTTGGTAGTGTAGGATTGTGGTATTAGATTTCACTACTTCAGAGAACATTATGAGAAATTTTAAATTTTTATTAAATATGAGAAATGAAACTTTAAAGATAAACATAATTTGATCAATTGTGTAGCTATATGTTTGAATACTTCTATTAATTCTATGTAGCCATAACATGATAATTTTATTATTGTGTAGGCAATTACATATATGGCCTCAAGAGTCTTTATACACAACAAAATTTAAACCAAATCAAGTATATAATACCAATTACAGCAGTTTTGATCAAAATTTGCCCAATTTGACAAAGATTTGACCAGGTTTTGCAAATTTCAGAATGTTCTGCTACTCCAGTATAACTTCAGCCAGTTTCAGGTTGAACCAGAAACGAAAACGACCCAAACTGTAGATATCAATCTTTTAAATGTTGGCGACCAAATCTTTTAGCCAAGTTTTGTCGGCTTTCTTCTAGAATACTTTGTCCTATTGTGGGAAGTTTTGCCTAGTGTAGGCCAAGTCTACTTGGTCCTAGTAAAAAAAATTCTGAAATTCATCTGATATTCGTTTAGAGTTGATATCAATTTTCTTCTGCAGCTTCAGAATGTATCTGCAGAGTCTGCCAAACTCAATATGATACCATGGATACATATTGCTCAACTTTGAAGTTTGATGATTTGCACCAATAAGACAGAACTTAAGATTATGCTAGTGGAAGCTTGAAAGATATGTAAGGCAGAAACCAATGAACAAAAGGGATAGTACCATCACAGGAGGAAAAAGATAAGTCACAACATGTGATAGAGCCATGGATAAACATCATCGTGGCATGTACATGTCATATCTGACATGTTTGACACGGAAACAGTTATTTTGGAGATTTTTGCCCTAGGAGAACAAAACTTATGAAAGGCAAGGATTGTATTGAAAACCACAAAGGAGGAATAAGAACCGATGACGAAACTAAGCTCTTGACGGAAACTGTGGGTCTTCTGCACATCAGGCCTACTCCTCTTGATGCTCCAGTGGTTGAGAGGTTCAAATTGCTTAAAGAAGTTGATGCCTTTCACAATGGCCATATTACAGAGGTTCAATAGAGATATGTATAATATTTAGGTATATATAAATGATTGAGCAATATTCTGATTGTTGGATTTTGCAACATCCACCAATTGTATGTCATAATTTTTCACAAATGTGTTATAAAGATGAGGTAAGCCGTGTCAGTATCAAATCCTTTTGCCATAAGATGGGGATACCTATGAATCTAGGTTGCATATATAGCCCTCCAAAGAAACATGATAATTAGCATGATGAGTGATGTAACATATGGAATATTCAAAATAAAAGTGTGAAATTAGCGTACCTTGAGGAAACAAACACATGGTTGCAGCCAACAGACTTGTGGAAATATTACATTTGACTTAGCATCTGAGTTTAAAAAATTCCATAAGCAAATAGGAGCTTCGATTTTACTAGTTACTTCTGTAAGAAAGAACCACATGATCACAATTTATTACTAAGTACTAAGTTGGGAACATAGCAATTAGTTGTTGATTCTGATTTCTT